>MU227477.1:377064-423182 GCA_018584345.1 Thuja plicata | reverse complement strand
TCTATTTATACAATGTATTTACCTAATTAGGTTTCATGCTTTACAATAAAAACTCTATGATCAAAGGTTTACAACTTGACCTTGATCTCCTAGTTTGCATGTTTACAATCAGTTAGACTGATTAAAATAATTACACATGCATTAATTTTTCCTCAAGAAATGTTTTTAAAGCTAAGCATAAAGCTAATTATAAAACTAAAGTGTTTTATCTGACGTGTAACTCAGATCCACATTTCTCAGAAATAAAACTGTCTCTCGGTACACTGGTCCTCAGTTTACTATGTAGTCTGTGCTTGGGGATGTCTCTGAACTATTTCTCGGTTTACTCTGTAAACCGTGCTCTAAGTTTACTCTGTAAACTGTCTGTTGGTGATAGTGCATATTGATGTTCATTGATTTTGGTGCTCACTTGCACCAACATTTTCGGTGATCATGTGCTTAACTGTTTGCTGTCACTCGATGATCATGTAACCGACAGTCCAAAAAAATATTTCCTTGTGTACTAATGACAAATATGATCCTTTAGGATTATCAAATATTATCACCTTTTCAGATATAGAAATATATATAGTAGTTAAGATAACAATTAATGACTAGATATAATATGAATAACCATAAAACATTAATATTAGCGTTACGATGATAGCAATAATTGTGAGAAAAGAAAAAACCTTTCAAAATAGATTATATGGAATAAGATAGTATCCGATGGAGCATTAAAATGGTTTTACTTGGTCGTATAATAGAAGGAAAACTTTGTCTTTTTTTAGTCCACTCCCATGTTGGTCAGAATTACGATGACCATGAAATGGCCTCTTAATTTCGACCAACAGGGGAATGGATTAAAAAAGAACGGTTCCATTTCATTTCACTATATTATGTCGCAAAGGTGAGATGAAGGAGGGCATGCCAAACGCCTTCATCGAACACCTATAAGTAAAATATTTTCCCCTTCTATTAAGATGGATGGATGGATTAATTTTAACATCCACAAGGCTAAACATATCCTACATGAAAAAAATGTATGTGTTTAATTATAGTGTGTGATTCTTGTTATCTTTGTTTTTCTTAATATTTATGAAATACAAATTTCAAATCAAAACAAAAATCTCCCTTGAAACTCTAATTAAATTGTAAAACAAAAACCCTAGGTAAGAAAACCCAACATGTTTGGGTTTAACTAGATCGAGAACCTGAAAGTGCCATTATCAGGGTTGTGACTGATGACAATGAAGTTGTATTATTGATCATGATCGGTAGAATAGTTGGTACATATTCTCAAGATTTGAAACATTGATCGCCTTAATATGTATTCATATTCTAACATAACATTTGTACCACATATTGACGAAAGCTATGGGCATCCTTAGTGCGTGAGGATAATTTGAACCTAGGTCACACATTGCACCACAATTCCCTGGCCAGTTTAGTTCAGTGATGTTAGTCTAAAAGCATCTATGTAATGATTATATGAAGTGATTTATGCATCATAGATGTGAATCTCTACTTGTATCCTGTTTCACCCTGGTTTCCATATGACCATCTATTAATATTGGTTATGTCATCATTTATAATTTTGTTCATATCATGTGAATGAATAAAAATTTATAGTTAAGTTGATCCCAGGTGAAGAGGCATAGAAAGACAACGCTTGTTAATATGTTTGACTTTTTATCTGCACTAAATATTTCAATTGTAATTCATTGATACAAAATTTATGCCAACTAATAAATGAAAACAACATACTGTTGCAATACTTCAAGAAATATGCTCAAAAGGTGTAAGAAAGTGAATGCTATATCATTCTCTTTTTATAAGTAAAAGAACAATTGGTTAAGGCTAAAATATAGATATTTCTAAACTTACAACACCCACTTATACCAGAGATCATGGACAAATGAAAGAATGTGAAGAGTCTACAAAGATGGACAAATGAATTTGATCTTATTTTTCCATTTTTCATACTATGATCATTGTTGATGGGGAGATTCAAATTGATTAGTCTAATAACATTATTAATAAGATGTTGAGTTTTGAAACTATATATTCAAAGTTTATTTAAGATGAAAGAGCTATAATAGATGTCAAATGGAGGGATTTTTGTCTCATATTTCTATTCAAACATATCATATGAGTTTAATATAAATATATTTGACAAGGATGCCCAGAGACCAATCAAGCCCACTTTACCTCTTTTTTTATTTGTATTTTAAAGTTGCAGTTAACTGTCTTAAGAAACAATGAACAAGTAGTATTGTTTGTAGACCAAGGTGGATCATGTGTTGTGTGTTTTAGGTGTTTGGAGGAATGTAGAAGTGTTGGGGAAGTCTATATGTAATGTGTGTGTGGATCCATTCAAAATTAAAGAGAATAATTATATAATTTAACGAGTAATATTCTTAGCATTCCTATCCAATATGAATCATGATTAGATTAAATGTACAATGCTTTGCAGTCAAAATCTATTTAATGGATTTACTCTTGATTTGATACAAGATACTAATAATGCTAGTATGTTTATATTTTATAGATGACAACATTAATAGCTTAATTCAGAGTATGGGAGACAATTTTTTGGTATAATTATAGCCCAAATATGTTCCTGTGAAGAAAGACCATGTCTGAAAATATGAACCCATAACAAAATAAGGAGACAATTGCTAGATTGTGGCCTAAGTTCAAAAGAAAAGGTGATGGAAAATGTTATTGTCCATGCAAAAATTGCAAGGGCTTAAAGAATCGAAGACTTCTAGTCAAAACAATTGAGAAACATTATAGGAAGCATGCTCACATTGAAGGGGCGTAGAATTTTTGTCCATTGGTAAGTATTTCAATATATTAATTTAACAATTTATGTACATAAGAAATCAATTTATGATGAGATCATGGTCACGGTTAATTTAAGGTCATCATTTTGATATAGGTTAACCACCCTAGGTTACATGTTATGGACCATAACAATCCAGAGAATGTGAATTTCCAAGTGGAGGAACATGGAGGTGTGAATATCAAAGGACAAGATAATGATCCCATGGAAGAAGATGATCCAGGAATGGATAACACAATTGAAGATGATGGTATTGTCACAGTTGATCATGTGCTAGAGAACACGATTGAAGATGATAGTATTGGCGCAACTAATCATGATGATGAAGATGACCTTGATTTACCTATACTTGAGAAGGCATACAAGACCCTATACAAAGGATCCCAACCAAATCTTCTCTCAATTGTATTATTTTTGGTTAACTTTAAGGTTATGAATGGTTTATCCAATGTATCAATCTCACGTATGTTAAGGTATGTCATATATGTCATCTTTTTTCATCTATTTTAGACGTAATTTCCTTATAGTTAACAAAGGGTGAATCATGTACTATTAATATTCTTTATATTAACAAATTATATTTTTTTTCCATAGGTTGATAGGTGAGTGTTTGTTACCACCATCAAACATTCTACCTCACTCGTACTGAGAATTATCTCTCATTATGAAAGATATTGGAATGGAGTATCACACAATAGATGCATGTCCCAATGATCATATTATATAACATAAACAACATAAATTTGCAATAGGATGCTCTAATTGTCATATTAGCAGATATCAATCAAATAAAATAATAAAAAAAGTGCCTTGCAATGTTCTTCTATATATTCCTATTATTCTACGTCTACAACAATTATTTAGGTGCACTACCTTGGCACGATTTATGAATTACTATGCACGCAATAGAAGTCGAGATGAAATTATGTGAATGCATGTGGATGGTTCTGCATTAAAGGATATAGAGGAAAATTGACCACATTTTAAAGAACCTAGTAATCTCAAGCTTTCATTGGCAGTGATTGGTGTCAATCCATTTGGAGAGATGAGATTTGTTTACTTAGTGTGGCCTATTTTTGTTATCAACAATAACATTTCTCCTTGGATGTCCATAAAGAGGGAGCACATAATGTTGGCAATGATTGTTCCAGGTATTTTCTCATTTAATAGACATCTAAATTTATTTATAAGTACCACATGAAAATGGTAAGTACCAAGTGAAAGATATGAATGTATATATTGAGCCCCTTATCGACGATTTGTTGGATTTATGGAATGGGGTCACTATGTATGACATCTCTAGACTAATAGGACAAAGACAATTTGAATTCTATATAATTTTTGTATGGACAATACATGATGGCCCTGGGCTAACACATTTTTGTGGTATGTTATATTGTTAACACATATTTTTGTATGTTATAGTGCTAACACATTTTTTTGTATGTTTAAGTTTGTGCATGATAATTGTAATTATTAAAATTAACATATTCAATCCAATTATACATGATTTTGTAGGTCTTTAGACAAAGGAAAAATTTGCACATCCAGTTTGTGGTCCAAAGATGAAATCTTCGTCATTCAAAAAGTTTAGGAAAGCAGTTGTTTGATGAATATAGGCACTTTCTCCACATAAATCATAAGTATTGGATTACCGAAAAAACATCTTTTCAATGGGAAAGAAGAGACTATATCAAAGCCATGAAGAATGAAACCTTGGCAATGGAAGTTCGAATACAATAGAATAAATCGTCAAGGTAATGTCATTCCATCTAATGGTTTTTGTTTGAAATTTATATTTTGATATTATGTTTTTTTACTGATGATGTAATTGATGCTCGTGGAGGTCTTCAAGGCATTAATGACCAACTTCCAAAAGGACTAAAAAGTTATCCTAGACAATTTAGTAGGTTTTCATACTATGAGAACCTCCCAATCGTGCATTTGTTTGATGCTATGCATATTGGAAAGAATATAACATATATATTATGGAAATTATTGGATGGAAGGTGTGATAAAGAAAAAAATGTCAAAATTTGTAGTGACATTGAAGAATCCACCCATGCATTGAAAAATGTCATTCAATCAAATAAAAATGGAGACCAAATTGATATTAGTGCCCTTCCCTGGTTATTATCGGAGCAGTAAAGCAATGCTATAAAATAAGTTATACAAAAAAATTGATTTCCCACATGACTTGCTACGAACATAAACAATCTCATATCAAAGAAAAGTGAATTTGGGCAAGGGATGAAAACCCACGATTGAAATACCTTTATTAAGGTAATTCATGTTATTTTTTATTTTTTATATATTTGTATACTATATGTAGTTTACATTGTATTGTTTTTAAAATATTGAAAAGTTCATTTTATAATTATTGCAGTACATTCTACCTCTATCTCTCCCACACCACTTCGACAATAGTGTCAAACAAGTTATATATGATCTTAGAAAATACATGAGGTTAGAAGCGTTATTTGTTAGATTTGTTGTATATATATTACATTTGTGACTTATTTTACTTTTTATATAATTTATTATATATTTTTTGTAATGTCTCGTTTATATGTTTTTGCGTGTTGAATCTCTTCTAGGTGTTTGTCATCGAAAGAAATCAATAAAGAAGATATAAAATATTGGAAGATAAATATTCCCCATCTTATCTGTGAAATGCAAAAGTGTCTACCTTCAACTTTTTTCAAGACACAAGAACACTACCTCATACATCAAGTTGAGGAGATTAAATTGTGTGGACCTGTACAAACTAGGTCAATGTGGATGGTTGAGAGACACTTGAAATTTTTGAAGGTTTTGGTTCAACAAAGAGCACATCCTGAGGGTTCTATAGTGGAGGGATATATGGTATAACAAACCATGGTGTACATTAGTGAATATCTTCCTAAGTTTGCAACAAAGATCCATGCAGATCGCATTTGGGATCTCAGCTCCATTAACAAATTTAAAGGGGAGTACTTTATGGGGAAAGGTAGATTGAGGAAAGTGAGAGGTAATTATAAGATGTTATTGTAGTTAATTAACTCTTATAAATCTTCAATTGAATTTTTTTCTAAGTGGTCTATTTTTTATACATTTGGTCGAGAGTGGAATGCACTACATTTGTATATTGCGAACAATCTTGATTGGATGAAGGTATGGATTGAACTATGTCAAAAAAATGGTCACTCATTAACACGGGAAGGTGTTTCTTTATTGGTAAAGAAGATCATCATAATGGAGATTCCAATGTTATGCCAATGGTAATTGATCTAGCATATGGTTTAAGAGGTAGACAGGTATGTATAAATTTATTAATCATGACCCATATCTTTAATATAAACTTATGATGCAAATAATTTTCAAATGTTTGAAAAATTGCAGGTCAAGCACCACAAAGCTATGTACTACCATGACCATAAATTTTGCATAAAAAAGTTGGATGACATGAAGAAAACTTGTGATTCTTGGATAACTGCAGTCTTCGAGGTCACTAATATTTCATCTAGAAATGACATGCATCCTCAATAATCTTAAAACCGATACTATGACATTTTGGATGCTATACTTAAGTGTGAATTTGAATCCTTCAAATTAGTTCTATTCATTGTCAAATGCTATAGGCTACGATTGAATCAAAATGCGTCTGATAGAAATGTTATTCAATATGATAATAGATTTAAAATAATTAATACAAGGTCATTTGAACCAGTTGGAGATGAGCCCTATGTTCCTCCAAGCCAATGTGAGAAATTTTTTTACTTAGAGGTTGCACATAAACCGGGTTGGTCCTTTGTTGTTAGACATGATCCAAGAGGAAGGCTAGTAAAGTATAATCTGATGGAAGAAGAAGATACCGAAGATGAAGAAGAATAAGAAGAAGAAGATGAAGAATAAGATGATGATGATGATGATAATGGTTGTGGTGATGATGATGATGATGATGATAATGATGATGATGATGATGGCGGTGATGATGATGATGGTGGGGCTGGTGGTGATGATGATGATGATGATGATGATGATGATGGTCATGATGATGGTAATATTGATTTATTCATAGAAATTTATTTGACTTATATGTTTTCATAATTAATTTATTATGTATTAAACTCAAATGTCATGGTACAATTAATTCATTGTGTTCAATTATAATGATTACAATATATGTGATTTATGATAGACGTGTTTCAATTATTACTTGTATATTTAATGTATTTATTGTTTAAAAAATTACCAATGTACTGCTTATGATACTCAATTGTTGGTGTTGATTACATGTATATATTTTGTGTGATTGTCACCCTTTGTGGAAATAGACAATTGACTACAGACATCGTCACCCTTTTTTTTGACGATCCTGCATAGCACACATAAAGTAAAGGTTAGGAATAAAAAAATATACAATGATTATGATGAATGCATATTGTTCATGTTGTCTTCTATATAATTTTTAGCATATGTATCATGTAATGATTCACATATGTAGGAAATTTAACCCCTTTTACGAGGATCCTACATAGTGACATGGATCAACAGGTATAAGTCAATACACCCTATAGAAAAAGTTTATTATTTTCTTACTTTCTCTTTACACACATATTCATTAAGTGGTTTAATAATAAGGTATTAAATTTCTCATGATTTAATAGTACTTCCCTCAACATCAATTTTAGGGCCGACTTCATCAACATTACCCTCATTTAGCAAAATATCTTTCTCCTTACCAACTATATCTCTAATTTGATGGACTGCAAGAACCACCTAAATGGTACTTGTCAGATCTGTCTTCTTCGAGTGAGGGAAATGCAGGAATAGAAGATGAAAGTGAGACATTTAGTAGGCCTAAAATAGGGATATCAACCAAAGGTCAAAAGATTAGAATTAAATTCAATAAATGCCTGCAATTTTTCCTTGTTGAAGGGTGTCATGCCCCTATGATGATAAGACCAAAGGCGACATTAAGGTGCCCTTGAGGTACACATCTTCAGAAAGAATGGGTACCAAGGAAGTACCTCCAATTAATACTGATTTTTGTGGTAATGAGAGGATATATCGTATAGCTCAATTGTCATTACATGGTTTGGGCCTATTTTCCATGGATGGCATAAAGCTATGTTACATCAAATTTGTTGAATTGATGGAGTTTGTCATACCTTGTTGCAATTACAATAATTGGATGCAAATTGTTCGATGTAAAAAAAGTAGTGCAGGTATGCACTGCCAGCAAATTATATACAATGGAAAGAAAAGGATCAAAGTAAAATATTTTCTATGTACATTGAAGGAAGGCCAAAAGCAACAGGGAATATTGCGGGTTTTATAAATAGTACATGACCTGGGTCAACTAATAAGAGACCCAATTGTATATTTGAGGCGCATGAAGGAAATTGTGTTTTTGTATGTGCAATAAAATCAATAAGTGCAGGGGAAGAGATACTAATAGATTACCATTTGAATCACATAGATACAAAAAAAGTTACTATCATGGGGGTGGTAAGTACTATATACCATTTAAACTAACCTCCAATTAATGACTCCAATATACTAGATTTTATTAATAAGTTTTTTTGCTAAGTCTATTGCTTTTATTTCACTGAAGTTTTTATATGTAATCTTTGTCACAGGACGACATGGATCAACAAATTTATGTTCAGGGAAAAGTAAAAGTGCCTATAACAACTGAGGAAATAGTTGTAGATTTGGAGGCGACAGTATTATGCAATGATGACATGAAATATACCTCTGACCCCATAAAAATGGTCAGAAAGACCTTAAAACAATTAATACATAACTTCTTGGCCTCCTTCCTCATCCAGATCCAAATGAGGAGATGCAGGCAAAGAGAGATGAATTGATACAGAGAGCACATTGTTGGGAAGTAAACAGTAATGAATCTTTAGTTATAAAAAAATCTCAATAAAGGTTTATATTTATACTATTTTATGTCGTGAACTAAAATATGTATGTGTTATTCTTACAATAATTTTTGAGTAATCCACCACATGCTCATAGACATCATGAGGTTGGTACTAGTGCAGGTCCCTCAGGTAAAATAATCCTTCAGTTAACAAGTTACAAGGAATTTTTGCTTTGAAACATTTACAAACTTCATTGGACTTACTGATTAGAAATCTACATTTTTCATTGGACTTACTGATACCCTAGATGAGGTTTTTGTGTGAGTAGTTTTATTCAAAATCACATATCTTGAATCCTCACTTCAACTTTAGAATTTATGTTTCATATTCCTTGAAACATAAACCACCCTTAAATAGGCATAGACTTTCTTCAAAATTAGTATTTACACTATGACTGTCACACACTGATGCAGAGGGTTGGGTAATTGTGAGATCAACTCCCTAATGGCTCATGATTTTTGAACTTTCTTGTACTTGAAATCTTGATGTCTTGGCCTTCCTATAATCCTCCAAGGCGTCTAACTCAACCGAAGGGATTCACTCAAACTTGCAACCCTCTTAAGGAATTAAATTAAACTTAAGGCCTTATAGAAAGGTTGTGACATAAGGTAACCCATAGGAAATACATTTTAACAAGCACTCATTGGTTTGAACTCTGTCCTTCATTCCCAATCATGCCTAAACTCTGTGACAAACTAGTCAGTCTTTTGACTCAATGGCATGTGCATTGAAGGAATGCTTCTCTGAAAACCAAAAGGGGTAGCCTACAAGGTTTTCTCCATCATTTCCCCTCATGAAGAGTCCTTATTCAAAGTGCAACATGAAAGAAATTACATTTCTACTCTCTCAGGTTACCCTAGAAGAGGGTTTTGACTATTTTCAATGAAATGTAGAATTTTCTCTCTATACAGCTCCAAATGTATCGATTTCACCACTAAATGAAAGATATTTTATGCCTCTAACACGTACAGTTGATGATATTTCAAAAAAATTTACGTTAAGGTGCAATACAAGTTAAGGAAAGTGATTGTATTTCTGAAAAATCAGAGAATTGCATAATTAAAACATGATTTTATTGCTTAAAACTTTGTATATGCTTGTCTTTTCCACCAACCCATGCAATCCCTCATAGTTCCATCTATGATATGCAATTTGATTACTTGAAATTGATAATGCCAGAAGGAAATTTTCTCTTATAGAGAAGATCCAAACTGGATTAAAAAAAAATGTAATGATGTTGTTGAATGATTATGAGTACCTTTTTGTATGTTATGTTTAGAATGATGAGACAAACACAAATCTAACTACAATAAAACCGTATGCATGTATTTTATAACAATGTATTGTTCAGGTCATGAAGTTCAGACACCTCCTCCTACGAGGACCAACAATCTGATGACATTTTTGACTTCAATATCGACAACAAGGAGAATGCAGACATCCACATTTGCACCATTTATAGTTGGTAGATCCTTGTTTTTCTATATTCAATTATGTGTTAATTATGAATTGATTTGTACTTTAATATTGGGTGAATTTCATAGTGGATTTATTTTTTGTAGTAGAAGATACACCTCCTCAGGATACAGAGACCAGTACTGGTGATAATTCACCATCATTTCCTGAATCTACCCATGTTGCTAGTACGAGAAAATTGCAAGCATCATTGTTATTAACCGATGAAGATATGATTCTTTTAAAATTACCTAAGCTTTCAGGCACTTGAAAATTATTATTATTTATATTTTAATTTTAGTTTACTTATTCATAACTCATTTTGGATTGATGACCCCATGATGTTTTTGTAGGGAATGATGTTTTTTAATGAAAAGCTTAATGAGATGACATTGTCGCTATTCGGGCCCACCATATGTGAACTAATCCTATCCCACTTCTTTGATTTCATATCATTACTAGAATATTTTTCCTTTCATCCATTTCTTGTACTATATTCAAGGTACATAACTTCATTTAATTTTTTAATCTAACAATTTTACTTTTTCTTAAAAGGTTGAATTTACAAGAGGAAAAAATTAAAAGATCAGCTCATAAAATATTTAGAGGAGCTCTTTAGAAGTAACATTTTTGACAACACCAAAGTTCTTCAGAAATCTTACAAACATCTAAAGACTATGAGGGACGCATACAAAAGGAATTTAGTGAACAACCCAAAGTACGACCATCCTCCCATGATTCCAGAGAAGTAGTGGAAGGAATTCATTTTGGATGCAAAGGAGAAAGCGCAATGCAAAGAGGAATTACACCACTAAATGATAAAAGAAAGTATGCAATAGTATTAAGTAGAATGTAATTATGCACTAATTAGTGATCTTTATATTTATATAATCTAACATGTTTCAAACTTTTCATGGATTGCAGGACATTTCAAAGGCTACAAAGGCCAGACTAGAAAAGCATTGCCAACACAAACTTGGGTCAAGTGGTTATCTGAAACTTCAAGGATGAATTATAAGTAGCATTAAATGAAATTTCGGATCAATTTTTTTGTAAATTGCAAATAATTTTGTTTAACCAAACAATACCTGCAGAATTGACGATATTAAGCCAAAAATACAGGGCACAAAATGTAATGTAGCACCCACGGAAGAAGACAAAAACATTGCCTTCAAGAAAAGCTATAAAGTCATGGTTGAACCCTGACACCAAGCTTCCTATGGCCAAACCTAATATTCTGTTGCATCGGTTCACACACACGTAAATAGGCCAAATGAAAAATATTTCAGATTGAATACTTGAGAAATAATCTATTTGATGTTTATTTTGAACATAAATTGACTATTTTCCATGGATGACATAAAGGTATGTTACAACAAAGTTGTTGAATTGATTGAGTTTGTTGGACCTTGTTACAATTACAATAATTGAATGCAGATTGTTCGATAGAAAAAAAGTATGCGTAGGTATGCACTGTCAGAAAATTATATAGAATGGAAAGAAAAAGACCAAAGTAAAAGATTTTCTATGTACAGTGACGGAAGGCCAAAAGCAATAGGGAATATTGTGGGTTTTATAAATAGTACGTGACCTGGGTCAACTAATAAGAGACCCAATTGCATATTTGAGGCGCGTGAGGGAAATCATGTTTTTGTATGTGCGATAAAATCAATAAGTGCAGGGGAAGAGCTACTAATAGATTACCATTTGAATAGAATAGATACAAACAAATTTACTATCATGGGGGTGGTAAGTACTATATACCATTTAAACTAACCTCCAATTAATGACTCCAATATACCATTTTATTAATAAGTTTTTTTTCTAAGTCTATTGCTTTTATTTTGCTGAAGTTTTTATATTTGATCTTTGTCACAAGACGACATGGATCCACAAATTGATGTTCAAGGAAAGGGAAAAGTGCCTATAACAACTGAGAAAATAGTTGTAGATTTGGAGGTGGCACTATTATGCGATGATGACATCACATATACCTCTAACCCCATAAAGATGGTTAGAAAGACCCTAAAAATAATCAATACATAACTTCTTGGCCTCCTGCCTCATCCAGATCGAAATGAGGAGATGCAAGCAACAAGAGATGAATTGATATGGAGTGCACGCTGGTTTGAAGTAATCAGTAATGAATCTTTAGTTATAAGAAAAGTTCAATAAAGGTTTATATTTTATACTATTTTATGTCATGAACTAAAATATGTATGTGTTCTTCTTACAGGAATTTTTGAGTACTCAACCACATTCTCATGGACATCATGAGGGCGGTACTAGTCCAGGTCCATCAGGTAAAATAATCCTTAAGTTAACAAGTTACATGGAATTTTTTCTTTGGAACATTCACAAAAATCATTGGACTTACTGATTAGAAATATACATTTTTCATTGGACTTACTAATACCCTAGATGAGGTTTTTGTGCGAGTAGTTTTATTCAAACTCACATATCTTGAATCCTCACTTCAAATTTAGACTTTATGTTTCATTTTCCTTGAAACATAAAATACCCTTAAATAGGCATAAACTTTCTTCAACATTATTGTTTACACTATTACTGTCCCACACTGATGCAGAGAGTTGGGTAATTGTGAGATCAACTCGCTAATGGCTCATGATTTTTAAACTTTCTTGTACTTGAAATCTTGATGTCTTGGCCTTCCTATAATCCTCCAAGGAGTCCAACTCAACCCAAGGGATTCACTCAAACTTGGAACCCTCTTAAGCAATTAGACTCAACTTAAGGCCTTATAGAAAGATTCTGACATAAGGTAACCCACAAGACATACCTTTTAACAAGCACTCCTTAGTTTGAACTTTGTCCTTCATTCCTAATCATGCCTCAACTCTGTGACACACCAGTTAGCCTTTTGAATCCATGGCACGTGCATTCAAGGCATGCTTCTTTGAAAACCAAAAGGGGTAGTCTACAAGGTGTCCTCCATCATTCCCGCTCATGAATAGTCCTTATTCAACATGCAACGTTAAATAAATTACATTTCTACTCTCTTGGGTTACCCTAGAAGAGGGTTTTGACTATTTTCAATGAAATGCAGAGTTCTCTCTCTAAACAACTTCAAATGGATCAATTACACCACTAAATGAAAGATATTTCCTGCCTCTAACACCTCCAATTGATAAGATTTCAAAAAAAATACATTAAGGTGGCATACAATTTAAGGAAAGTGGCTGTATTTCTGAAAAATCTAGAGAATTACAGAATTAAAACATGATTTTATTGCTTAAAACTTTGTATATGCTTGTCTTTTCGTCAAACCCGTGCAATCCCTCATAATGCCATCTATGATATGAAATTCGATTACTTGCAATTGATAATTGCAGAAGGAAATTTTCTCTTATAGAGCAGATCAAAACTGGATTAAAGAAAAAAAATATTGCAATGATGTTGAATGATTATGACTGCCTTTTTATACGTTATGTTCGGAATGATGAGACAAACACAAATCTGACTGCTATAAAACATCCTGCATGTCTTTTCTAACAATGTATTGTTTAGGTCATGAAGTGCAGACACCTCCTTCTATGAGGACCAACAATCTGACGTCATTGCTGACTGCAATGTCGGCAACAAGGAGCATACAAACATCCACATTTGCATCGTCTATAGCTAGTAGTTCCTTATATTGTTATATTCGGTTATGTGTTAATTATGATTTGATTTGTACTTTAATCTTGGGTGAATTTCATAGTGGATTAATTTTGTGTAGTAGAAGATAGACCTCCTCAGGATATAGAGACCAGTACTGGTGATAATTCACCATCGTTTCCTGAATCTACCTGTGTTGCTAGTACGGGAAAATTGCAGGCGTCATTGTTGTTTACTGATGAAGATATGATTCCTTTAAAATTACCTAAGCTTCTAGGTACTTTAACATTATTATTATTTATATTCTGATTTTAATTTACTTATTCATAACTCGTTTTGGATTGATGACCCCATGATGTTTTTGTAGCGAACGATATTTTTTATGAAAAGCTTAATGAGATGGCATTGTCCCTATTCGGGCCCACCATACGTAAAAGGTGGAACATCATATGTGAACTAACCCTATCCCACTGCTTTGATTTCATATCATTACTAGAATATTTTTCCTTTCATCCATTTCTTGTACTATATTCAAGGTACGCAACATCAGTTAATTTTTTTATCTAATAAATTTGTTTTTTAAAAAAGGTGGAATTTACAAGATACAAAAATTAAAGGATCAGCTCATAAAATCTTTAGAGGACCTCTTTAGAAGTAACATTTTTGACAGCACCAAAGTTCTTCAGAGAGATTGCAAACATGTAAAGACTGTGAGGGACACATACAAAAGGAATCTAGTGAACAACCCAAAGTATAAGTGTCCTGCCATGATTCCATAGAAGCAGTAGAAGGAATTCATTTTGGATACAAAGGAGAAAGCACAAAGTCAAAGGGGAATTACACCACTAAACGACAATAGAAGGTATGCGATAGTATTAAGTAGAATGTAATTATGCACTAATTAGTTATCTTTATATTTATTTAATCTAACATGTTTCAAACTTTTCATAGACTGTAGAACACATCAAAGGCTACAAAGGCCAGACTAGAAAAGCATGACCAACACAAACTTGGCTCTGGTGGTTATTTGAAAATTCATGGATGAATTGTAAGTAACAAAAAATGAATTTTTAAATCAAATTTTTAATAAATTGCAAACAATTTTGTTTAATCAAACAATACCTGCAGAATTGGCGATATTAAGCCAAAAATGCAGGGCTCAAAATTTAACGTAGTGCCCACAGAAAAGGCAAAAAGATTGCCTTCAAGCAAGGCTATAAAGTGATGGTTGAACGCCTACGCCAAGCTTCCTATGGCCAAACCCAACATTCCGCTGCATCGATTTGCACACAGGCAAATAACCCAAATGAAAAATATTTAAAATTGAATACTTGAGAAATAATCTATTTGATGTTAATTTTGAACATAAATTGACTATTTTTGTTTTTAAAAACAAACAATGATAACAATGCGCATGACATTGGAATGCAGCCTTCTAATTCTAGCATAGAACCTGCACATGACGAAGACCTTGATGTGCATCACAGTGATGGAGGTATTCATTTGCTATTGAAAATTAATTATGTAATTATTAATACAATTTAACATCTAAAATTTAAATTGGTTTAACTTGTTTTGTATATATTTTAGAGCATGCAGAAGTCATGGTGAATGAGTAGAGGATGAATTGAGTGTTCACCATGTTGACTTTGTGGCTGAACAAAATGTTATTGAAGCTGATATGGAACTGTTAGGTAAAGAAAATCTCTACTATGTTCGTATAAATTTTTTTTATCAGTTGTTATGTTCTTTTAATTAATGAAATACTTGTAGCACTAATGGGTGCCAGCAAGAAGTTGAGTCCACTTTTCGGTCAAAAAGTGGAACTATTTTTCCTATTTTTTCAAAGTCATCCTGTTTGAGATGAATATTTGAAGCACTTAAAGATTGAATCTTAAAAAAAATCACGCTTAAAAGTTGTAGTACTCGAAGTCTAATTTCCAAATATGTAATTTATTTTAATACCTAGATGATAAAATTTTATTTTTAATAGGCATTACTAAAACCCACATTTTAAAGTCCCTGTTTCAGGACCATACTATGCCCGTGTACGACAAGCAAAATTTGACCTAAATTAAACTATTTCTCTCAATCCTTTTGGGAAATGGTATGTAACACAGTTAAGATTGATGACAACATTTTTTTGTTGAATATAGTTTTTTATTAATTTTTTATTAGGCATAATTGTTGTTTTTAAAATCTCTCATGTACGACAAGCTTAATTTGACCAAAACATATGATTTTTTAAATTTTTTTAAAGTGTGTATAATTGTCTCTACTTTGATGTCATATAATTTTTTTTGCGAGAAAATTTCAAATAAAAAAGTTATTAAAATAACAAAATAGCCTGTTATCTTTAGTTTGTGGACCTATTTTCGTAGAAATTCAATGAAAATATAAATTTTAATCAAATTTAAAAAAAAATTAAAAATTTGAAATCTGCACTGTCTGATCTATAATGGGTTTTTATTTTGTCAAAATATTCCTTTGAAAAAGTCTTTAGATTTATGTTTAAAGTACTTATTTTGTATGAACACTAGCAGAGCCTTCAAGTTGCAGGAAAACCAGGTCCAATGCTGTGGTTCGACTACCCAAGCCTCTTTCCAAACCAAAATCCAACAATAAAAGTGGGCTTGAATTCAAAAAATTTAGAAACTGGATCTCTTTTAGTAAGTGTTACCCCGTTTACCTTTTTTTGAATTCATAACATATAAATGAATCGATGAAAGGTTTTCTTTAAATTTTTTTTTTCAAAACGGGATCCCGTTTCATTTTTCAAAATGGGACCCCGTTTTGAAACATGACCCTGTTTCTAAAATTTTAGGCTCGGGACCCCAAAGCTAAATGAGACCCTGTTCGTTCTAAGCGGGAACCCATTTTGTTGAGTGTGATTTCATGAATTTGGTTAAGTACAAAATTTCCGCCTTAAGTGGACTCATCTTCTTGCTTCAAACCTAATATAAATGTTGTGAATTTAACTCATTTAGTTTTTATTGTAGTGGACCCCCCTTTGGCGCACCATCCTCGTCATCCTACACACAGGAGGAGGCATTTATTGAGAGCACAAGAAGAAGAGGAGGGAAATGATGAAGATATTGATGCTTAGCTTAACCATTACCTTAAAAATTTGAAGAAAATCCCCAAAAAGAAATTATTATAATAAACCTTTTTGACAATGAAAGAGCGTTGTCTTAATGAATGTAATTTTGTGCTATTAAATGTTGATGAATGATGTGTTAATGAATTATTGATGAATGTCCAATTGTTAATGAATTTTATGTGTTATTGAATATTATGTGATTATAATGATTGAATGTTATATTTTATAAATGGATGAATGAATGAATGAATGAATGTTAGATGTTAATCGGGAATTTAGAGTGATGGTAGGGAATGTGGGGCCAGATGAGCTTCCAACTTCACATGGTTGGCCTTGTTAAGTAGATAATATTAAAATGTTCTTGAAACCAAGTGAAACTCAAACTAAATCAATGTAGATTCAATGGTTAAACACACCTACTAGTCCTATTCCACATGGATCAACATTCGTTCCTAGGTACACACACTTCACTTGATCAAACCTGACTGTAACCATATTAAATTGACTATACCCATATCAGGTCAATTACATTGGCTATGGATGTTGTCAAGTTGACAACATAGATTCCAACTTGACAACTATTTTCTAATTCCTTCAAATGCCCCCAAAACCCTTTCATTTAGCAATTATAGGCCTTATTAGCTAACTTGGGCAGCATGAGACACAACGATACAAAACTAAACTAAAATGGCTCTATTGGCCATGACAACATTTCAAAATGACCTTATTGGTCTTATTACAAACAAATGTTACCTTAATGGTCCTTATTCATCCTCAAACCTCTTTAGGCCCATAAGTGACCCCTAGTGATTTCATCCTTGTTTTTTTTCTCCAGCATCAAATTCTTGCATCTACTACCTCTACACACCAACTGTAGATCACATCCACTACATTTGGTCTTTTCATCTTCCCAAACAACATATAACAACATTATGGAATTCTATCTTTCACATTGTGTTTACTGCCAATATGCAACTTCATGACTGTCCCTATCCTATTCAAGGCTTTCCTAAACCACATTTAGGGATGGTTTACATCCACCTTCTTTGTTTGGTTCCATGGTATCCTTGGATGTCTTAATAGGTGCTTTTGCACCAAAAGTAAGGGCAACAATTGTCTATGTGCAAATTGTAAGGGCTTAATAGGTGCTCCTTGATATAGTTGACTATCCTCATTTGTAGATTTCTATATAGTATTCATTCTGTCCATTATGAATGACATCAAACCTTTTTTTTTCTTTGACATTAAACATGTGTTCCTTTGCTCTAAACTATATTCTATCAGCGTGCATTTGGTGGTCAAAGTCTATATTTTAGAAAAGGTTTGTTTGGAATTTCGTTCAGCATGTTTAATTGTAGATAATCTATAGGGTTTTTCTTATTGCCTTAATTCTTCATTTATGGGATCTTTGCATGCATTTTTGTTTTATAAATTAATTGTATTATATGAAATGGATATTGATATAGGGGGATAAGCATATCGCTATGCCTGTCTTGCAAACTAAATTTGCCTTAATTTACTACACACACTTTATGGGCAAGCAATGAAACATAACACTAAGTTCTTTGTGGAATACTTTGCACTGGATCTTATCAGGGATGTTGATGGTAAGATTTTATTGATGTTACAATTGAAGGTCGATGTACTTTTCAATATTTATAGATGATTTACATGTTTGTATGTCTTATATTCTCCTTACACCTTGTATTTGCCTCATCTTACAGGTAAATCATTTGCATCCATTTCTTGAACAAGCTAGTCATGTCAAAAGGTGGACAGTGACATTTATTGAAAGAGTTATGACATATGTGGCAGGTGTGCATCTTAATTTATAAGAAATAATTTCTCAATGATATTGATCAAAACATATTTTTGAACAAGTTCACTTCCATATGCATACTTTTATTTTCCTTTTGTTTACATAAGATACATATATGAAAATATTTTGGCATGTGTCATTGAATTTAAACACCATTTGAAACTAGATGGAACTATTAGTAAACAATAAGTAAACAATAATTAAACAATAAGTTTTATGCATTTAGGTTTAACTTACTATCTAAATCTGAAAGTGTTCTTATGACATGTGATAGTACAAAATCTTGATAATATTTTCTCATGTCTTTGCATTAGTGTCCCAATTTATGTATGTTTAAGTACATTAAAAACATCTACTACTCCCCTGACTAAGAGTAATATACCAACATAGTTCTCAGATCATAACTATATATATTTAAACATATCTTATTTATCTTTGTGCACACTTTCTAGTTAAACAATTACTAGGGTTATTGGTTCAACAGATTTTCATACAATCTACATATCCGTTCTAAGTGACAAGTACCACAGTAATGATGTTAAGAAAATTAATTATTGGAATTATTGATTATTTCTTGCTGAAGTTGGCACCTGCGAAATTCTTCATAAACGCAGGCCATGATGCTAGGCAGATAAATAATTCTTGTTTGGCATCTCTTCTTTTTTTAATGAATCTGCTAGTATATAGAAATACATAATTTTAAATCAATGTTGATGCCTCTTGGGGAAGCATACATGTTAGTTGGGCTGCCCTATTCTGGCATTTTAGTTGAAGGATGACCATATTTGGCCTCCTGTAATGTTGTCAATGAAACATTGAACAATAAAAACAAAGTTTAACTTAACATACAAATTTCAGTTACTTATGTTGTGAATTCTTCTTGATTTTGTATGTAGTAGATGCACTCATGGGAATTTATCACCACTAAAGTAAATTTTGATATGCAGTAAAGGATGAATCAGAGACCAAGGACTTTCTATAGTTGTATTATTTGGGAATGAGCTATGTGTTAATGTTGGGTCAATTTTTGTAACTAAGTAATCATTGCATCTAGGTGTGTCTCATAGGGTGGAGCACGAGAATTTTTGAACCATGTACTTCTAGCTCTACAAAACCAAGGCGGGTAGACTTGTACGTTAACCAAATTTGTTGGTTCTAAGGTTTTTTTTATAGAAAATATCAATATTTTATAATAATTTGTAAAATTAAAAGTAATGAATTGTGTTATGTATTTGAAATTGAGGAATAAAATGTAACAAATTGATTGCAAATGCCAATATGGTTAATTCTTATGATTAATGTTATTAATTGATTGTATTCATTCTAGACCAGTGCCTAAACCTCTCAAATTTAAAATATTTCCTTAGTTCAATCTGAATCCTACTTATAACCTTGAAGACAGTAAGAAACTATCACTTTCAATAGTGTTCAAATGAGCATATATTTTAACAGAAACTGTAATTTATATCAATTGAATTTACCTTCTAAAACAAATACCAATTGATTGATTCAATATGCAATTCAACTAAAATACAACAACATCAAACTGTTAGGAATGGGAACACTGAGAGGGGGGGTGAATCGGTGTTCAACAATTTATAATTATTCAACAACTTAAAACTTATCCCAATAAAATAGATAACAGAATTGATAAGAAACCATATAAACCATAACACATAACACAAGATATGTTTACAAGGAAACCCTGGCCAAAGGAAAACCCCAGTGGGAATTAGTACCCACAAATGATTGTACTAGTCTTATGAACTTGTTAGAGTTCCTTTGCCCTGTTAGGAGAAATAATTACAATGCTGAGTATAATGAATCTATTTGGAGTCTTTACAAACCCTGTTAAAGGTGGATGGCACACTGTTAGAGCTCATTTCTCAATAAGAGGAAGGCTACAACCTCCTGGAAATAGATACTCACAATATCTGAAAAGTGAACTGCTGCTATGACACTGCTGTCTGATCGGTTCCGTTTGTTTGTTGATGCTCTAACCTCTTATAGAGCTTTATATCATACTGATTGAATACATACTATTCTTCTGTATATATCTTCTTCTCTTTCATACATTCCATGAGTCCTTACAAAATTGCATGTCAAGTTTATATACATGCCTTAATAGACGCGATCAAAACTAAGACTAAGTCGGCCTCAAAACAAAATACACAACGCTTCCAAATTAATTGGATCAAGTGTGTTTACATTAATGATAATTATATGTTTACAATATGTGTATAGCCATTACGAAATAATTTATTACATGCTAATCAAAAACTATAGTCGGCTCCATGCTCTGTTTGCTAAACTGCTAGAGGCACTTAGACATGCTGTAACTTCTCCATACTTTCATATCTGAATTTATGTGTTTCGAATAAGCATAAAAACATATCAAAAATATTATTTCCAAAGGCTCATACCATAACTAAATTGTACGCACTTGCGTTGGTGCTCTAATTAATGGTATATCTTTGTTTGCTCTATCTTCTATACTTAGCCAAATTTTTGATCTTTAATATTTTATGAGATGACCGACAAAAATCCATATGACTTTGTTGCCATAATGACAACACAAAAATAGTCATATAATCATAGTAAATTCAACTTTCCAACAATCTCCCCCTTTTTCATTAATGGCAACAAAGGAATGTGGCCAAGTTACTAAAATTTGACTTGACACACTGCAATTATACTTGTATAATTTCCTCAAACTGTTCATTATATCTTTAGCTATATACACTAAACTTCCTTTATATACTATACTTCCCCTTTGACATCAATGAAAAAGGTGTCAAAAAGGAAAATTCTCTAAGCACTTACTCAGAGTACACATTTGGATATGCAATCTGAAGGTTTTTGACTTCTTGCTGCCAAAACACCTAGAGTGCATCTACAGTCTGAAGATGGGTGCATAGTGCATAGGTGAGTTTCTCCATCTTTACTAGGTCTGTGTAGGGGCCTTGATCATATGTAGCAATGGTGGCATCAATATCCATGATATTCTGATTCAATATGTCTAAGGAGGGTGCAAGTACATTTTTTAGCTGTGTTTTTCTCTTCCTTATCTTTCCAATTTCCAGCTTCGCTTTCTCTATCTTGTCTAACCGCCTTTGATAAATTTTGTTGCAAACATTGATGGCTTGAGAAGGGTATTTGACTGATTTACTTACTACTGCAATCAATTTTTCTACTTCCTCAATCTTCTTGTTGTATTCTGAAGTGAGTTTGTCTTTGACCATGCAGTTTGCTATCAACTTTCTGCCTTTAGCTGCTAACTCTTTCAAAATTGCTTGACTAATCTTTAGTAACAGAAGAACAAAAAAAAAAACTAAATAAAAAAATAACGATGGAAGAAGTAGAATATACACTAAAAAATATTCACCCGAATAAGGCCTCTGGACCTGATGGCTTCCCAGTCATTTTTATCAGTAATGTTGGTCCTTCTTAGGAAACAAGATGGTGCAAGTATTGGAATGTATGATAAATTTAGGAAGGTTATTAAAAGAAATCAATAACACCTTTATTGCACTAATCCCTAAGAAATCTAATCTAGAAAATTTTGATGACTATAGACCCATCTCTCTATGTAACACATTATATAAATGTGAGGCATCACCCCGACCCATCATAGCATTACTGTTCGATCACACTTTGATACTTTATGTTTTGATACATTGATACACTTTTGATTATCCTGACAAAGACTCGAGATATTATGTTTATGATGATGATCATATTGTATGGATTACATTTTGATATGGATTAGACCTAGAACATATGGTTGATTTTGATTATATATGTTTAGATAAGTGAATTGATGAGAAGATCGGATCATGATTAGACATGATTATTTCATGCATGTTATGTCATGAGGATTATGGAATTATTATGTTTTAAATGTTTCTGTATGAAAATTGCAATTAGAAAATTTATTCTGCTTATTGATTAATGTTGCTAAGTATGAATTGCAAATGTATTTTGCATGTGATTTTATTATCTTGGACTACTGATGCTCGAGTTTAGTGTGCAGGAAAGAGAACCATGGAACTATTCAGAGAATCAGGGCTAAACACATGTGAATTGAGTAAGCCAAGGTTTAACCCAATAGGGGGTTGAAACCTCGTTGTAATGTGATTTTTGTTGTAAACGTAATCTGAATGTGTGTTAATAGTTTAAATTCATGTTGTTGTTTGGACATGTCATTGTGAATGTGATGTGTAATTTTTTGGTGTCACTTGACACTTGTATTATCCATGTGGATGGTGACATGTCAAATTTGGGCTTGAAATAAAACCACCAAACCTTATAGGATGTTATACTAATCCCACTTGCATATAGATGTCTTGTAGGGATCACATTAAGTTGGAACTCAGATTTGAACTTTAGGAGTACTTTGGAGGGGTCAAAAGTGACCCTAGAGTGTATTTTTGGCTAAAATTAGTTAACCTTAAGGGGGTACCTTGGGTTGGGGGCTATTTTTTACCTATGATAAATCTTAGATCACCATTATGGCCCTCTAAAATGCCTACTTTTCAAAAGTGGCGAAAATAGAAATGACCTCATGCATCTAACTTGTCCCACACTCCTTACTAAAATCTCAATTAAGAGGGGAGACAAGAGGTAAGACAAAATGACTAGAGGTCATGTCTCATTAATTTCTAGGTCTTGAGTACACTTCTAGGGGTCTTCTTAGAGGGTTTGGAGAAACTTAGTGGGTGTTCACCCACTCTCTAATTTTAGAGACAATTAGGGTTGGAGGAAGGAAAAAAGAAAGGATAAGGGCTTCTTCTCAATTAGATTCTTGCCATTTTTCTTGGACCAAGGTTGGCGGATTCTTGCCATGGAGTAATACTCTTGCATTTTAGCTTTGTATGTTATTGTTTTATGAGCATGTAAATCTTGTATGGTGTTCATATATGTAAATCTTGTATGGAGTCCATATATGTAAATCTTATATAGTGTTGTTGTATGTAGATCTTGTTATTGTGTGTTGGGTTGGGGATGCATTTGGATGTTTATATCATTTCTTATTCCTCTAGATTGGGAGTGTTGTTCATGGGTGTTTAAGGTATTACTCACCCTTTGGGAAGGGAAGAAGTGGCCTTGGGTGAAGGGGTTAGTTGGGCTCTCCATTGTAGTGAGAGTCTCTTCACATGGAGAGAAGAGGGAGAAAATGCAAGGTGTATGGGCCCTTGCATGCTATTGTATTTGATCTTAATTTTGGGAGAGATAAGAGAAGATTGGATGGAAGATGTATGTGGTTTTGCCTTGAAGAGGAAATGACCAAATGTATATATGGAAGGAATGTTGATGTAGCCTTGGAAAGGCATGGAAAAAATCTTGTTGAAAATTTCCAATTGATAATGACATTCTCCTCCTTGAAATAGCCCACCTTCACCCTACTTTAATGGGTTTGGAAAACTCATTTGTGAAGCCTTGGTTGGGAGTTATTTGTTGTGTTGTGCATATATGTTGGTTGTGAGAATTTGGATGTGTTATCTGTTTAGCCTTGGTTCTCCAAGATCGGGGGTGGTCTCCTTGAGACCTTGGTTGGGAGGTGAGCTTCCCATGTTTCTCCTCATATAAATTGTAGATTTTAAAGTCAAGAAGATTGTGAAAAAGCTTGAGAGAAATCTCTATTTTTGGTGTAGTTTTTTAAGTGCAACTTTAGTGTTGTATGATTACTCCTTTGTATTGAGATTCATTTCTTGTAGAGTGATGTAATGTCCACATTTGAAAGATTTATCAAGCAAATGTGTAGATTTCTTATTCATTATGTAATAGATTCATTAAAGGATGTAAAACAATGTAATGGTCTTTCATAGTATACATAATCTTGTGCAATTATGTTCTTGTAATCTTCATAATGTAATTGATTGCAAGTTTTCAAGTTGAAAAAAAAAAAACACTTCATTCTTCTTTGGAAATCTACATTCATTTTCAATAGGTTCAATACATGCTTAAAAATCTTTATTACAACTTCCATTCTTGAGAAGAAAAGATAAAACATGAAACAATGGTAAATTAACAAGTTAGTTATTAAAGTAAAAAGAAATCCAACTAATATCATTATTCAATCTATAATTCACTTAGTGTATTACACTATTAAAATAATTTAATGCACACATTTAACCACCTCTATAAAAAAAATAAAAAAATACCAATGTTAGTTTCCAGATTTTTAGAGAAAAAATACTCTCTGGAAGTTGTATGGGAAGGGAAATAATTCTTTTTACCACAGAGAATATTCCCTCCCCAAGATGTCTTTTCCTAAGTAGAGTTAGCATGGTAACTCTCTAACCTAACCCCTTTGTTAATAACTAATTTCTATTAATAAAACCATAAAAAAAAAAAAAAAAAACATGTCATAGTATGTCTTGCTTAACACTCAAAATGATAAAAAAAAAAAAAAAAAAAAGGGATATTAAAAATGATGATGGGACTTGGTTTTGAATGTTGCTTAGTAAATTCAAAAAAAGGGGCTGCAAATATATTGTGTGGGCTTCACACCACCCTCCCCAAAAATCACGCCACCTTTCTTACATGTCATTATGTCCTTTACCCCAAGTCAAATCCCCTTACTCACTTGCCCCCATGCGTACTTGGGCTGTCATCTTTTTTTTGCTACATTGAAAGGGAAACAATATAGTGGGCCCTCCTCATCCTTGGAAGCAAACACATGCTTTTTCAAAAAAAACTTTTACTTGCATGAAAATTTTGCCACCTTTTAGTAGATAGGGATTTCCATCACCCCACCTACTTGACAAGTGGACCATGGGGATACGGGGGTGATGTGAAAGGTAGGTATGTTAGTTTGATAGGTAGTTAGTAGGCTAGTAAGCTAGTTAGTAGGTAGTTAATAGGTTAGACTAGTAGGGTTAGTTAGATTAGTTGTTTAGTGTTAGTAATATTAGATTTATGAACATAATCAGATTTAAATAGTATTGAGTAACTTATTAAAAATAATATTCTACTCTATCCATTGGGTAAATAATTAAAATGGATCGCTAATATTAGATAGTTTAAGTTATTTAAATAGACTTATTTCTTTATTGTCTTATTTTAAATTATGTAGTTTCATTTAATAAATATGCTTTTTATTTAAATTGTGAAGTTTAATTACTAGATTTATAGCCTTAGTTTTTATGTGAAATATATAGATTTGCTAATATGTTTATGGAGTTATTTTTTTTTATTAATGCCTAGTTAGAATAATAGTGTAGTAATTCACGTTGTTATTGAAATCGATTAGCTTAGTAGAGAAATAGATTTATTCGACTAATTTAAAATGTATAGATAGATGTTAATTTAATTTTATTACGATAAATTGAAACATGTTGCTCATGTGTACTAAAGGGGTTAGAGGTTATTTTAAATTTCTATTAGGGGATTAATGGACTATAGATGCATGTGTATCTTTTAAGGAAGAATTTAATTTGATTTGATTTTAGTAAGATAATAATTAGATTATATTTTGATTATTGAATTTTAAACTAGTGTTTAATGGTCGAAAGAGAATTGGGACTAGATTTAAATGTATTAGTTGCAATCAAGGTTAAGATATCAAGTGAAAACTAAGTCAACCTAAATCGACACCAGAACCTATCAACTAAATTACCATCATGATACTACACATGGTTAAACATAAAACCATAGTTAGTTCTATCTGGCCTAAGAGTTCATGTAACCCGTACATCAAGTTGACACTCCAACTCTACACCCGTATGTGGTGTGACCCTAATTCAACCTATGTATATACCTTGCAACTCGAAGACTAACTTTACCATGCTATCACATTACCTCAACACATCCTTTCTTAGTGGTATGTACTTGCATTTTAAAAAAAAAAATTGTCTGTGTAGTTGCCCTAGTTTTGGGCATGACAATAAACTACTAATAAAAAATTAGCTAATAGACTTAAGATCTTACCACCCAGGCTCATCTCTGAAGAACAAACTAGTTTTGTACCAGGAAGATCAATACTGGATGGGATAATTATAGCTCAGGAGGCTATACATTTTGTCCTACAGAATTCGACTTCAAGTATGCTAATTAAAATAGATATAAGGAAGGCCTACGACAAGGTAGACTGGACATTCTTATGTAAATGATTGGAAGCATTTGGTCTCTCAAAACAATGGATTTATTTAATCTTTGAATGCATCTCTGCCCTAAGATCTCTATTTTAGTTAATGGTTCACCTGAAGGTTTCTTTAGTATTTCTTAAGGTATTCAGAAAGGTGACCCAATCTCACCTTTTCTTTTTATTATAATGGTTGAAACTTTAGGCAGAACACTATCACATGCCAGAAGAAATAATGAATTAAGAGGTACACGCATTACTTAGAATGTTGATCCCACAACACAACAACAGTTTGTGGATGACAATTTGCTTTTTTGGGAGGAAAATATGGAAGAAGCCTGAACAATAAAGAAGATTTTAGGTAAATATTCTGAAACCTCTAGTCAATAGATAAACAAAGAGAAATCAGAAATCTTCTTCTTGAACACAAATATCAGGACAAAGAGAAGGATTTGTCTACTCTTTGATTTTAGGAAAGGGGTACTACCTTGTAAATATTTGGGAGTTCAACTAAACAAAGGGAACAAATCAACTTAACTTTGGGATAATGTGTTAAAGGATATTGACAATGTGATAGACTCATGGAAAGGCAAATGGTTATCTAATGCAAGTAAGACTACAATGATAAAATTAGTTCTATCGGCTATACCAATTTACCAGATGATGTGTTTTAGCCTGCCAGAAGGTTTTAAAAATAAGATTACAAGGAAATGAGATACTTCTTCTGGCAGGGTTTGAGCAAAAAATCTAGAATAACACTTATCACGTGGTCCCAAATTTGAAAATCTAAGGAAGAAGGCGGAGCTAGCATAAAAGTTATTAAGAAGCAAAATTGTGCTCTAGGAGAAAAATTAGTATGTAAAATCTATAAGTTCCCAGATGCTAAATGGGTCAAAATTTTAAGAAATAAATATTTGGATGGGTAGGATAAAATGAGTATCTTGAGACATAATTTACTACCAAATGGGTCAAGAATTTGAAACTTTATTAAAGAATGCAGAGGGGTTATTACAGATGGGATAACATGGGATATTAGAGAAGGAAACAAAGCACTTTTTTGGGATGATTCATGGGGGGCTCTTCCTCCTCTGAAAATAGTAATTTTGGAAGCTGAAGCTACTAAATACCTTAAAAACCATTAGGGTATTTACGTTAAATATTACATAGAATACACATGGGGTAGCCCAACTTTGGGCTGGAGATGGAAATCCTTTGACAACTTAAATTTACCTACTGATTTTCGCAACAAACTAGAAAGAGAACTAAAACGTAGAAAGATTACTCTGAGAAAGGGAGATGATAATGTCATTTGGGCCAGAGAAAGTAATGGGGAATACACACAAAATATGGATACAAAGTGATTATTAACCACAACTATGAGAAAAGAGATTTACCCATAGACTTATGCTAGGATAATAACTACCTCCCAAAGGCGGGAATGTTTGCTTGGGTGACATTGCAAAGAAGAATACTAACAACTGATTGGTTCCTTAAATTGGGATACCATGGCCCATTCAGATGTCCTCTATGTAATAAGGATAGTGAATCTAGTGATCATATATTGTTAAACTGTGAGTTGACCAATAAATGTTGACCTGGGCTAATTAAAAAACTAAATTATAGCACAACTTTACCTATAATTTAAAATATCTAATCTTGAGTTGGCCAAGAAAGGATGGAAATAACTTATTTGGTAAACACTAGCTGGTTTCTCCATCAATCCTAATATGGGAAGTATGGAAGGAAAGGGATAGAAGAATTTTTAAAGATTCCAAAATAGATATAAAACAACTTGTAAAAAAAATATAAACATGCATTGTGGAAGTAGTGAATAGTAGAAATATGAATGGGGGAACATGGATGTATTTTACAATAGAGGATAAGTATATCAGAAAGAACTAGTTTGGACTTAAAATCCCACCTTTTGGGGGAAAAGTGTGTAAAAAAAAAAGACAATCAGAAGGATTGTGTTTGGAATAAACCACAAGTTGGGTCGTACAAACTAAATTTTGACGGAGCTTCTAGAAGCAACCCAGGTAAAGTAGGTATTAGATGTTGTATCCATGAATGGGAATATACTAATATTGCCTTCTTAGCTAAAGCCTTAGGAGTAAAAATGAATAACTACGCAGAGTTGACTGCATTAACAAAAGACCTAATTTTATGCAAAAGACTTAAGCTCGACAATATAGAGATTGAAGGAGATTCTGCTATAGTGATCAATGCGATTAGGAAAGGAGAAACCTCACACTAGATCTTGAATGGTATGGCAGGTAGAATTATGGAAATCTTAGAAGAATTTAGTAATTACACTATAAATCATATTTATAGAGAAGGAAATAAAGGAGAAGATAGTATGGCCAATCATGGTACGGATGGTCTTTGGATTGAGAAGTATGAAAATGTAAATAATAATTATTATGCAGCACAATAAGATAATGGTATCAGATATTTACAATGTATAGATGACAAAATTGAGATAATAGGATCAAATGGGATTAAAAAAACAAGTATTATAAAACTAACTCTGCAGGAGTAGAAGGATTGAGTAAATCAGATAAAATTAAATGTTAAATAGAAAGGTATGAAGGGAAGGATTCGATCATAAGAAAAGAATATTTAAATCTTTGTTGGAATAATGGGATGGTGTGTACAGAGAGGGGAGGGGTGAATCAGTACCCTTAAATTTTTTTATAAATTTAACCTTTAGTACTCTGTTCTTACATTACCGACCATAGATGCTTTTCTACCTTATGTATGTAATATCAAAACATAAACTTAATTTCATGTAAACATTCATGAAAAGTAGTTACACATGACACAAGAATTGGCAACACAGAAAACTCCTATTAGAAGGTAAAAAATGCAGTGTGGATGAAACCCACAAAGCTTCACTATCTGCAGAATGGAAGGTGTTAGTTCAGGTTACAAGTGTGATAACTTTTGATGATCTTACCATGTTAAGAGTAACATTTTAGACTGGTTACGTCTACTCAGTTAAGAGATTTAGCAACATTATTAAGTGTGCACTTAGTTAAGAGATTTAAAATAAGACTGGTAAGTCCACCTTCTTAAATAATTTCTTCTATTTGCTACAATTGTTAGAGAGTAGTCAAAAATACTTGTTGACCTGATAGTATGCAATCTTGAATTGTTGAATAAAGATCCTTTAAGTTCACAATGTATGTGTATCACCTATAATGATTGATTAATACCTATGTTATACTCGGTAGCCTTGAATCTTGCTCTTCATAACTGAATTCTGTATTTTGTTTCCTTCTGCATGAAACTCTCTGTTTGATCCATAGATGTCTGTTGTGGCTACAATCATCATATTCTGATTGATTACTACATCTATTTATACAATGTATTTACCTAATTAGGTTTCATGCTTTACAATAAAAACTCTATGATCAAAGGTTTACAACTTGACCTTGATCTCCTAGTTTGCATGTTTACAATCAGTTAGACTGATTAAAACAATTACATATGCTTTACTTGTTCCTCAAGAAATATTTTTAAAGCTAAGCATAAAGCTAATTATAAAACTAAAGTGCTTTATCTGATGTGTAACTCAGATCCACATTTCTCAGAAACAAAATTGTCTCTCGGTACACTGGTCCTCAATTTGCTTTGTAGTCTGTGCTCGGTGATGTCTTTGAACTGTCTCTCAGTTTACTCTATAAACTGTGCTCTCGGTTTACTCTGTAAACTATCTGTTGGTGATAGTGCATATCAATGTTCATTGATTTTGGTGTTCACTTGCACTAACATTTTCAGTGATCATGTGCTTAACTGTTTGCTGTCACTCGATGATCATGTAACCGACAATCCAAAAAACTATTTCCTTGTGTACTAATGACAAATATGATCCTTTAGGATTATCAAATCTTATCACCTTTTCAGATATAAAAAAATATATAGTAGTTAAGATAACAATTAATGACTAGATCTAATATGAATAACCATAAAACATTAATATTAGCGTTACGATGATAGCAATAATTGTGAGAAAAGAAAAAACCTTTCAAAATAGATTATATGGAATAAGATAGTATCCGATGGAGCATTAAAATGGTTTTACTTGGTCAGATAATAGAAGGAAAACTTTAATTTTTTTTAATCCACTCTCATGTTGGTCGAAATTATGATGACCATTAAATGGCCTCTTAATTTCGACCAACAGGGGAATGGATTAAAAAAGAATGGTTCCATTTCATTTCATTATGTTATGTCGCAAAGGTGAGATGAAGGAGGGGGCACGCGGAATGCCTTCATAAAACACCTATAAGTAAAATATTTTCCCCTTCTATTAAGATGGATGGATGGATTAATTTTAACGTCCATAAGGCTAAACATAGCCTACATGACAAAAATGTATGTGTTTAATCATAGTGTGTGATTCCTGTTATCTTTATTTTTCTTAATATTTATGAAATAAAAATTTCAAATCAAAACTTGCACGTCAAGTTTGTGGTCCAAAGATGAAATCTTTGTCATTAAATTTTTTTAGAAAAGCAGGTGTTCGACGAGTATAGGCACTTTCTCCACAGAAATCGTAAGTATTGAATTACCGAAAAACATCTTTCCAATGGGAAAGAAGAGACTATATCAAAGCCATGAAGAATGAAACCTTGGCAATGGAAGTTTGAATATAATAGAATAAATCATCAAGGTAATGTCATTCCATCTAATGGTTTTTGTTTGAAATTTATATTTTGATATTGTGTTTTGTTTACTGATGATGTAATTGATGCTCGTGGAGGTCTTTAAGGCATTAATGACCAATTTCCAAAAGGACTAAAAAATTATCCTAGACAATTTAGTAGGTTTTCATACTACGAGAACCTCCCAATCGTGCATTTGTTTGATGCTATGCATATTGGAAATAATATAACATATATATGATAAAAATTATTGGATGGAAGGCATGACAAAGAAAAAAATGTCAAAATTTGTAGTGACATTGAAGAATCCAACCATGCATTGAAAAATGTCATTCAATCAAATAACAATGGAGAACAGATTGATATTAGTGCCCTTCCTTGGTTAGTATCAGAGCAACAAAGCAATGTTATAAAATAATTCATACAAAAAAATTGATTTTCCATAAGACTTGTTGCGAACATAAACAATCTCATATCAAAGAAAAGTGAATTTGGGCAAGGGATGAAAACCCACGATTGGAATGCCTTTATTAAGGTAATTCATGTTATTTTTTATTCTCTATATATTTGTATACTGCATGTAGTTTACATTGTATTTTTTTTTTAAATATTGAAAAGATCATTTTATAATTATTGCAGTATATTCTACCTCTATCTCTCCCACACCACTTCGACGACAGTGTCAAACAAGTTATATATGATCTTGGAAAATACATGAGGTTAGAAGCGTTATTTGTTAGATTTGTTGTATAGATATTATATTTGTGACTTGTTTTACTTTTTCTGTAAATTTTTTTTGTAAAGTGTCATTTATATGTTTTTGCGGGTTGAATCTCTTCTACGTGTTTGTCATCGAAATAAATCAATAAAGAAGATATAAAATATTGGAAGATAAATATTCCTCATCTTATGTGTGAAATGCAAAAGTGTCTACCTTCAACTTTTTTCAAGACACAAGAACACTACCTCATACATCAAGTTGAGGAGATTGAATTGTGTGGACCTGTACAAACTAGGTCAATGTGGATGGTTGAGAGACACTTAAATTTTTTGAAGGTTTTGGTTCGACAAAGAGCACATCCTGGGTTTCTATGGTGGAGAGATATATGGTATACCAAACCATGGTGTACATTAGTGAATATCTTCCTAAGTTTACAACAAAGATCCATACAGATCGCATTTGGGATCTCAGCTCCATTAACAAATTTGAATGGGAGTACTTGATGGGAAAAGGTAGATTGAGAAAAGTGAAAGGTAATTATAAGATGTTATTTTATTTAATTAACTCTTATAAATCTTCAATTGAAGTTTTTTCTAAGTGGTCTATTTTTTATACATTTGATCGAGAGTGGGATGCACTACATTTGTATATTGCGAACAATCTTGATTGGATGATGGTATTGATTGAATGATGTCAAAAAAATGGTCACTGATTAACATGAGAAGGTGTTTCTTTATTGGTAAAGAAGATCATCATAATGGAGATTCCAATGTTATGCCAATGGTAATTGATCTAGCATATGGTTTAAGAGGTAGACAGGTACATATAAATTTATTAATCATAACACATATGTTTAATATAAACTTACGATGCAAATAATTTTCACATGTTTGAAAAATTGCAGGTCAAGCACCACAAAGCTATGTACTACCATGACCATAAATTTCGCATAAAAAAGTTGGATGACATGAAGAAAAATTGTGATTCTGGGATAACTACAGTCTTCAAGGTCACTAATATTTCATCTAAAAATGACATGCATCCTCAAGAATCTTAAAACTGATACTATGACATTTTGGATGATATACTTAAGTGCAAATTTGAATCCTTCAAATTAGTTCTATTCCTCGTCAAATGGTACAGGCTACAATTAAATCAAAATAATTCTGATAGAACTTTTATTCAACATGATAATGGATTTAAAATAATTAATACAAGGTCATTTGAGCCAGTTGGAGATGAGCCCTATGCTCCTCCAAGCCAATGTGAGAAAATGTTTTACTTAGAGGTTCCAGATAAACTGAGTTGGTCCTTTGTTGTTAGACATGATCCAAGAGGAAGGATACTAAAGTATAATGTGATGGAAGAAGAAGATACCAAAGATGAAGAAGATTAAGAAGAAGAAGAAGATGATGATGATGATAATGGTGGTGGTGGTGATGATGATGATGATGATGATGGTGATGATGATGATGATGATGGCGATGATGATGAACACAATGGCGATGATGATGATGATCATGGCGATNACTAAAGTATAATGTGATGGAAGAAGAAGATACCAAAGATGAAGAAGATTAAGAAGAAGAAGAAGATGATGATGATGATAATGGTGGTGGTGGTGATGATGATGATGATGATGATGATGATGATGATGATGATGATGGCGATGATGATGAACACAATGGCGATGATGATGATGATCATGGCGATGATGATGATGATCATGGTGATGATGATGATGATGATGGTGGGGGTGGTGGTGATGATGATGAAGATGATGATGATGACGATGGTCATGATGATGGTAATATTGATTTATTCATACAAATTTATTTGACTTATATGTTTTCGTAATTAATTTGTTATGTATTAAACTCAAATGTCATGGTACAATTAATTCATTGTGTTCAATTCTAATGATTACAATATATGTGATTTATGATAGATGTGTTTCAATTATTACTCGTATATTTAATGTATTTATTGTTTAAGAAATTACCAATGTATTGCTTATGATACTCAATTGTTGGTGTTGATTACATGTATATATTTTGTGTGATTGTCACCCTTTGTGGAAACAGACAACTGACTACAGACATTGTCACCCCTTTTTTTGACGATCCTGCATAGCACACATAAAGTAAAGGTTAGGAATAAAAAAATATACAATGATTATGATGAATGTATATTGTTCATGTTGTCTTCCATGTAATTTTTAGCATACGTATCATGTAATTTTTAGCTAACTTAAGATAAATGATTCACATATGTAGGAAATTTAACCCCTTTTACGAGGATCCTACATAGTGACATGGATCAACATGTATAAGTCAATACACCCTATAGAAATAGTTTATTATTTTCTTACTTTTTCTTTACACCCATATTCATTGAGTGGTTTAATAATAAGGTATTTACTTTCTCATTATTTAATAGTACTTCCCTCAACATCAATTTTAGGGCCGACTTCATCAACATTACCCTCATTTAGCAAAATATCTCACTCCTTACCAACTATATCTCTAATTTGATGGACTGCAAGAACCACCTAAATGGTACTTGTCAGATCTGTCTTCCTCGAGTGAGGGACATGCGGGAATAGAGATGAAAGTGAGACATTTAGTAGGCCTAAAATAGGGAGATCAACCAAAGGTCAAAAGATTAGAATTAAATTCAATAAATGCATGTAATTTTTCCTTACTGAAGGGGGTCATGTTCTTATGATGATGAGACCAAAGGCGAAATTAAGGTGCCCTTGAGGTACACATCTTCAGAAATAATGGGTACCAAGGAACTACCTCCAATTAACATTGATTTTTCTGGTAACGAGAGGATATATCGTATAGCTCAATTGTCATTACATGGTTTGGGTCTATTTTCCATGGATGACATAAAGGTATGTTACAACAAATTTGTTGAATTGATGGAGTTTGTCGTACCTTGTTACAATTACAATAATTGGATGCAGATTGTTCAATATAAAAAAAGTAGTGCAGGTATGCACTGCCAGGAAATTATATATAATGGAAAGAAAAGGATCAAAGTAAAAGATTCTCTATGTACATTGAAGGAAGGCCAAAAGCAACAGGGAATATTGTGGGTTTTATAAATAGTACGTGACCTGGGTCAACTAATAAGAGACCCAATTGTATATTCGAGGCGCATGAGGGAAATCATGTTTTTGTATGTGCAATAAAATCAATAAGTGTAAGGGAAGAGATACTAATAGATTACCATTTGAATCACATAGATACAAACAAAGTTACTATCATGGGGGTGGTAAGTACTATATACCATTTAAACTAACCTCCAATTAATGACTCCAATATACTAGAATTTATTAATAAGTTTTTTTGCTAAGTCTATTGCTTTTATTTTACTAAAGTTTTTATATGTAATCTTTGTCACAGGACGACATGGATCCACAAATTTATGTTCAGGGAAAAGGAAAAGTGCCTATAACAACTGAGGAAATAGTTGTAGATTTGGAGGCGACAGTATTATGCAATGATGACATGAAATATTCCTCTGACCCCATAAAGATGGTCAAAAAGACCTTAAAACAATTAATGCATAACTTCTTGGCCTCCTTCCTCATCCAGATCCAAATGAGGAGATGCAGGCAAAGAAAGATGAATTGATACGGAGAGCACATTGTTGGGAAGTAAACTGTAATGAATCTTTAGTTATAAAAAAATCTTAATAAAGGTTTATATCTTATACTATTTTATGTCGTGAACTAAAATATGTTTGTGTTATTCTTACAATAATTTTTGAGTAATCCACCACATGCTCATAGACATCATGAGGTTGGTACTAGTGCAGGTCCCTCAGGTAAAATAATCCTTCAGTTAACAAGTTACAAGAAATTTTTTCTTTGGAACATTTACAAACTTCGTTGGACTTACTGATTAGAAATCTACATTTTTCATTAGACTTATTGATACCCTAGATGAGGTTTTTGTGCGAGTATTTTTATTCAAAATCACATATCTTGAATCGTCACTTCAACTTTAGACTTTATGTTTCATATTCCTTGAAACATAAACGACCCTTAGATAGGCATAGACTTTCTTCAAAATTACTGTTTACACTATGACTGTCACACACTGATGCAAAGGGTTGGGTAATTGTGAGATCAACTCCCTAATGGCTCATGATTTTTGAACTTTTTTGTACTTAAAATCTAGATGTCTTGGCCTTCCTATAATCCTCCAAGGAGTCTAACTCAACTGAAGGGATTCACTCAAACTTGCAACCCATTTAAGGAATTAGAATCAACTTAAGGACTTATAGAAAGGTTCTGACATAAGGTATCCCATAGTAAATACCTTTTAAAAAGCACTCCTTAGTTTGAACTCTGTCCTTCATTCCCAATCATGCCTCAACTCTGTGACAAACTAGTTAGTCTTTTGACTCAATGGCATGTGCATCGAAGAAATTCTTCTCTGAAAACCAAAAGGGGTATCCTACAAGGTTTTCTCCATCATTTCCCCTCATGAAGAGTCCTTATTCAAAGTGCAACATTAAAGAAATTACATTTCTACTCTCTCGGGTTACCCTAGAAGAGGGTTTTGACTATTTTCAATGAAATGCAGAGTTCTCTCTCTATACAACTCCAAATGGATCGATTTCACCACTAAATGAAAGATATTTTATGCCTCTAACATGTACAATTAATGATATTTCAAAAAAAATACATTAAGGTGGCATACAAGTTAAGGAAAGTGAATGTATTTCTGAAAAATTAGAGAATTGCAGAATTAAAACATGATTTTATTGCTTAAAACTTTGTATATGCTTGTCTTTTCAACCAACCCATGCAATCCCTCATAGTTCCATCTCTGATATGCAATTTGATTACTTGCAATTGATAATTCTAGAATGAAATTTTCTCTTATAGAGCAGATCCAAACTGGATTAAAAAAAAATCTAATGATGTATTTGAATGATTATGACTGCCTTTTTGTATGTTATGTTCAGAATGATGAGACAAACACAAATCCAACTACTATAAAACCTCATGCATGTATTTTCTAAAAATTTATTGTTTAGGTCATGAAGTGCAAACACCTCCTCCTACGAGGACCAGCAATCTGATGACATTGTTGACTGTAATATCGACAACAAGGAGCATGCAAACATCCACATTTGCACCGTTTACAGCTGGTAGATCCTTGTTTTGCTATATTCGATTATGTTTTAGTTATGAATTGATTTGTACTTTAATATTGGGTGCATTTCATAGTGGATTAATTTTGTGTAGTAGAAGATACACCTCCTCAGGATACAAAGACCAGTATTGGTGATAATTCACCGTCATTTCCTGAATCTACCCATGTTACTAGTACGAGAAAATTGCAGGCGTCATTGTTATTAACCGATGAAGATATGATTATTTTAAAATTACCTAAGATTTCAGGCACTTGAAAATTATTATTATTTATATTTTATTTTTAATTTTCTTATTCATAACTCTTTTTGGATTGATGACCCCATGATGTTTTTGTAGGGAATGATGGTTTTTAATGAAAAGCTTAATGAGATGACATTGTCGCTATTCGGGCCCACCATATGTACAAGGTGGAACATCATATGTGAACTAACCCTATCCCACTACTTTGATTTCATATCATTACTAGAATATTTTTCCTTTCATCCATTTCTTGTACTATATTCAAGGTATGCAACTTCAGTTAATTTTTTTATCTAACAATTTTTCTTTTTCTTAAAAGGTTGAATTTACAAGAGGGAAAAATTAAAAGATCAGCTCATAAAATATTTAGAGGAGCTCTTTAGAAGTAACATTTTTGAAAACACAAAAGTTCTTCAGAAAGCTTACAAACATCTAAAGACTATGAGGGACGCATACAGAAGGAATTTAGCAAACAACCCAAAGTACGACTGTCCTCCCATGATTACAGAGAAGTAGTTGAAGGAATTCATTTTGGATCCAAAGGAGAAAGCGCAACGTCAAAGAGGAATTAAACCACTAAATGATAAAAGAAGGTATGTGATAGTATTAAGTAGAATGTAATTATGCACTAATTAGTGATCTTTATATTTATATAATCTAACATGTTTCAAACTTTTCATGGACTGCAGGACATTTCAAAGGCTACAAAGGCCAGACTAGAAAAGCATTGCCAACACAAACTTGGCTCAAGTGGTTATCTGAAACTTCAAGGATGAATTATAAGTAGAATTAAATGAAATTTCAAGTCAATTTTTTTATAAATTGCAAATAATTTTGTTTAATCAAACAATACCTGCAGAATTGATGATATTAAGCCAAAAATATAGGGCACAAAATGTAATGTAGCACCCACGGAAGAAGACAAAAAGATTGCCTTCAAGAAAAGCTATAAAGTCATGGTTGAACCCCTACACCAAGCTTCCTATGGCCAAACCTAATATTCCGTTGCATCGGTTCACACACACATAAATAGGCCAAAAGAAAAATATTTCAAATTGAATACTTGAGCAATAATCTATTTGATGTTAATTTTGAACATAAATTGACTATTTTCCATGGATGACATAAAGATATGTCACAACAAAGTTGTTGAATTGATGGAGTTTGTTGGACTTTGTTACAATTACAATAATTGAATGTGGATTGTTCAATAGAAAAAAAGTATGCGTAGGTATGCACTATCAGCAAATTATATACAATGAAAGAAAAAGATCAAAGTAAAAGATTTTCTATGTACAATGACGGAAGGCCAAAAGCAATAGGGAATATTGTGGGTTTTATAAATAGTATGTGACCTGGGTCAACTAATAAGAGACCCAATTGCATATTCAAGGTGCGTGAGGGAAATCATGTTTTTGTATGTACGATAAAATCAATAAGTGCATGGGAAGAGCTACTAATAGATTACCATTTGAATAGCATAGATACAAACAAATTTACTATCATGGGGGTGGTAAGTACTATATACCATTTAAACTAACCTCCAATTAATGACTCCAATATACCATTTTATTAATAAGTTTTTTTGCTAAGTCTATTGCTTTTATTTTGCTGAAGTTTTTATATTTGATCTTTGTCACAGGATGACATGGATCCACAAATTGATGTTCAGGGAAAGGGCAAAGTGCCTATAACAATTGAGGAAATAGTTGTAGATTTGGAGGTGGCTCTATTATGCAATGATGACATCACATATACCTCTAACCCCATAAAGATGGTTAGAAAGACCCTAAAAATAATCAATACATAACTTCTTGGCCTCCTGCCTCATCTAGATCCAAATGAGAAGATGCAAGCAACGAGAGATGAATTGATATGGAGAGCACGCTGGTTGGAAGTAAGAAATAATGAATCTTTAGTTATAACAAAAGTTTAATAAAGGTTTATATTTTATACTATTTTATGTCATGAACTAAAATATGTATGTGTTCTTCTTACAGGAATTTTTGAGTACTCAACCACATGCTCATGGACATTGTGAGGGAGGTACTAGTGCAGGTGCATCAGGTAAAATAATCCATAAGTTAACAAGTTATGAGGAATTTTTTCTTTGGAACATTCACAAAATTCATTGGACTTACTGATTAGAAATCTACTTTTTTCATTGGACTTACTAATACCCTAGATGAGGTTTTTGTGCGAGTAGTTTTATTCAAACTCACATATCTTGAATCCTCACTTCAAATTTAGAATTTATGTTTCATTTTCCTTGAAACATAAAATACCCTTAAATAGGCATAAAATTTCTTCAACATTATTGTTTACACTATTACTGTTCCACACTGATGCAGAGAGCTGGGTAATTGTGAGATCAACTCGCTAATGGCTCATGATTTTTGAACTTTCTTTTACTTGAAATCTTGATGTCTTGGCCTTCCTATAATCCTCCAAGGAGTCCAACTCAACCCAAGGGATTCACTCAAACTTGGAACCCTCTTAAGGAATTAGACTCAACTTAAGGCCTTATAGAAAGGTTCTGACATAAGGTAACCCACTGGGCATACCTTTTAACAAGCACTCCTTAGTTTGAACTCTGTCCTTCATTCCCAATCATGCCTCAACTCTATGACAAACCAGTTAGCCTTTTGAATCCATGGCACGTGCACTCAAGGCATGCTTCTCTGAAAACCAAAAGGGGTAGTCTACAAGGTGTCCTCCATCATTCCCCCTCATGAATAGTCCTTATTCAACATGCAACATTAAATAAATTACATTTCTACTCTCTTGGGTTACCCTAGAAGAGGGTTTTGACTATTTTCAATGAAATGCAGAGTTCTCTCTCTATACAACTTCAAATGGATCAATTACACCACTAAATGAAAGATATTTCCTACCTATAACACCTCCAATTGATAAGATTTCAAAAACAATACATTAAGGTGGCATACGAGTTAAGGAAAGTGACTGTATTTCTGAAAAATCTAGAGAATTGTATAATTAAAACATGATTTTATTGCTTAAAACTTTGTATATGCTTGTCTTTTCGACCAACCCGTGCAATCCCTCATAGTACCATCTATGATATGAAATTAAATTTCTTGCAATTGATAATGGCAGAAGTAAATTTTCTCTTATAGAGCAAATCCAAACTAGATTAAAGAAAAAAAATATTCCAATGATGTTGAATGATTATGACTGCCTTTTTATACGTTATGTTCGGAATGATGAGACAAACACAAATTTGACTACTATAAAACCTGATGCATGTCTTTTCTAAGAATTTATTGTTTAGGTCATGAAGTGCATACGCCTCCTTCTATGAGGACTAGTAATCCGATGTCATTACTGACTGCAATGTCGGCAACAAGGAGCATACAAACGTCCACATTTGCATCGTCTACAGCTGGTAGATCCTTATATTGTTATATTCGATTATGTGTTAATTATGGTTTGATTTGTACTTTAATCTTGGGTGAATTTCATAGTGGATTAATTTTGTGTAGTAGAAGATACACCTCCTCAGGATATAGAGACCAGTACTGGTGATAATTCACCATCGTTTCCTGAATCTACCCGTGTTGCTAGTACGGTAAAATTGCAGGCGTCATTGTTGTTTACTGATGAAGATATGATTCCTTTAAAATTACCTAAGCTTCCAGGTACTTTAAAATTATTATTAATAATATTCTGATTTTAATTTACTTATTCATAACTCGTTTTGAATTGATGACCCCATGATGTTTTTTCAGCGAACGATGTTTTTTATGAAAATCTTAATGAGATGGCATTGTCCCTATTCGGGCTCACCATACGTACAAGGTGGAACATCATATGTGAACTAACCCTATCCCACTACTTTGATTTCATATCATTACTAGAATATTTTTCTTTCATCCATTTCTTGTACTATATTCAAGGTACGCAACATCAGTTAGTTTTTTTTATCTAACAATTTTGTTTTTTTTTAAAAGGTGGAATTTACAAGATAAAAAAATTAAAAGATCATCTCATAAAATCTTTAGAGGACCTCTTTAGAAGTAACATTTTTGACAGCACCAAAGTTCTTCAGAGAGATTGCAAACATCTAAACACTATGAGGGACACATACAAAAGGAATGTAGTGAACAACCCAAAGTACAAGTGTCCTCCTATGATTCCATAGAAGCAGTAGAAGGAATTCATTTTGGATGCAAAGGAGAAAGCACAATGTAAAAGAGGAATTACACCACTAAACGACAATAGAAGGTATGCGATAGTATTAAGTAGAATGTAATTATGCACTAATTAGTTATCTTTATATTTATTTAATCTAACAGGTTTCAAACTTTTCATAGACTGTAGAACACATCAAAGGCTACAAAGGCTAGAATAAAAAAGCATGACCAACACAAACTTGGCTCTGGTGGTTATCTGAAAATTCAAGGATGAATTGTAAGTAATAGTAAATGAAATTTTGAATCAATTTTTTTATAAATTGCAAACAATTTTGTTTAATCAAACAATACTTGCAGAATTGATGATATTAAGCCAAAAATGCAAGGCTCGAAATTGAATGTAGCGCCAATGAAAAAAGACAAAAATATTGCCTTCAAGCAAGGCTATAAAGTCATGGTTGAACACCTATGCCAAGCTTCTTATGGCCAAACCCAACATTCCGCTGCATCGATTCGCACACAAGAAAATAGGCCAAATGAAAAATATTTAAAATTGAATACTTGAGAAATAATCTATTTGATGTTAATTTTGAACGTAAATTGACTAATTTTGTTTTTAAAAGCAAACAACGATAACAATGTGCATGACATTGGAATGCAGCCTTCTAATCCTAGCATAGAACCTGCACATGACGAAGACCTTGATGTGCATCACAGTGATGGAGGTATTCATTTTCTATTGAAATGTATTATGTAATTATTAATACAATTTAACATCTAAAATTTAAATTGGTTTAACTTTTTTTGTATATATTTTAGAGCATGGAGAACATCACGGTGAACGAGTAGAGGATGAACTGAGTGTTCACCATGTGGACTTTGGCGCTAAATAAAATGTTATTGAAGATGATATGGAACTGTCAGGTAAAGAAAATCTCTGTTATGTTGTTATAATTTTTTTTTATCGGTTTTTATGTTATTTTAATTAATGAAATACTTGTAACACTAATGGGTGCCAGCAAGAAGTTGAGTCCACTTTTCAGTCAAAAAGTGGAACCATTTTTCCTTTTTTTTCAAATTCATCCTGTTTGAGATGAATATTTGAAGCACTTAGAGATTGAATCTTAAAAAAAATCATTATTAAAAGTTGTAGTACTCGAAGTCTAATTTCCAAGTATGTAATTTATTTTAATACCCAGATGATAAATTTTTTATTTTTAATAGGCGTTACTAAAACCCACATTTTAAAGTCCCTGTTTCAGGACCATACTATGCACGTGTACGAGAAGCAAAATTTCACCTAAATGAAACTATTTCTCTCAATCCTTTTGGGAAATGGTATGTAACACAGTTAGGATTGATGACAACATCTTTTTGTTGAATATATTTTTTTTATTAATTTTTTATTAGGCATAATTGTTGTTTTTAAAATCTCTCATGTACGACAAGCTTAATTTGACCAAAACATATGATTTTTTAAATTTTTTTAAAGTGTGTATAATTGCCTCTACTTTGATGCCATATAAATTTTTTTGCGATAAAATTTCAAAATTTTAAGTTATTAAAATAACAAAGTAGCCTATTATCTTTAGTTTGTGGACCTGTTTTCGTAGAAATTCAATGAAAAATAGAAATTTTAATCAAATTTAAATTTTTTTTTTTTGGAATCTGCACAGTCTAATCTATAATGGGTTTTTATTTTGTCAAAATATTCCTCTAAAAAAGTCTTTAGATGTATGTTTAAAGTACTTATTTTGTATGAACACTAGCAAAGCCTTCAAGTTGCAGAAAACCAGGTCCAATGCTGTGGTTCGGCTACCCAAGCCTCTTTCCAAACCAAAATCCAACAGTAAAAGTGGGCTTGAAATTCACAAATTTTAGAAACGGGATCTCATTTAGTAAACGTTACCCCGTTTACCTTTTTTGAAATCATAACGTATAAATGAAACGATGAAAGGTTTTCTTTAAATTTATTTTTTCTAAACGGAATCCCATTTCATTTTTCAAAATGGGATCTTGTTTTATTTTTTGAAACGGAATCTCGTTTTGAAACGGGACCCTGTTTCTAAAATTTTAGGCTCGGGACCCCAAAGCTAAACGAGACCCCGTTCATTCTAAGTGGGAACCCATTTTGTTGAGTGTGATTTCATGAATTTGGTTAAGTATGAAATTTCTGCCTTAAATGGACTCATCTTCTTGCTTCAAACCTAATATAAATGTTGTGAATTTAACTCATTTAGTTGTTATTGCAGTGGACCCCCCTTTGGCGCAGCATCCTCCTCATCCTACACACAGGAGGAGGCATTTATTGAGAGCACAAGAAGAAGAGGAGGGAAATGATGAAGATATTGATGCTCCGCTTAGCCATTACCTTAAAAATTCGAAGAAAATCCCCAAAAAGAAATGATTATAATAAACCTTTTTTGACAACGAAAGAAACTTGTCTTAATGAATGTAATTTTGTGTTATTAAATGTTGATGAATGATGTGTTAATGAATTATTGATGAATGTCCAATTGTTAATGAATTTTGTGTTATTGAATAGTATGTGATTATAATGATTGAATGTTATATTTTATAAATGGATGAATGAATGAATGATTGAATGAATGAATGTTAGATGTTAATGGGGAATTTAGAGTGATGGTAGGGGGTGTGCGGTCAAATGAGCTTCCAACTTCACATGGTTGGCCTTGTTAAGTAGATAATATTAAAATATTCTTGAAACCAAGTGAAACTCAAACTAAATCAATGTAGATTCAATGGTTAAACAAACCTACTAGTCCTATTCCACATGGATAAACATTTGTTCCTGGGTACACACACTTCACTTGATCCAACCCGACTGCAGCCATATTAAACTGACTGTACCCATATTAGGTCAATTACATTGGCTATGGATGTTCTCAACTTGATAACATAGATGCCAACTCAACAACTATTTTCTAATTCCTTTAAATGCCCCCAAAACCCTTACATTTAGCAATTATAGGTCTTTTTAGCCAACTTGGGCAACCTGAGACACAACGATACAAAACTAAACTAAAATGGATCTATTGGCCATGACAACATTTCAAAATAACCTTATTGGTCTTATTACAAACAAATTTGACCTTAATGGTCCTTATTCATCCTCAAACCTCTTTAGGCCCATAAGTGAGCCCTAGCGATTCCATCCTTGTTTTTTTTTCTCCTACATCAAATTATTGCATCTACTACCTCTACACACCAACTGTAGATCACATCCACTACATTTGGTCTTTTCATCTTCCCAAACAACATTTAACAACATTATGGAATTCTATCTTTCACATTGTGTTTACTGTCAATATGCACCTTTATGACTGTCCCTATCATAGTCAAGGCTTTCCTAAACCACATTTAGGGATGGTTTACATCCACCTTCTTTGTTTGGCTCCATGGTGTCCTTGGATGTCTTAATAGGTGCTTTTTCACCAAAAGTAAGGGCAACAATTGTCTATGTGAAAATTGTAAGGTCTTAATAGGTGCTCCTTGATATAGTTGACTATCCTCATTTGTAGATTTCTATATAGTATTCATTATGTCCATTATGAATGACATCAAACCTTTTTTTTCCTTTGACATTAAACATGTGTTTCTTTGCTCTGAAATATATTCTATCAACGTGCATTTGGTGGTCAAAGTCTATATTTTACAAAAGGTTTGTTTGGAATTTCGTTCAGCATGTTTAATTGTAGATAATCTACAGGGTTTTTCTTATTGCCTTATCTCTTCATTTATGGGATATTTGCACGCATTTTTGTTTTATAAATTAATTGTATTATATGAAATGGATCTTGATATAGGGGGATAAGTATATCACTATGCCTGTCCTGCAAACCGAATTGACCTTAATTTACTACACACACTTTATGGGCAAGCAATGAAACATAACACTAAGTTCTTTGTGGAATACTTTGCACTGGATCTTATCATGGATGTTGATGGTAAGATTTTATTGATGTTACAATTGAAGGTTGATGTACTTTTCAATATTGATAGATGATTTACATGTATGTACGTCTTATATTCTCCTTACACCTTGTATTTGCCTCATCTTACAGGTAAATAATTTGCATCCATTTCTTGAACAAGCTAGTCATGTCAAAAGGTGGACATTGACATTTATTGAAAGAGTTATGACATATGTGGCAGATGTGCATCTTCATTTATAAGAAATAATTTATCAATGATATTGATCAAAACATATTTTTGAACAAGTTCACTTCCATATGCATACTTTTATTTTCCTTTTGTTTACATAAGATACATATATGAAAATATTTTGGCATGTGTCATTGAATTTAAACACC
>MU227477.1:326242-365631 GCA_018584345.1 Thuja plicata | reverse complement strand
AGTTGATCCCGAACCAGAACGCAGAGACGAACAAAACCTAGAAATATTTTTCCATTCCAATGTCGTCTTATGAAAAAGGTTGACCTTGACCCACAAATGTCAACCCTGACCCAATAATGTTGACCCTGACCTACACAGGTCCGACAAAAAATCTGTTCGCGCCGTCCAAAAGAAAGCCGAAAAGGGTATCCAGATCTGGTCTCAAATCTGTAATTCTAAACCTATACCTGCAAGAAAAAGAGGATTGTTTGTTGTGGGGGAGGGGTTTTCCTTAGTCAAACCCCGATTTAGGAATTAACCTTGAAATCAATAAAGTATAGAATTCTGGCAAGTAGTATAATTGAATCTAACAATGAAGCTATGATATTCAATAGATATGTAATTGTAATTCCAATGTAAGCAAATATGTAAGTATGAAATCATGGACTTTAGAAACCATAAACCTCAATGATTGTATGCTTTAAATCCACCTTGGAGAGAGGATGAATGAGTCTTGAGGATGCACAAAGGATCTTGAAGGAAGATCACACCACCATGATGGCTAGATCTAGGGTTTGAATGATGAATCTTGAATGTTTGCACCTAATCCCTTCAAAGGCATGAAAAATTGAATCCTTGATCTTCAATGGAGAAATTGAATGCTTGAGAGGAAGAATTGAACACCTTGAGATCTTGGAAATATGTAGAACAATGGATGCTTGAATTCTTTGCTTCTTGACAAAATCTTGATTGGAGCTTTTTGCACTTGGAAGACTTAGAGAAAATGAGAGAAAGAGGCTTCCTTTTATATGAAACTAGGGCACAATCTTATAAGGAGGCTAACACAGGATAATTAAATTCCAATTAGACCCATACCCTTATAAAAGGACCTATATTAAATATAATTTAGGAATCAACACTTCAAAACCTGAAACAGCTGACTCGGAAACGGGAAAAATGAATTTTGGATGACCCCCGACAACTGACAAGTTTCTAGTTTTGAAAGGGGGACCCTAGTCAAGGTTGAGGTCAACCCTGACCTAGGTCAGGGTTGAGGTTGACCCTAACCTAGGGGGCCAGAACCCCTGGAAAATATGCCAGGTAGGGTAGGAGGTGCCCGGAGAGGCCCAATCAGGGTCCTGAACAGGCACAGAAGCATGAGATGATGCAGAAATGGGAGGATGATATGATGGAGGTCAAAAACATCCCCTAAGGAGGGATAAACACTCTTAAGATGGAAGTGCTTCCATTTTAAGATGATACACTTAGTGTTATAGATAAACAACACATTACTTTTCCAATGTGACAACTGATCAAGTACCCTTGTAATTTCTCATAACTCAACCATTTCACTCGGTCTTCTTGTTATCCTCACCTTAAAATATTCTTCATCAATCAATAGATATGGTACTCAAACAGATAGCAATAGTCTCAACAATTAAGGTTTGACATCAATGACAAAACAACAATTGTTTACATTGTAGCTTTCCAACAGTATGTTCCATACTTTGTCTGGAATGACTGTCTTAAGTTCCAAAGTTGACCTTTTGAACTTAATCATATGAGTGATAATCATAGATTGTATTTCAGTTTTATAAATTTCTTGATACTTGTCATAGACTTTTGCAAGTGAATCTAATCTGCCTTCATCAACAATTCTATATCTCAATACTTCCAAACTAGGTCTGAATCCTACCTCGGGAGGTGCTTGAGTATTTTGTGCTTTGCTTTGAGTTGTCCTTGATGATGGGTGGCTAGAGAAGATTTCCTTCTTTCTCTTGGTCAGCTTTCTTGGCATAGAGGGCGGAGAGGACTCCAGATCAATTGCGGTTGAGGGTGCAGAGGTGTTGTCTCTAGATCTATTCCTTTTTCTCCTCTGAATGTCATCAGATTTTTCAATCTTGACTTCTTCAGGTGTATTCTCAAGTTCCTTAAAAAATTTTGCTTCCCTTTCTTTGTCTATGTCCTCTTGTGTGACATCATGTATTTTCAGAATATTGGAGGTGATCCTTGATTCTTTCCTCTTGTTCTCTGCACTGTACAGGATTGAATCAACTAGATTTGTCTTTTCTCTGTATGTGCTCCATCTAGGCTCATTTGGATCTTTAGGTGTAGATAGAAGAGCCTGTGCATATCCTTCTAGAATGTGTTCATCTACCTCATAACCAAGTGGATGAATCCATTTTGTTCAAGGCTCAACTGCTTCCATACATGTAGAATTTGTTTCCACCATAAATCATATGGTATCCTTGTATTTGTCAACTATGTTCTCAGGTATTCTGAACCTTTTCTGCATCTTAATTCTGATTGTCTTGATCTCCATATCCACTTTATCCTTAAGAGTGTTGTCAGATGTAGCTTTCAATGAAATTTGAGGCAATGTAGGTTTCCTTCTATCAAGGTAAAGGTTAGAAACCTTACTAACAATGTGAAGGTACATGTATATGATTAAGGAACCAAATCTGAATATTTTTATTTTGTCATGTTTTATAGCTCTACTATTTTCAATTAACTGTGCGCACAATATCTCACAAAGATTATAGTGAGTGTTGTCTTTTACTATCCTCATGGCTGCTAGAACTGTAGCTGTAGATACACTGTTTAGTCTACTTGCGTGCTGAAATTTGTTTCCAAGGATCATAGCAATGAGTTTAATGTCATTTTCTTCTGTGGGCTCAAGAGTCATACCACACCTATCACTTCTTGACTTACATGCTTGCTCAACCTACGTCTTGACATCTTTACCCGTAGGAAGGAGGGGACCATTTTTAAGGAATCTAGTCATCCCATGGATGAGATCAATTGTAATTCAAACAAAGACTTCACCAATCCAAAATAGATCATCATGAATTCTACTAAGTAGAATCTTGATCCATTATGATTCATAAAACTCGTGCGCATTCGCAAATTTGATATTAGGGTTTCCAGAGAGATGCAAGAACTCATTCTTGAATGAACGATCAGGGTTCATCATAGATGCCATGAGCGACATTATGTTGTTTTCACCTACAGACTCCTTCTTACAGTAAATGTAAGCACGAATATCTTCTACATGCACGACTCCTAACGGAGTCTTGGAAAATGCCCCTTCAACATCATCTAACACTGACTTGAAAGGATGCTTCTTAAACACATATCTCTTCTTTTCAGTGATGTCAAAGACTACAATAGTTTCTATTATTTACTTGTTGATCGCTAAATAGGGTTCCAGGGAAATTCTGAAATGACGCGTCGAACTAGGGTACCTCTTCAGCTTCAATTCCCTTTGTTGATTAAACAACGACAATCCTTCAATGCTCAGATGCTCAAATATTCTGTACTCTCCAAATGCTCGATCACAAAAGTAGAAGTGAAGATAATCGATCATTTGTCACTTATAAATTAGATTTCTACAATTAATGCTCGCTGTCGTAACACAGATTATACTGCAAATTTCAAACTTGGTTCCTGTTGTAGTTAAAGTTGTGCACTCTTACATACTGCTTCAACTAGTAACAAAGTCAAATAAAACTATAGGCGCATACTCAGTGGTGAGTATACCAGCCATATAGGGGTTCAGAGCTAATCTAGCTCCCCCTATGACCATGAGGGTCATTTATCCATAAGTAGAAGGTGCGTCCACTACGGATGCATCTACCACTTTGTCAACACTATCATCTTTCTTTACCTCAACCCAAACCTTGCTTGATTCTTCTATGGATTTTACAAACTTAACTTCTCCAGATTCTTCAAATAGAGATCCTTGAGACTTGTTAGGTCTTTCTTGTCTTTTATCTTTAGATCTGCAAAACTTTGAGGTGTGTCCAACCTTTTTACAAGGGTAAAAATTTACTGGAGGTCTTGTAGTTATAGGTTTATTGATGTGAGTTACCATGTTGCATTGTTTAGCCGTGTGACCATTGTAATTTCATATCTGACATGTAATGTTCTTAGAAATTTGTTGTGGTTGATTTCTCTGATTGTACTGAGTCTGACTTCTTTGATTTGATCTACAATGTGTAGCTCTATACCCAAATTTGTTGCATGAATAATAATAACCATTGAAAGGTCTTACCTCTTTAGAATCTCTTGCTAAGTGTCCTTGCTTGTTACAGGCATAAAAAGTTCAGTTGACTGTCTTGCGTTCATCTTTAGGTGGTTCTGCTTTAGTGTGATTTTCAGTCTTCTTAGCTTCAGTAGATTCTTCTTGTGCTTTCTTTCTTTCTTGCATATCATTGATTTGAATTTGTGCTACACTATATCCAATACCAGTGGCATCACTTCTTAACTTTTGTGCATAAAGATGTAATTGTATTAGATCAGAACTAGTGTGTAATTTGTCAATATGATACTTGGCTTATGTCAATTCAGATTCTATCTTTTTCTTGATGTTCTCCAACTCCAAGATTTTCAGGTTTGCTTGTTAAGTTCTTCATCTAATTGTTTGCTTTCTTTATTCTTTTCTTCAAGAGCTGTCTGGCTATCAGTTATCTGTTCATTCAAATCTTCAATCTGATCCTTCAGAGACATGTTTTCTTCATTCAAATTTTTTACCATTTTTCCCAAATCATTTGTAGAACAATCTTTTAAATCTTTTCTCAGTTTCTTGATGAGTATTTGAGAGCCATTGGCTTTCAATTTTAGTTCTTCATTTTCTTTTTCAGATATGTCCAGATCTTCAAGAGCTGCTTCAAGATTTTTCTTCATATGTTTTACTTCTGCTGAATCCATGATCTCCTCAAGTGGTTAAACTTCTCTCAGAGGACCAAAGCTCTGATACCAATTGTTAGGAATGGGAACACTGAGAGGGGGGGGGTGAATCAATGTTCATCAATTTATAATAATTCAACAACTTAAAACTTATCCCAATAAAATAGATAACGGAATTGATAAGCAACCATATAAACCATAACACATAACACAATATATTTTTACGGGGAAAACTTGGCCAGAGGAAAACCCCGGTGGGAATTAGTACCCACAAAAGATTGTACTAGTCTTATGAACTTGTTAGAGCTCCTTTTCCCTATTAGGAGCATTCATTACAATGTTGAGTACAATGAATCTATTAGGAGTCTTTACAAACCCTGTTAAAGGTGGATGGCACAATGCCAGAGCTCCCTGCTCAATAAGAGGAAGGCTACAACCTCCTGGAAATAGATACTCACAATATCTGAAAAGTGAACTGCTGCTATGACACTATTGTCTGATCAATTTCGTTTGAGCGCTAATGCTCTAACCTCTTATAGAGCTTTATATCATACTTATTAAATACATATTTTTCTTCTATATATATCTTCTTCTCTTGCATACATTCCATGACTCCTTACAAAATTGCATGTCAAATATATATACATGCCTTAATAGACACGACCAAAACTAAGACTAAGTCGACCTCAAAAAAACATACACAACGCTTCCAAATTAATTGGATCAAGCATGTTTACATGAATGATAATTATATTCTTACAATAGGTGCATAGCCATTACAAAATAATTTATTACACGCTAATAAAAAACTGTAGTCGGCTCCATGCTCTGTTCGCTGAACTGCTAGAGGTACTTAGACTTGTTGTAACTTCTACGTACTGTCATATCTGAACATGCGTGTTTAGACTAAGCATAAAAACATATCAAAAATATTATTTCCAAAGGTGCATACCATAACTAGATCATACGCATGTGCGATGGTGCTCTGATCAACGGTATATCTCTGTCTGCTTTGTCTTCTATACTTAGCCAAACTTTTGATCTTCAAAGTTTTATGAGCTGACTGAAAAAACTCCATATGACTTTGTTGCCATAATGACACCACAAAACTAGTCATATAATCATAGTAAAATCAACTTTCCAACACAAACTACCATACTGAAGCTAATCATAAGATTAATTCAAAGAACTAATTCATGGAACAAATGGAAATATATCACCAGGAGATTTTTAAAACAGTAGTCCTTATATCATATATATCATATATAATCATTCAACAGAACCAAAATGCTCTGATTGTTCACAATCTATCACATAAGAACCACAATGCATAAAAAATCTTCATAATAATCTTTCCTATCTTGTGTCATATACTTATAGACAACAAGGTAGTTAAAAATGAAAGGATGCAACCTTTCATAATAAGTCTTAACAAAACGAAATTGCCTAGTAACTAAATTGTGAATCATAAAAGGAACAAGTGTTATTCTCCACAAAGTTTTTTGCATGCATCCATGTGCTCCACATAATCCTTCAATTTTCTGGTGTCTGCATTCATGACAACATCTCTAACCAAGAACTTGAGCTGTATAATTTGCTCCAACTGGGCCTATGTCTCCTTGAGTTCAAATTTATCATCTGAGATAGCATTAAGGGAAACACTCAGGACTCTCTGGCAATATGCAAGACACTCTTCCTTACCTATGATCTCCTTCTTACTATTTAAAAATAGGGGAACTCCCTTCTTCATAGGGCTTTGAAGATCCTTGTATTCTTCATAGATATCCTCCATGAACCTTTTATGTACATTGATCCTTTCTTTGAGATTCTCTACCACCACATGGCCTAAACTCTCATTCAATTGTTTATCCAATTTGAGTTTACTTTTATCATACTCAATCTTCATTCTATATTTGACCAATTGAGATTCCCACATTTTGGCAAGTTCTGTCAACAAGCAATATAATCTGTATTTTACCAAGAAAGTAGCAGTGTCATTGCTCACATTCTTCTGTTGCTTATTTATTCTGGCATTCTCTTGTCACAATTCTTAATATTTTTTCTGTCATTTCCCACCATCAGGTGTAGGTAACATAGGTAATGTTTGGCCAATGCTTTTACATCTTTCTTCATACAAAGTTTTGTATTGGTCCCTTTCAAACATCAATATCTGGATTTGTACTTTTGTCAATTTAGAAATATCTATGTTCATGTTGGCAATGGACATAGGGTCAACCTCTCCCACTTTCCATTTCATCATATGACCAAAGGCCCTATCTACATTGACAATCTTTGGCCTTTAATGTGGATGGTATAGAGCTCATAGCAACATTGTATCATCATCCTCAACAAATATGGATCCTATGAAAACATCTTCAACTCCTTTCACATCCAACTTGAAGTCCCTTTTATCAGATTTAAGCATACTGTCGAAAATGAAAGAACTGCTCGTATCTCATCCTGGTAATAAAATGATACCTTCTTCAATGAGAATTTGTCTTCCTTTTGTTGGAGTCATTTTCCTCATTTCTTCTTCAACCTTTGCCTTTAGTTTTTGCACGAGTTCTGCCTCATTAGCAGGGTTCAATGTGGGGATAGACTCCCTCAATTTCTTACCTTTTACATTATAAACAAATGAAATAAATTCTTTAGACTTCACAAAATATTTATCAGAGACAAAAGCATCCCTTGCTTTATCCTCTTCCAGATTCTTGAATACATCCTCTACTTCCATAGCCTCATGTTTATAGTAGCTAAGATTTTTCCCTTTCCTACAATTATGATTATAATGCTCAGGATCATAACTTTTCATGGCAGAATGATGATACATGTGATACTCTTCCTTCAATTTCCTATCAATAATCTCATAGACCCTAGTTGAAACAACAATGAAATCACCAAAAGGTAATGTTCCTGGCATAATTTTTTTCTTATGTAATTACCCACCTAAATGTTTGTTACTTGACATACTTAATGGCCTCACAATTTTCAGGTATGTTATTCTATCAGGAACAAATTTGGGTAACCAGTAGGGTTCTTCAAAGGCATACACCCTGAAACAAGTGAAATATTCATATGCATACCAGTCTCTCCAATTGTGATCTACAAGCTTCCTATCATTAAAGTATTTAGGCCTTAGAAACTTTCTAATTTCCATGGAAACAAACAAATCACATGGGTGTCCAAACAAGTGGTAGATAGGCCTCACGATACACTCCTCAAATTTCACATAATCAGAATACTTGAATCGGTAATCCCATAGGGATGTCCACAGTTGAACTGGCTACATTTATCCTTCAAAAAATCTATTGTGCAAGTTCAACCTTGTTTTTCTGTCCATATACCCTTCCTATGTCCATAGAACAGTATCATATGCATCAATAGATAATATTGTCTAAAAACAGGGTAAACACACCATTCAAATTTAGAAAACCATCATGAATACACTCTGCAATGTATGAAGCATAATTATAGGGTCGTGGTTCGTACATCTGCCCATCAGTAGCCAATGTCATGGGTCCTTCTGTCATCAGATCTGGCACCTCAATCCCTCCTATCTGACCACATGTCATATATGTAATTTCAAGGTAACTCCTGAAAAGGTTAACATTGTATGGAGGGTCATCTTCCTTAGTTAGGGGTCAAGTTTTGTTCTTACGCATAGCCAATTTCCAAACCTTATAAGTGGTATCAACCACCTTGCACTCACTAGCCAATTTTGTAAATGATAATTTATTATTGAAACCCAATTCCAAACCGAAAACCTCTTCGATACTTTCTGCAAAAAATTTCATAAAAACTTCACCCTCACAGTCCCTGATGCACCTTTCTTCTGGTTTGTAATTTTTTGCTAAAACTTTCAAAACCTCAACATTGACAAATACATTTGGAACCACTATTTTACCTAGATTTGTCCTCTAGGGGTTGCACATAGGGACCTCATTGTCCTTTCATAGATAATGGAAAAGGAACAAGTTATATCCTCTTCTCTTAGTCCAGATATAACCTATATTCTTGTATTTGTCTTCCAGCTTGTCCCTGTCAAGCACATTGAACTTTGACCTTCAACATTTTTGTCCTGATGCTTGTGTATGATAAATTAAGTCTTGGTTACGTCTTCTTGGCCTCTCTATTTTCTGCTTCTTCTCTTTCTGTTTTATATTCTCAGAACCCTTCCTTTTACCAGAAGACTCTGATGCCGATGACTCCATCCTCAAGAATCCCACAGTCGAATCACTCACAACTTTGCAATTAACAATTATGATATCTTCACTGGCTTCACAATTACAAATTTTATTTTATTCGTGTGTATCCAATTGTACATAGAACCCCTATTTAATGTCATTTTTGTGGCAACCTTAAATATGATTTGACAACGGCTCGAAATCGGTGAATCCACTCTGTCAAAACTTTGGCGCCATCGGTATACGTCTCTACAATATCACATTAAACTTGTCTTTCATCGGCATATCCATCACCGATTAGTCCATCGGAGATTGTGATTGCATGACTATCACTCTTTCGTTATGCTGATAGGAACTTCGTCTATCGCTGTGACCATTCCTGAAGCTATCCCATTGGGGTATGTTACCTCAATTATCAGGTATCGGGGAGTCACTATTTAGCACTTTTCAATAATTGAACCAAAATATAAGCGCAATATTACATTAAACTTGTCTTTCATCGACATATCCATCACCGATCAATCCATCAGAGATCGGGATTGCATGACTATCACTCTTCTGTTATGCTGATAGGAACTTCATCTATCACTGTAACCATTCCCGAAGATATCTCATCGAGGTATGTTACCTCGATTATCGGGGAGTCATTATTTAGAACTTTCCAATAATTAAACCAAAATATAAGTGCAATATTACATTAAACTTTTCTTTCATCGACATATCCATCACCGATTAGTCCATCAGAGATCGGGATTGCATAACTCACTCTTCCATTATGCCGATAGGAACTTCATTTATCGCTCTAACCATTCTTGAAGTTATCCCATCGAGTATGTTACCTCGATTATCGGGTATCGGGGAGTCACTATTTAGCACTTTCCGATAATTGAACCAAAATATAAGCGCATAAAAATTTATTCAAAAAAAAAGACGTCATGGATATTTTGACGATAGTTGGATTCTTATACGACGAGAGAGTTGTATGAGCGACGAAATAATCATCGTACCGTCATAGGTATTCCGACGCACACTTTACAATTTTTCGATGATGACGACGTCTCCTATATAGCATTGCCATCATTTTTTATTATTGTTTACGTCGTACCTTGGTCATAAGTTTGAGCAATGATGGAAAGGGTTGTCGTGCAGGTCGACTACAATTCTTGACCACACATCTCATTTCTTTCGACGGTTATGCCTTGGTATTACGACCATAATGTTGGTCGTCAATCACTTCGACAAAAAAGTTTGACGACCGCAAGTCAAATATTCTACATTTGGGAGTCATAAAATCGACAACCGCACGTCGAAAATTAGGAAATTTTTTATTAGAGATCGTAAATCATAACCTAGAAATCTCGTATCCGTAGGTTTACATACGTGCTCAGATAGGATGTATGGCAAAAAGGGATGACATTATGCAACTATCGATTATGACATTTTGAGATAAGGAAACCTTTGATTCCAACTGGGGTGTGGTGGAACGAAATATACACTTCATACTGAAATGGATGCGTGTTTTTCAAACTAACGACATAGTATGGTTCTAAAAATATCTGGAGGAGGAAGGATATGAAGTCCTGAAATCAATGGAAAATGTGGACCTAGATTGTATTCAAGTTATCGCCCCAGTTATAGCAAAGAATAGTTAGCAGAAGGGTCTTAAGAAGGGTTTCAAGGGCAAAGAGGAAAAAACTGAAGGTGAAGGTGCAGAGGAAATGGATGAATCAGATGAACTTTTCATTATTAAGCGTAAGTAGTTACAGAGAAGGATCACTATATTGGTTGGTATCGATACTAATCTTTAGTATATATATTTCTAGTAGCAGTTTAATAGATTCCCCCCTTTTTCGTCTAGTATGGGGATAGTAGATATCTTCTCTACTTATATAATATCAAGAGTTGTATAGAGACTTTAATAGTTATAATTAAACAATGTTGTTATTATATGTATGATTTTAGGTAGTTTTCACTATGTTATTACAGTTAGAAGTAGAATTTATTCTCAAAAGCACTAACTTAAATAGATTAGGGATTTACGAGTACGACTCACAAATAATAGATAAAATTATGTATTGGGATAAACAATTAGGGTACAATCCTAAGTTATGGTTTTAATTCAGAATCCATTCGGTTTTGGTTTCTTTAGATAATAACAATCAGATTATCCAATGTCTACAAAAATGCTACCTAGATAAATATTCTTCACTAATATTAGTTGAAATGATCCGGTTGGGTTAGTTTTAGATAAATCTCACCTAGGCAATTTCCTAACCAGAGTTGTAGAGTTATTAGGTAGTTGTAGAAATTTAAACATCTAGAATGTGCAAAACTAAACCTTATCATAGTATACCACCCGATTGGTATCCCATTTAACCTATGGCTTTCGTTGGTCAGTTAGCCGAAATACAAAATGATTGCCCTTCTTTTGAGGGAATTGAAAGGACATCTCAGGCTATTTAGAGATGATGTTCCTCCTTTTCCCTCTCAATTATAATGCCTTGTATCTCCCTACAATCCTCGCAAATGTTGACTCCAATTAAACACAGAGGATCCAAAACTCATATTGATTTTGATGAAGAAGTTTCCATCAAGAGATTGAAAATCATCATGCTTACCGCTCATAATCTAGTTCTTCAAGCTGTGAATAGGATTCTGGGCAGAGAATTTATCACGAACACATACCACTATCGGGTCAATTTAGACATACCGACTATGTTCATTACCTCTGCCACCCAAGTCGACCTAGGTAAGGAAGATAATGGACGACTTTGCAGGCATATCTTCAAAAGATAATATTTGAGCAATCTCGACAAGGTCATTCTAAACATAAAAGAGGACTTAACAATCCCTAAACCCAGATTCTATGATATGCCAATGTTAAGTGGAAGACCAGTTCCTTCTTTTCATATCTTAGTATCAGAAGATCTAGATTCCTTTATTTTATGGACACCTACTATCAGAAGAAACCTAGATTTCCTCTTTATATTTCTATATGTAGGAGCACCTAGGAAGAAGACTGGTTTGACAATTGCTTAAGGGAAGATGATGTGGGGAACACGGATAGGGAAGACTTTAGTGAATCAGACTTTGAGGAAAAGGAGGAGGACTTTGAGAAGGTAGATGCTACTAAAAAAAAGGCTAGTTTGCTGATCGAGGATTTTAGGTGAATAAAAGTAGTATCTATAGTATCTTTTTATAAGCTGAGTAGTATGAGTTTTCACTTCAGACTTTCCATGATATAGAGTATTCGGTAACTCTCAATTGAAAAATAACTACTCTGTTGTCTTTACTTTTAATTTCCTCTATATTTTTGCAGTTCAAGTTTTATCTCAATTTGGCATCTATAGCTATTATAAGATTGGCAAAGATAATAAATGATGAGAGGGTAATTATGCTTCTTTCAAACAGGTAATCCAAACTAAGAATAGTTTGATATCTTTTTTGGGTGTTTGATAGCTTAGTATAGACAATAATAAGTTACCATTATTTATGATCCAATCTAACAATCTCGCGATATAGGGTAAATTTAATAATGAATATTTTGGAACATGAATATGGGACTATTAATGATTTGGAAACTTGAAGGTAAGGACCATAACCGAATGCATAAATTATTTTCAAGATCTCTGAGGAATGAATCACTCATCTTAAGATGAGAGTAACTTGGATGATTAATAGTTCTAATGACCCTAGCAATATATGAATGAATTACTTTTTTGCTATTTAGGTTTTGGGCTTTAATCAGGAGGAGTTGTGGGAAAGGTAGGGAATTTAACATAACTGATAAACTAGATTAGTCATCAGGATAATAAGTGGTAAAACGTGTTCAATTCATATTTAGGTATAAGGAAAATGGCTTGATAAGTTTAGTTTAAAAATCACAGGTTAAGAAACATTTAAGGAAATTAAATATAATTCAATTAATCGAGTATCATCTATAGAAGATTAGTAAGTAAATTATAGAGATAATAATTGTTAATACACCAATCATTTATGGAGTACATGCATTGTTGTTATAAATAAATCTTCCTGTTTTCTAAGGGTAACAATATAATGAGGTAAAGGATGCAGAAAGATTTTATTTGGTTATTGCACTACTAAATGTTTTACGATTACCCTTGGGTTGTATGTGGTTGATTGTTCAGGGACAAGCAACGAGACGTCTTCTACTCAAAGGATAAAGGAATGATGGGCCAATTCTTCTGACATAGCAGTAATATTTTCTCAAGCCAAAGGAATGGTTTTACCTCTAAGACTAAAATGTAATTAAATCTCTTATAATCCCCTTTATTGTATGGGTATTAGGGATTTCCTTAATGTATGGGATCTCCCTTATGTAATTCTTTGCTTCTAAGGGGAGCAAAGAAAGGATTTGTATATTTGAACCTAGAACCTATCATAGGTTGTTATGTAACTATATGAATTTTATGATCTGGACTGAAAAGTCTTCGGCAGGATCGAAGGTTTTCTTCGCTCCATTCTTTCCTACCAGTGCCTGTAGTGAATGGAGCATTTATGTACTCTTTTTTAGTTTTTTTTAATATTATCTATGGCTTTAGCCTTTTACCGATTAAAAATAGTAATTGCTAAGCACTAATATATTTATTCTTTCTAATATATAGTTGAAATTAAATAATAGATGTTTTATATAATCTAAACATGATAGAAAACTTTTAAAATTGTTCTTATTCTCCAAACTCAACATTATTCAAATAAACTAATATAGATGCCTCTTACTCTCTTTTGAAATTTGCCTACCTATCGGCGATTCATTGCACGCTTTTCAAAATGTGCAACTACTAGTATAGAACAACCTTCCAATATGGATTTTGATCCTTTATAGATATGAGATTTCCACAATCCATAATTGATTCAGTTACAGATGATTTTTGGAGAAGATTGTGTGAGTTTTTTGAATCGATGTTTCGGATCACACTCTGTGATCCATCATCAGGATAGCTAAGAAACATAATATGTTTAGTTGCAGACTAGACCTCAAACTAAAAAGAAGAGGAGGGGGTGTGGCACAAAGTCCAAGGTAGAGAAGGAAAGAACAAACCAAAATGGGCCTACTAGGACAAAAAAATAACACAAGAAGACTACAAATAAGGAATAGAACAAAAAGACCAAATTAAAAGTAAAATGCTAATATATCTAAGGGGCATAACAAAATAACAACCAAATAATAAGATCAACTATTTATTAAATATTGAAATGTAATATATTAAAATATATAATATATATAACATAATATAATAAATAATATGCAATAACATAATATATATAATATGTTAATAATATATATTATATAACAAATTATATAATTATATGTAACATATGCTAAAGCCAGAAACTAATTAAGACAAAATCAACCCAAAAACCAAATAAATAGGGTGTGTGTGTGTGTCCACAAATAAGTAAATCAACAAGAAGGAAATAAGAGAGTGAAAGCAAATGATTGCTAACATATATGTAGATACATCCATAGAAACAAAGAACATACAGTCATAATTACAATAAAAATAAATGAAAAGCAAGTAATAAAGAAAAAATAATAACATAGCTAAGAAATTTGTAAAAATAAAGGAATAAAATCAAAGCAAATGAATAATAGGAAATAAAATATATCAGCAAAAGAATAAAAAATAGAAGAAATGAAAATTACATAAGCAAATATATATATATAAGAAAATTAAAACAAAAGAAAGTGTGTGCGCGCGCGCGCGCGCCTGCATAAAGGTGCCTCTAAACAAAGACACAAGCTCACAAGTAAATAGGCAAACAAACCTCGAAAGTAGGGAAACCAAAAATATAACCAATAGAGAAAGACACTAACTAGTGAGAAAAAAAACAAGACCCTAAACAATCGCGCACCACAAGGAGGAGGAGTAACGAACGACGGTCCAAGAAAGAGGGAGGAGAGCAGACAAGGGAAGGAAACACAGGGCGAAGGTCAATGAGGAAAGTGACTAGGTTTGAGGTTGGAAAGTAAAGGTTTCCAGGTAAGACTGAGAGTCCACCCTTCATTGCAATTAAGGTTAGACGGATGATTGTTGATGGCAATGGCTTCCTTAGGCTTTCTTTTGAAGAAATCATCTTCTTTGGACAAGATATGAGCGCTTTCTAAGAAAATGTGGTGTTTGGTCACGACAGAGTGATCGACAAGCACAGATTTGGAAACTCGATCATGTTTAATGTCTGCACAATGTTCTTTGATTCTAGTGTTGAAGGAGCGGCTCATTTCACCCATGTAAGGAATGTCGCATGAAGAGACAATCTTATAGACACCTGAGTCAAGAAAGATATCCCTAGGGTCTTTGAGGGAGGGTAACTAACTCTTCAAAGTGGAGAAAGGTTTGAACGCGCAATGAAGACCTTTCTTAAGAAGGATGTTTCCAATTTTATGGGAAATACCTTCAATGTAAGGAAGAGAACCAACCAGAGGGATGGAGGGTTGATTGGGTTTGGACTAGGAGAAGAACCAAGATTTGGATTGGTGGAAAGCTCNGAGATTTGTTTATGAGAGTACCCATTTAATCTAAAGACATGGTGAAGATGGGCCAACTCAGAGCTCAAGTTGTCATCGTTGCAAATATGATAGGCTCGAATGGATAGGGTTTTGAGGACCCCAGATTTATGGCTGGGGGTGATGTGAAGAGGAGTGCAAATAGAGGCCAGTGTGGGTAGGTTTTTAATGCACATGATGACCTACGAAGCCATCAGATTTCTTGATGAGCAAGATGTCAAGAAATGGAAGGTGGTTGTGGGATTCAAGCTCCATGGTGAAGGAAATGCATGAAGCAACGCTATTGAGGTGAGCATGGAAATCCTCTAATTTTTCAAGGTTACGAGGCCAACAAACATTTGTGTCATCCACGTATCGCTTCCACCACTTTGGTTTGAGGGGAAAGGAGTGGAGAGTGATCTCCTCAAATTGCTCCATGTAAGAGGTTGGCTATGACCGAAGTAAGGGGTGAGCCTATGGCCACACCATCCACTTGTTCATAGATGACACCTTGGAAAGAGAAGAAAGTGGATTTGAGGCATAACTCTACCTAGCTGGCTACTTCAATGTTGGACTTACGTCTAACAATTTCTAACGAGTCTGGAATAGGGACCTTGGTAAAGAGGGAGACAACATCAAGACTTGCCAAAAGATCAAAGCTTTCTAACCTCTTATCCTTAATAAAATCAACAAACCGGTAGGAATCACGAACAAAGGAATTTGTTTTCCCTACAAGTGGTTGGATAAGTTTAGCGAGGAAAGAAGCCAATTTGTAAGTCGAGGAGCCCATAGTGTTGACGATAGGTCTAAGAGGAATTCCAGCCTTGTGGATTTTTGGAACTCCATAAATGCAAGGCGACACTTCTTTTGAGGGAATAAGTAATTTCTTGGTGGTCTTGTCAAAACAAGAATGAGAATTGCATATTTAACCTTATGCAAAATTTTGGAGCAAGGGTTTTTCACTAAGATTCTGTAGCTACTGGAGTTCGACAGAAGGTCGAGCATTTTAGAAATAAAGCCTTCCTTATTCATAATTATAATAGCATTTCCTTTGTTAGCTTTAGAAATAATTAAGCCATTATCAGACAAAAACTTGTTGAAGGCGCGGCACTCAACCTTGGGAATATTGCTCCTTGGTGGTTTGGCGTGTCGAAGAGCAACAACACAATCATGTCTAGCATATTAAAATTTGATGATGCTGCCAAGACTCTACTTAGTGAGGATATGAAGAGGAAGACTCAAGGAACTTCCTTGGGAGAAGCTTTGATATTCTGCAATAAAGGGAGATCCCAAAAAAAGGGTAGGAATAACAATACAAGAAGATCCAAATCCAATATAAGATCTAAATCTAGAGGTAAAAATCAAAGTTCCCGGACTCGGACTCGACAAGGTTCACTCAACTCGTCACTCAGCAAAAAAGCTTGGTAAAAACTCAGCAAAGTGAAAATAAAACCCAAGAAATTTAGAGATTTTTAAGGATTTAAAACTTGTTTCATGCACCCTTTATTGAATAAAGCTTGAAGACACAATAAAATCATCAAATAGAAGCTAATTTAATCACATACATCAATATACATCGATCACATAAGTACAAATGCAAATTGTACTTGAAGGAAATAACAAACATAGATATATAAAATTATAAATATTGTCAAATGTATATAAAACTCATGGAATATCAAATTCATGACATCATGATCAAATGTTCAAGACATCTATGAAAACAAAAACAAGTCTATGGCTCAACCTCAGCCTCAGAGGAGCCTACAAGTATTACGTTGTCCCAATGTGATTTCTTGAAGATTTTTAGCTCTTCCTCCCTGTTGGTTGCACACTTATGGACTCTTTTTTTTCTTCATATCTGATGATTCTCCTCTCTTCTTCTCAATACAATGAAATGAAATGTTGTCCCAATGTGATTTCTTGAAGATTTTTAGCTCTTCCTCCCTATTGGTTGCACACTTGTGGACTCTTTTTTTTTTCTTCATATCTCACGATTCTCCTCTCTTCTTCTCAATACAATGAAATGAAATGCTTTTTAGGGTTGCAATGAAGAAATAGAACCAAAAAATAAATTAAAATATTAATTTTTTATGTTTATTTTACACGACTTTAAATTCATCGATCGAGTCCCGTCATCAGGACTTGGCGAGTCACACTGAGACTCGTGACTTGCCATGACTCAACAAGTCACCTCCTTGACTCGGCTAAGTCCGAGTTCGAGTCCCTGTGACTTGGCAGGGGCTACTTGTCTCATGACTCACCTCGACTCGGCGAGTCATGGTGAGTCTGGGAACTTTGGCAAAAGTGCAGGTTGCTGGTTTGTAGCAAACAAAATCACATAAAGAAAAATTGTTGGTTATTCAAGAAGGTGTGAAATCAGCCAAAAGAAAATGAAGTAAATACCGCATATGAAGAGGATGTAAGTGCACTAGTTTTGTCTACAAATGAAACTACAACTGATGTGTGGGTGTTGGATTCCAATACTTCTTTCGGTTCCACTTCATGTTGGGAGGTAATAAAAAATTATCAACACAAACTTGGAAAGTTCTAACTTGGTGACAATAAACTATGTGACACTCTTTGTAAAGGAGGTGTGATTTTAAAATTAAAAGAAATGGAAATAATTGATTGCCGCAGGATTTGGGACACCTTTCTCAACTTGAAAGGAATCTGATTCCTGCGGGATTAATGGCTCAAGGATTTAGCATCATTTGAGTCAAATACTTGGAAGGTGACCAAAAGAGCCTTAATAATTGCAAGAGGCGGCGAATGGGGCACTTTATGTGCTAGAGTGTCATGCTAAAGAGGGAGCTTTGATGACAGTTGAAGACAGCAAGACGGAGCTTTGGCACAAAAGGCTCGTGCAAATGAGCAAAAAGGGCCTTGAGATTTTGCACAAAAGGAATCAACTTCTAGGTTTTAAATCAGTTGATTTGGAGTTGTGTGAGCATTGTATCTACATAAAACAAAGGAGGGTAAGCTTATCTAATACTTGACATGACAAAAAGACATGACCATTGGAGCATGTGCACTCGAATGTCTTTGGTCTCACTGGGGTAACCTCTATCGGTGGGTCTAATTATTTTGTTGCTTCTAACAATAATTAGGGATATGCAGAAAAGAGAAATCAAATTGTCACAAGAGAAATACATTGATAAGGTCTTGGACATGTTTAATATGAATGGTGCAAAAGTTGTAAGCACGCCTCTTGTTGATCATTTTTGGCTATCCTCTGATGTGTCCCAAGACACAAGAATAAAGAGAGTACATGGAAGGAATCCCTTACTCATCTGTTGTTGTAAGCCTCATGTATGCTATGGTTTGCACTCGATCGAACATTGGTCATGTAGTGGGTTGATATCTCTGAGTAAATTTCCTTGAAGCAGTGGTTGGATTTCAAGTGGGAGATTGTTGGTTATGCAGTCCAACTAGTAGGATTGTTCAGCTTCCTGTAATTTCACTCTCTCGAGTTGTCAACTGATACATGAGCAGTCTGGGCAAAACTCATTGGCAAGATGTCAAGTGGATTTTGGGATATTTGAAGGGCACTTTTGACTGTCAGAGAAATAGGTTTCCGAGACGGATTTTTTTTTTCCAAAGCAGGGGACAGTAGGTGATGTCAATGGGGATGATTATATAAAACATAGGGAAATTATATATATTCATATCAGAACATGGATAAAGCATGCTTATATACATTATAGAACCTTAACATATAATGTTTGTGTTAAATAATTTAAATTGAGAGTTCACATGAGTGAAAGTCAAACAAATTATCAAAACTCAAACATTATTTAAATTAATTTTATGGGACAGCCAGGGGGTGGGTTTCTGAGTTCTCAAGACAGGTCAAATTATGCCGAAAACGCATCCCCTTGTAACATTGGTTTCTAGATTGTAGCAAGTTGTTGCACTCTCAACTACCGAAGCTGAATACATTGCTCTCACTGAATGTGCTAAGGAAATGATATTGTTGCAGCATTTATTGGGTGAATTGGGATGCAAACATGTTTTTACTCTCTTTTGTGTTAGCAACAATGCTATTCATTTGGCCAAGAATGCAGCATTTCAAAAACAAACAAAGCATGAGATATCATGTCATCTGGAGTGTTCTGGAAGAAGGCAAGCTGAAAGTTGAAAAGATGCATACAAAGTTGAATCCAGCTGATGTGTTAATGAAGGTAGTCTCAAAGGAGAAGCTCGAGTTTTGGAGGGCTTCTCTTGGCCTTGTCAAGATGTGAGAATAAGCCTTGAAAAGTGGGTTGATATCTTTGAGTAAATTTCCTTGCAGCAGTGATTGGACATCAAGTGGGAGATTGTTGGTTATGCAGTCCAACTGGTAGGACTGTTTAGCTTCCTGTCTTTTCACCATCTCTCGAGTTGTCCCTTCACTTGCTTTGGAGACTTAAACAAAATGTGGATTATGTAATATGCAATATATGTATGCTGCTGTACTGTAACGAAATGAGATTGTTAATAAAACAGGGTTTACCCTGCTTTTCCCATGGATGTAGACATTACAGTGAACCATGTAAATCTTGGTGTTCTGTGTTTATTGTTTTGCACAACTGTTGCTTGCTTTCATCTTTGTTTTTTTCTTGCTCTTAAAAATCAACAATGAACATTCTCATACAACAGACCTTAAAAAGGGGAAAAAGCACCAGATTCTACATTATTGTTGGTCAAGGCAAAGAACCCTTAAAGTGTACGAATAGCCAAAAACTATTCTTATCCTTATTTAGGCTATAAAGTGTTTCAGTGATGGAAAAGTTTCCTTATTTAGGCTAGGAAGAGTTTCCTTATAATTGTCCATTGCTTAAGAGTAAACAATACAATACATAGAACAATGGACCCTCAAAAGTCCAAACAAAAAAGATTAATTGAAAGATATGCACTAGAATTATTGTTCCCATGTGGGGCAATGGCCCCCCTTCTTTAACATATAGATGTTTCATGCTTGAATTTTGATATGCACATAATTCTAAGAAAATAATAGAACAACCTGAATTGAATGCCCTACCATATCCCTAGAGTTTTCTTGCTGAATATAGAAAGGAAATGGTCAAAATGCAATGAGTAGTCAAATGTGAGAGGCATTGAACAATATATCCAAGGAATTTAAACATGAGAAAGAGCTTGATAGAAGTGAATGGCAGAGTTAATCATCTTGTGCATTCAAAATTCAATTTAAACCAGAACTAAAGATCACAAGAAACAGCTTGACAGAAGTGAATGGCAGAGATTAATCATCTTGTGCATTCAAAATTCAATTTAAACCAGAACAAAAGATATCTATTCCATTATCTGATCAAATACCAATAAGAAGTGGTAAAAGCCAGAAGGCTTTTTTATTTTTCTAGTTATTTTGGGAAAATTGTGCGAAACACATTTTAAGAACAAGATATTGTACATCATAATAAACCAAGTCCTATTTATAAAATGTATTAGGATTAAGCATTCTTTAAAACACCTAAAGCTGACTGTTTTTCTTCCACGATCTTTAGTTTTTTAATATTCTTCTGTCATGCAATAGAAATATTCACCAACTAATTAAGAGCTAGAAGGAGGAAGCAAGGATGGGTAAAGGTAGACAGGAAGCATAAGTTCTTTAAGTGGACCCCTCTCCTCACTTAATCAGTCACATTGTGCTGACTGTTCAAGCTCTTCCTGATAGTGCACAACTAAAATGACTGCATTTTACCATGCGATCTCTTGCCAATGGTATTGCGAACTCGACAGATATAATCATTAACCATCTAACATGGCAAAATAGAGCTAATTAGTCTTGAACAATTATGCTTCGTCCTGTCAGATTTCTGGAGGAAACATTATCTAATCAGCAGCTATCAGTTCGCAACAAGACGATTTGAATAGCTAGCTACCAATGATGCATAGTTTATGGAAACACCCATATTAGTTTTTGAATAATAGAAAACAAACTTCATATTATTTTATTGAAAAGAAAAATTCAATGTCTTAATCAAGCCTTCTTAGAAGGTATTCCACTTGAACCTTTTTGGTTAAAGGCATGACCCATTTTGAATATAAATGAGCAACCAAAGAAGGTTGAAATTTGTAGGCCGGGGTAACCACTGCACTATCTAAGTTTACCTCCTGACCAAATGTCATTGCTTTCAGTTCCACTCTCCTCTTAACCATTTCTTCCACATTTTCAAAAGTCAACAGATTCATTAGTGCTTCCCTGTCCTGTAAAAGCAGTGATAAACAAAGAAAAATTATCTAAAATCATCATGCATTGTTGATCATTGAGCACAATTCCTAACACAAGAATTGGTAAATGGAGGTAAACATTAAAAATCTTGCATCATGGGGTGTTCAAAGTGCCATTAAGTAAGTTGTAATAGAACTCAGATCAGAAATCTTTTTGTCTTTTCACAAACCTGTGCACGGATTGCAGGTTCATATTCATTTGGCGAATCTCGAAATTTTGCTTCAGCTACAAACTTTCCATAATGAATCCTTTTTGAGAGGGCCTGCCGATAAGAAAATTCAAGAAAAATAATATGAATATGCTTTACAATCCCACTACAAATCAGTAAATCCTACAACTAGCTAAAAGAAGCAAGCCACTTGTTTCATGTTTGAAATACACTTCAATACAAACTAATTGACAGCCAAATGACTAGAAGACCAAACTATGCATTATCAGAAGCGATTGGTTGGTTTAAACCTGCAAACAGGAGACATCGCATGCAACTGCAGATCCATAGTTTCCATCATCCCCCTCGTCTACGAATTGTGGTAGTAAATCATCAAAATACATTCTCCAGATCTCCTTGTTTATGTTGATAGTAGAAGCTGCAGGGTGCAGCACCTGTAATAATAGATAATGTCACCCTCCTGAGCATCAAGAACTTTTAGGAAATAAATGGAAGGGCAAGGCAAACTGGTAGATACAATGAGTACTAACCTTTGGGTAGTGTAACTGTGGCAGCAAAGGCTCCACCAGGTCATCAGGGAAAAATGGGTGCTCATCAGGGCTTTTATACCTGCCCACCTGCACAGCTTGACAACTTACTACGGATTGCAGCTCTTTAACAACTTCCAGATGACCAGAATCTAAGATAGTCTACAGTTTCATCTTAACCAAAAAATAACATTCATCACTGGGTTGTCTTGTTTTACAAGTCCATTACAAATAAAGTGAATTTGATTATTTTAAGATAAAGAGCTCAATTTGAGCCCTACATGTGCTAAACCAATCACTTCCCTCCTTAAATCCCGTTATGGTCCTTACATGGCCAAAAGACAGATTTTCAATACGAAAGTATGGTCTCTGTAGAGCTTTACTCTCCACTAGCACCTAGTAGATTTAAATAATCGCCCCAATCTCTTGATGTTATGTTTGAAAGAATTCACCTAAACGTTTCAGATGGGGGGTTTTAATATTTGGCTATCTGGGATTTTGCGTCATAGACTGCAGGTCCAAATTGCCAAATGGATGAATTTTCCTTGCACATTCCCACTTATTTTGTATAAACTCTATCCAAATCAAGCATTCAATCTAAAGTTTACAAGGATTAACAGTAAATTACATGTTTTCTTTATGATTATTTGTATACACCATGCATCTTCCTTTTGGGCAATGTTAAATGTTTTATCAACTATAAAATGTTTTTCTGTAACCTCAAAGTCAAATTCAGTCCATTGTATTTTTTTCATTTGAATAAGCATTATATTAAAGTAAAGATATCAGGTTCTTAATGGGCAGTTTTAACTTTTAGTGTTTGAGAGCCTTTCAAGCTTCAAATTCTTCGATTTTAGATGATTTCAAGCTCAGCACCAGGGGCTTTGGAGGGGCTGCATTTGGATCATTTTGAGATCTGCAGCAAGAGCCGAGGCCAAGCTTCGTATTGGTAAATTTTAAGTATTGGAGGTTTAAAGGCCTTTAGAGCTTCCCCACAAAGGCTATTTGGTTTAAGCTCCAATGAGCTTGCAGTAAAAAAACGTGAATACATTCTGAACAAGGTCAAATGTATTCTGTAGATAATTTAATAATCTCCTCCCAAATCCTAGTACGAGTAAATTGCACTATAATAACTTCTTCGCTGGTGATGCAAAGGGCTCAAACACTAACATATGCAAATAATGTCATGTCCCCACCATGAATAACTACAGATCTCAAACCCTATCAAGAGGCATTAACACTTAGAAGCCGATCCAAGGAAAAACACATCCAAATTGGATCATCAGAAAATTGTCTTATTAATAAGACATCGCAATTTTCAAATTCTAACAAGTAGTGATCGAGGTATCGAATTAAGACAGCAATATACAAATGGCGGAAGATATTGATTATTTGACTAGTGCAGTTTCCTTATGATATCAGCGACTTCCTCCATAATGGAGAATCCCTTAATCAGCAACAGTAATACTAACAAGTAGTTAGTTAGATCAAATAAAGCAACGGCGGCCCCCACAATTAACAAATAATAATAATTGAAGAGGTGTGATCTAATATTAATCAAGGGATGCAATTAACAAGATGAAGGGACGCCAATGAGAGGGGACATAACCCTTCTGCCCCAAGAAGAAGATATAAATATAACAACCAATAGACTCCAAAAGGATGGATTCTATTGAACAGTAAAAGAAAAACAAATATTCAGCAAGGATAATCAAACACAAGCAATCAGCAAAAAAATAATTATATCAAGGAAGATCAAAGTACAATCAGCAAGACATAAGGGAGGTCATTCAAAGAAGATCAAACATTCAATACAACTGAATAGTCCAAGCTCAACCCTAAGAAGTCTATCAACAAATACATCAGAGAGTTATCTTCAGATCAGGATCCAAGCATCGAACATACTCAGCAGTCCATTTCATCTGCAAACACAATTATCAATAAAGAAGAACTTTTAACATCCATGAGGCATCAAGAAGTAGCCTATGGGACAGTCAGCCTTGCAAACTTAGCCTTTAGCAGTTCCGTTCTTTTTCTATGTAGGACTATAATGAGCTCCCCCAAATTTTCAACAGCCCCCTCACCGAAAAGACTATACCATGACCCAGCTATCATACATCGCCGTAGCTGTTTCTGATGTCGCAATAAGCATCACATTCCAAAATGAAGTGTGTTTCAGATTCAATTGCCCCAGAGGTGCAAAGTACACACTCTTTCTTCCCAAATTTCTTTTGGCCGTTTCCCCCTCCCAGTTTCACACCGAAGTTGATGAGAGTTAGTTCTTAATTGCACAATGAGAATTTTTGCTTTCCACAGGATGCATGCCTTTATGTAAGCTTTTTGAGAGAGATCACAAGTGGGATTGAACTCCTCAATATAGTATTCTTTTTTCTCCCAAGCATTTTAGCCCAAGAATGTTTGCTAAATTAATCTAGAACAAAAGCTTTTACCTCTTTGTTGCCTAAGGGGCACACAATCAAAAATATATTCCATTGCACATCCATCTGCTGTTTTGCCTCATCCTAGTCTTCTTTCTTTTGCTCAAGCTATCGCTGAAAACAATGTTTGGCCATCTACTTGTTTCCATGTTTTCAGTTCTTTTTAAGTAACCTATGAGACACATCATAGCAATTGCTTCAATAGGGACCGCCCCCACTTCACTCAATAAAATGTCAAAATTAACTGAACTTTTAATCTTGAACTTGCTTGTGATCAAGCACTTTTGAATTCTCTCAATTTGTTTCCATTGTGAAATAATAGTGCTGCTGGCCCACAGTTCACATCGATAAAGTATAACTGGGAGTACTTGGAGACCAAAAAGAACCTGTATAGTGTTCAAATCCCAAAGTTCAGCCTCTCTACATCTATTTTGAAGAGCAAAGAGCGCTTTCCACCTGCCCAAAGTTCTGTTTTTTCTGCAGCCTTACCAAATTAACTTATTGAAATCAAACCCAAGATATTTGTACTCTTTAACTTCTTCAAGAGCATTGCCTTCAAAATGAAACTTAGGCTGACTTTGCTTCCTTTTGTTAGAAAATATCATGATTTTAGTCTTGCTGATATTAACTTGCATCCCAACTACACTACAAAAGCGCTCAAGCGCCAATAGTGCTCTTGCAACCCATGAGCCGAATTCGCAATCAAAATAAGATCATCAGCTTATAGAAGAAGCTTAATCACAAACTCTCCTAAATGAACTCCATCACTCGCAATCAAAATAAGATCATCAGCATATAGAAGAAGCTTAATCACAAACTCTCCTAAATGAACTCCATCACCGGCTTGAGAAATTAACCACTCCTCAAGCTTATCAATATAGAGACCAAAAAGAGTAGGGGAAAAGGGGCACCCTTGCTTGACCTCGATGTCACTCCTAAAACTCTCTGAGATGCCTGTTGAAGATCTGATTTGTGAAGAATTTGAGACTAGTTCCTTATACTAGCTCTTGAATTGCTTCATGATTTCCAAACTTGCATTGCATTGGGGATTCACTTCATTGTTAGGACTGCAAAATTTCGGTTAGCTTGGTGCTATTTCCTGCCTTGTTCTGCTATATCTGAGCCATGTTTTCTAGCCCTAACTGCAAATTCTTCTAACCCTTGGTTCCCTTTTGTTCCAAAACACTAAGTCTCCCATGTTCCTTATAATCTTGCGTTACTTTTTGGGCCACTTAAGTTCTTTTTACCATGTGTCTAATGTTGTCATGCGCGGGGCCTTTTTCTTCTATGTCCTAAGTTCTAGCGGGGCCCGTATTAATTTTTCCTAAGTTTTAAAGTCCCCGAAGTGTTTCGTGCTTTGTAGATGTCGGGTGGTTTGCTTTTAATCCAACAGCAGGCGCGATCCCTTGATCAGAAGATGCACGAAAGATATTCATCAAGGAATCATGCTTGAGCGACACCTATCCATCTTCAGGTCATGGGTCAAAGGGGTTTGAAAAGAGTTAATGTGCGGTCAGATCTGCTTTCATCGAACAGATGGCGCCATTCCGGGATTAGAAGCTGCAGGGAAGATAGTCTTCGCAGAAACGCGCCTGTGCGACACGTGGAAAGTGGCCGGGCTAAAGGAAAGATAAGCATCAAGCGGATATGTTTTAATCTAACGGTGTGCGTGATTCCTTGAATAGAAGATGAGCAATGTTTATTCATTGCAGAATCACGCTTTGGCGACACCTGTCCTGATCACATCGTGGGTCCGGGTTTTCAAAAGGAGATAAAGGTAAAGCAAGTCATTTTTTATCGTGTGGTTGGCGTGATGCCTTGATCCGAAGTTGCTCGTTGGATATCCTTTGCGGAATCACGCCTAGGTGACGCGTGTCCAATTTGATGAGAAGGTCAAGTGGGACCGAAGTGTTACGTGGAACTGCCAGGTGTCTTGAGCTCGCAGGTGTTTTAAAAGGAGATCGACGGCCACGTTTTAAAGATGAATTAAAGGTTTGAGGTGGGCCGTCAATGGGGTTTTCCGCGCAGGTATGACCGTTGAAACAGATATTTGAATATTTAATTTGTTTCCTGAGGGTTTTTTGGCCACGACGTCGCGTTCCAAGTTGCAAAGAGGTAAATGGATAAGCTTGATCTTTTGGGTTGTATTTATGAAGCCGTAGGGTGCTGAAAGGATAGATGTTAGATGATTGTGGCTTCATTTATGTCGAATGGTGGCGACTTAGGGTTCTGTTCAGTTTTGCAGATTAGATTCTTGTTTCGATCTTTTTAAGAAAGATCAATCGGTTGGAGAAAGAAAGTCGGTGCAAATCAGATTTCATGGAGGGACAGATGTCAAATGGATATCAATCCTAGGTTTTCCCTCTTCTATTTATTTTTTTCTTTTCTCTGTTGTAAGGGTTCTGGTTTTTTTGAACACAAGGAGGTTCCAAAGAGGGTTCCATTCTCCTTTGTTCTAAAGGCAGGTTCCAAGTGTGGTTCCTCTGTAAATATTCTTCCTTTTCTTTGCATATAGGGTGTTCTTGATCTCTTTCTGGTTTCAAAGAGGAGCATCCATTGTAATTGTTAGCTTTATGAATGAAACTTCAGTATTGTTGTACTGTTATCAAGTTGTCTCCATTTTGCTTTTTGAATCACATAGATTAAGGCATCAAGGGTGTTTTGGTCTTGTCCATTATAGATCTGCAATAGTCATTTAGAGGATGACTGTAATTTGAGATTTGTTTTCAGATATGTATGAGTTTGGGGTATTAAGGATATGTCAAACTTGTCTTTCAGTGGATGCTGATTAATGTATTGTCTATTCCAGGGTCTCTTCCAAGGGGAGGGTTAAATATTTTGAATAGGTAGTTGCATATTTGAACACATTGGTGGATCCATAAGTAGAACTTGGTTGATAGGGCATGTTTGATGTAAGGCATTAGACATATCAGACTGTGCTTTTTTCTTTGTTCATAATCTTCCTTTTGCACTGTTATGTTTGACTCTGCTGCCCATTGGATAAGGCACTGGTCTATGTGGGATCTGGGGTATTTCAAGGATCCATTAATCAAATACATCAATGAAAATCTTTTCCCTTTATGTTTATAGGAAGAAGTTAGAGTAGGTCTGGTTTTCAAACATACTATATGCAAGTGGGATACTGTATAAGATTTGGTAAAAACGTTGAGGTACATGTTACCTATAGGTTTGAAAGCTATTCCACAATTATGTATCTGCAAGCCATTGTATGTCACAAGGTATTATGTGTGTGCAGACTAGGTATACCCACTTGAGTGATGTGGAGCTCAAAGTGTAGAAGGTCTTTGAACCTTTGTCAATGTTGGCTTTCTCTTGTCTCTTTTCTGCTGAGGGTGTTGAATTTGTGTCCTAGGTTTTTAATCCCACAACCTGGTCTCAGAATTTCCTCTAGGAAAGGAGATTGCAAGAAAAAGAACTAACACCTCTTCATAAAGCCTATGGACAGCAGCTCTAAGATGCAAAGGGATCCCAACTTCTTCTAGTCTATGCCATAATTTAGCTCTAGGTACCGTGTCAAATGCCTTTTTGAAATCAACAAAACACAAAAGACTTCTTCTCCTTTCTCCCAAAACTTTTCGATTAAATACCTCAAAGACGGTCAACCGTAGAGTGTTTGGGCCTAAAACCAGCTTGTCCTTTTGCTCGCTTATCTTTTTATTCTTCCCAAGTACTGGTTCTATCTTCTACTATGCTACCAAATAACTTTGCAAACAATGGATTAATCATAATGGTTCTATAGTTGGAAGGGTTATTGATGTCACCACTCTTAAAAAGAGGTATCGATAGACTAGTTATCCACTCCTTAGGGAACCCTTGCTGAATGATATTATTGAATATTTTCATTATGTGAGGTGCGAGAAATTTTACCCCCCACTTTAGATACTCTACTTGAAGATCAACCAAATCCATAGCTTTTCCGGCCCCCTGCTTCTTAATGCCTTTCTCTACATCTTGCACCGTGAAAAGCCTTGTCGTAGTGTTGACTAGAGGAGGTACAACCTCTACATTCTGCTCATAGAGTTGCCTTGCATAATCGAACCATTGTGTATCTGTAATATTGTTTTCAATTTGCTTCTTTCTAGGCTGAAGTTCCTTCCAAAATAATTTGGGGTTATTTTTTCCAAGGTAGATTAGTTCTTCACATCTAATGCTCATGAAATCAGCTTTATTCTTTTTCAAAGTCTGCTTATACAACTTGATATTCTTAGCTGGCCCTTTCAATGTTCTCCTAGAAGCTTTAAATTCCTCATCAAACCACGCGTTAACCGGGAAACAATTTGTTACTAATTTCTTGGTTTCCGCTCGTTTGCAATCATTTAGAGCAGCTTGAATTATATTTGTTGGTTCATTACTGTGAAAAACTTGGTGAGGGGTTTTCTTCTGCTTAAATAACCTCCCAAGAGCTTTCTTGAAGGTAAAAAAAAATTCCCGAGTCAAAAGAATTCTACCTTTTGAAGGTACTTGCTGGTGATAGTTAGTTTTATCTCTATGATGTCTCTTTTCTGCCCAAATCAGATTTAGATATACGGGTCTATGGTCTGATTTCAAGTCCCAAATATGCTCACCAATCAAAAAAAATTTACCTTTTCAATCAAGCTTTGCGAACACATGATATAATCAACCACACTTCCCCATTATATGTGTTGCAAGTGAAATTTCCCGATTTTTTCCATCTATCCAAACCATTGCAAATGATTAAGTCAAAGGTACCGCAAAGTGTAAGTAATTAATCCCCAAAGTGATTGCCGTCTTTATTGTCCTCAAAGCACCTTGACCATTGCTGATTGCTTATAGTTATTTCTGTAAGCCAAATTGGGTTGCAGTCCTCTTTAGAACAAAGAACGTTGGCTTGCTCATTACCTGTCCTAGCGTTGAAGTCTCCCATTAGAAGCATTTCTCCTTGCTGAGAAAACTCGGCAATATCTTTCCTTAACGCTGCAAAAGGATCCTTACTGTCTAACCCATGACGTTTGTATGTTCTTGAGCCTTGCGGAGCAAAGTAACAAGCAACAATTCTAATGTTATCTTCAAATTCTGAGATTTTGACCTATATATATTGTTTATTTGAATCTTCTCGTTCTAACTGGATAGAGAAAACTCGGCAATATCTTTCCTTAACGCTGCAAAAGGATCCTTACTGTCTAACCCATTACGTTTGTATGTTCTTGAGCCTTGCGGAGCAAAGTAACAAGCAACCATTCTAATGTTATCTTCAAATTCTGAGATTTTGACCTATATATATTGTTTATTTGAATCTTCCCGTTCTAACTGGATAGTGCATCCTTCTTTCTCTTTCACTAAGACCATTATACCACCGTGTCCTTTACCATTTGCTTCTACCTTGTTCCAAGTCACCAACTTAATGTACCCTTTAAACATAGGAGTCTTGCACCCTTCATGCTCATGAGTTTCTGTGAGACAAATAATGTCTCTTCCTTCTGCAATAGGCCCTAACCCAGGTCCACGTCTCCAAGGATAACCCCTACAGTTCCAACAAACTAAGGTTAATAGATCGTGGGCAGTCATTGATTGCTATTTATTTTGACTCTCAACTGCCTCTTCATCTATGCTTGGTTCTGCTGGCTTTGTTGCTTTGCTGCCCATTGCAGAAATGTATGCTATTTCCTTGTTACCAGCTTGCTGCCCTGTTTTACTATGAGTCCCAAAAATGGCAATAACTACTTTGCCTTTATACAACCATGCCCTCTTGCCATCGTCTCTTGCTGCTCTAACTTTTTCCATTTCCTCCCTTCTTTCTTCTAGTTGCCTAACAGTTAAGTCTTCATCTAGAAAGAAACAAGAGCATTTCAAAAACCCCTTTTTACTTAGAAGTTGTTTCTCAAGCACGCTTGTTAAACTGACTTTTATAGGCCTAGCCCTCTTGTTACGGATCTTTCCTACCCTCCAAGCTTGGCAGATCTGACCTTGCCATTGTAGTTCATCTCTTAAAAAATTCCTTGTCAAGTTGAGAGTGTTTTCAATTTTTCAGTGGTTTCTTATACCTCTGATAATAACATTTGTTTCTCTATCTTGTACTGCTTTAGATTCCCTTGCTTGCACACTTACAAACCTAGAGTTTGTTTCTGTCTTCTTGCAAGCAGCATTGTTACTGACTTGAGCCCATGTTTTGTCTACTGCTGCAGTACTGTCATTGTTATTTTCTATTGCCTTTATTTCTTGCCTGTTAGTTTGTTGAACAGTATGATCCTCAACCTAAGAAATTTTCGAGTTAGCTTCAGCCCTATGTACCATTATGAAATTTTTCATAGTTTGCCAAGCTGATTTCATGTTGTGCCATTCAAGTTTTCCCCTTGATAGTGCCTCTTGCAATGCTGCCACCTGTTCCTGCAGGACTTCGTTACTCTTCATTAAAAATCAGTTCTCTGTTGCAAACTCCTGGGCCCCTGGCATTTGCGGTCTCTTTCCTGCCCACTGCCTTGCAAAAACTCCAACCTCTTCTTAACACCTAATAGTTCTTGAAAATAGAGGTTTGAGCACCAAGTAAGTGGCGTGGAGATAGGGCTATATATGTCAGACTCTACATAGCCACTTTTCTCCTTAGGTTCTTTACCATAGCCACTCTGAAACTGGGGTTTGTTTGAAGGAGCTTTACCCTTAACACCCTTTCGGAATACCTATTTCTCGCATGTACCCATTTTAGACGAGCAAGCCTACATCTTATGATGCCCTGAAATTGTTTTGCGTTAACCCAAATCCATTGACCAGTTTTAAGTGAAGATCTGATTTTCACTTGGCCTAAATGGTTTGTTACAATATTTGGGGTGTTTGACATGTTTGCAGGTGTTTTGCTTGCCTCAATGCAAAAGATAAAATAAATAAATAGACTAGAAATAAAGGCTCAGATTTACCTGGAGCCCACCAAAGACTTAGCGAATAGCCCACCTTAACCTTAAATATAGAATCAAGTCAGCACAAGCACCCAAAGGACTAAGACCACTTGCATCATGTAAGGAGGCTAGAAAGGCACTTTCATAGGACTGAGAAACTCGATATAGCCTCAGTCCAAATCCGCAAGGTGTGTCTTCGGGAGAATGAGACATTGATAGGGAAAGCAAGTACTAGCAAACCATCAAGCAAGCAAAGAGGATGGCTCTGATATACATCCACACTTGGGCTTTAGTGTAGAAATGGCTTCAAGTGGACCTATGATGTTTCGTCCTCCAATCTTTTAATATGCTTGCATAATGCTACTGATAATATATGATTATGATGTAATCTAACCCTAATCATTGAATAGATATATAGATACATAATTGTATATGTTGTTTATGTTATGATTGTAGGATTCAAATACAAGATCACAATATTTAAACGAATATCTACTTGGTAAGATGTAACCCTAATCATAATTTGTTGCAATTTGGATTCTAGGGCAAAAATCTAGGACAAATTAGGAAGGGAACATTACAAATAATGCCAGCCAATGTCAAAGCTTGGCTTGGGAGAAAATCTTTGGCAGGGTGTGAACACTGGTCATTGGAGGCCAGCCATCTACACCTGTTGGGATGAAAGAATGTGCAAGCTATAAATTAAAAAAAAAATGCTGCAGCCCTGCAATGAAAACCACAAATTCCTATAAGAAAAAGCTTCACAATTGAATTCGCTAACCTGAATAGAAACCCACCAGATTTTTGTACAATCATATAATTGGGATGCTTCCTAGATCATAATTTAAAAAATTATTGCAACAAACTCCCGTAGAGTAAGAAGGTTCGCATGTAGGATACAGATGATTAAAAAATGTGGGCGTGTTCATAATTAGCTGAAATCACTGGGTTTTGGTAGCAAAATCTAACATTTACTCTGGAAAATAAAATATGTATACAATGAATGAATAAAAGAGCCGGTCTTACTTTTGAATGAAGTATCTCTGTTTCCTTAAATACGAAATTTACAAGCGAGCCATTATAGCCAGGAAATGAGAGCTGATTTGCATCATAAGCAGCGGCATTAAAGCTATATTGGGATCTCTCCAGAAGATTGAAAATAATGCTATCCTCTTGTCTAATAAGCGAATCCCTTATACTCTCCAAAGTTAATATCCCACTCCGGTCCAACCGATCGCCCTCCTCGGTTCTGTTGCACATATAAACGTAACCGCGTTAAATGCAAATGAAAAGTTGAGATCAAAATTTACTGAATAAATTCGTACAAACCTGGCTGATGCTGATGCCGTTGTTGCAGTTGCAGGACTAGGAAAGGATAAAATGGGAGTAAAGCATGGAAGCTTGGGTTTGACCTTGGGGAAACTCATGACATAGGTAGGTAAAGGGCTCCAAAGGTTACCTTTGCAATGCCTCTTGTGAGTGTTGGCTGTGGGAATGAAAGTTGCTTCACAGGAATGGTTAAAGAGAAAGGAAGCTCCTTGTATCATTTTCTCTGAGTTTGTTTGATTTTACTTTCAAGAGATTCTAAATGAGGATTTATAGGCCACGTGTTCCTCACATTTGTTCCCCTTCCCTTCCCCGCTCTCCCGTTATTCGCCAATGAGGTTTAGGTAGGCCTGGAATTTGACGATGACCCTGCCTGTCTTTGGAAACGATTCGGTGACTTGGGATGGGCAGGGGGCCTTCTCAAATGAGGGGACGTTGCTATTTTTGTTGGGGACGATTGGATTTCAGATGGAAGAGGCTGCCTCTAAAATTTAAAAAAAAAATGCGCTTTAAAAAAAAATTTCTTTCATTTGTTTATGCAATGTGAGCCCCTCCTTCCAAGTTTGTCTTAAGACTTAATTTGCTTTGTCTTGTAGGGGAAAGTACCTAGTAACTCTTCAGGTTAACTTCGTTTATTTAGAATTTCTAAACCATAAGTCAAATTTTGATGATTTTTGGGTGTAGCTCTGTAGGTTACTTAAGAGCTTAAAGCCAAGGTTTCAGCTTCTGGGTATTCATTGATCTCTATGGAGAGATCGTCGAACACCAAGTGGTCAAAAAATGACATTTGCAAAGTGTCGCCCACAACCCGACACGTAGACCCCTAATAACCGGCAATGATATACCCATAAAAAACAATAAGGCCCCAATAACGAAACATATAGCCATATAATTATAAGATGTTTAAAATGTGGGGCCACTCATTATAAAACATTAACTTTCTATAATCTTTTTAATGTGAACATTTGGGCCCTTGCGTTAATCAAGAGCCTATATAATGTTACCCCACGGAGGACCCTACTAAATTATCAGCGACCCAGTAACTAACCACGGTAACACGTTACTTGGTCGTCGTCTGCCACGTAACCGCCCAAATTCAAGTCACTACCTACCCACAACTAGCCCTAAAACCGCATTTATTTCACCTTCTTTCCATCATTTTCTCGAAACTTCATCTCCCGCGAAGGCTTCCTGTTGAATGTTCTCTTCGTGCAACGAGATTTTCTCACGAGGGATTCCCACGAGGGTTGACCACTTCGCAAGTGAGGGATTGCTTCATCCCCTAACAAGTAGTCATGATTTTGCAGGTTTTATCGTTCTAATGATGTTTGCTTACAATTTAATCTGCTACTTTAATCATGAAATGTTCTTGTCATTTGCTTTTACAGTTCAATCGATTTGCATATGTTCCTCTGAAATTATTGCATGAAATGTCAAAGAAATAGGGTACACTGTCAATATTATGATATGGGGTGCTAGTTTAATCATGAAAACATGTTGTACTCATTTGCTCTTACAGTTTCTTGTTTGTTTTCTACCATTTCCTATTTAATTTAGGGTATTCATCTCCTCTTACAGTTTTTTGTTTATTTTCTATTGTTTCTCGAAACTTCATCTCCCACGAAGGCTTCTCTGTGTGGGAACTTTGCGTGCGATGAGAGTTTCTCACAAGGGCTTCTTTATGATTAAAGAGTTAGGGTCAATTGCATGCAATGTCAAAGTATTAGGGTCAATAAGAATTTCAAAGAATTAGGGTACAATGTTAAATAATTAGGGTTTCTTTTCTTTTTACGGTTTCCTTTTTGTTTCAACCTGTTCTCTGTACTCAATCGAGGGTTTCTGTCAATAAGATTTTTGCATGAAATGTATAATAAATAAGAGACATTGTTGTTAATATCATTACATTTGCTAATTTAATCATGAAAAGTTATTGTATTTATTTGTTTTAGTAGTCTACCATGTTACCACCCAAGCTCAAGTCATTACCTACCCACAACTAGCCCTAAAACCGCATTTATTTCACCTTCTTTCCATCATTTTCTCGAAACTTCATCTCATTTGCTAAGCTTAAATTGACTGTGTACATTCACAATTTGTCATTGAATTGTTTGTCACAGTGATTGTACTCATTTGCTAAGCTTACATTGACTATATGCATTCTTAAGTTGACATTGAATTATTTGTCACATTGGTTGTACTCATTTGCTAAGCCTACAATGACTCTATGCATTCTTAAGTTGTCATTGAATTGTTTGTCACACCGATTCTACTCGTTTGCTAATCTTACATTGTTTATATGCATTCTTAAGTTGACATTGACTGTATGTATTTGTCTTATAAATTAATCTAGTGACATTATTACATGAAATGTCAAAGAAATAGGGTACATTGTCGATAATATTATTAAATCTGCTACTTTAATCATTCGATGTTATTGTATTGATTTGCTTTTACGGTTTCCTGTTTGTTTCAACCATTTCTCTGTATTCATAACATGAAAGTAGTATTCATGTTAGTAATTTGAAACAGTTACTAATATAATGCTTGCACATATACTAATTTCATGAAAGTAGTATTCATGTTACTAATTTGAAATTAGTAACATGAGATTAGTATATGTGCAAACATGAAATTAGTATGCATCTATAATTTGAATTTGAATGCGTCTAACTAATGCATCTATGATAACATGGAAGTATTATTCATCTGCCACTCTAATCATGCAATGTTATTGTATTCATTTGCTTTTACGGTTTCCTATTTGTTTCAACTATCAAATTATTACATAAAATGTCTCCGCATTGATAAGTTTACAATTGACTTTATGAATTTATGTTTACTCGTTCACTCTATGCATTTCTATGTAATCATCAATGTATGTAATGCCAAGTTGTAATGTCCCCTGCTAAGTGAAGGCTCAGTCATTACCAGATTTAACTTCTTTTAATATTTTTTTCTAAATTAACAAGTATAATAACCCAACATCTATAATAATGCAAAAAAAATCGTACTTAATAAATGACTTAAGAAATTGATTATCTCTTATCCATATTATAGGATTGATTCTATTATTAGTTTAGCCCTTGATATGAGAGAAGACATTGGAGGCAAATCCAAAGCGCTTAGAGACCATTGAGACTCCCTCAAAGTTTACAGATCTGACCTTTAACTTGTCTTGGACTTAAGCCCTCAAGGATAAAGATAATTTTTTATCCCTACCCTATCTTGATAGCTATCCTATTGGATTTAGACTGCCCCTCTTGGCAGCCTCAACCCTTCCCCTCTCATGTACCAAAGTAGTAACAGAATCTGAGCATATGTATATATATTCATCCTTATTATTGTTAGTATATATATATATATATATATATATTAGATCATGTAATTGCAAAATTTCAAACACACACACACACATATAAAACTCTGATGTTATTATTATTAATAATATAAATAATATATATACGTAAATATAGTAGATTATATAAGGATCTCTTATCCCTTATAATATTTTAAAAAATCAGTATCTACCCCATAGATACATTGTTGCCTCATCAACTGCCACACACAATGCTTTTATATATCCTCTTCTCCTCCTTATTTGATATGTGTTTGTTGAATTCCCAAAAATGAATTCATAGAGCATGTTGTAAAATTCTGAACATATTCTTATACCCCCATGATTATCAGGCCACATAATATTGGCACAATAGTTATTGGGAGAGAGATAATAAAAGCTAAAAATGATCTGGGTCCTATTTAGAATGGGAATTTATTCCCATATATACCCAGCGACATCTCTTGATGAAGAGACATCTCTCATCCTAACTTTGATCCTTAGACGGTAGTTGTATTAAGTAATAGTTTGTTGGTCTAAGACAAATTACTTAGTAACATATGTTTCTACCGATCATGAGATTGATATTTAGAATATTAAATATTATTTATTATTAAATAATAATATATATTAAAATATTATATTATAATCATTAGGTTATTAACAATTAAAAATACTTAGTTAGATATATAATAATATTCTAAATTTAAATGATTATATGTTAAAATATTAAAATATTAATCTTATAACAATATTAATAATTAAACTATTTAAAATATTATATAAGAAGTTAGATGTATGTATATTTATATTTTGAACAATTTGTGTTTTGAGCAATTATATGTGAATTAAAATATATTTTATTTTGTGCACATATAGTGTATGGCTTATGACACAAGCTTGCATAGACTCCATGCATTCTCAAGCTTGCATTGACTGTATGCTTTGTAAGTTTACATTGACTGAATATACATTTGTGGCTGTAAGTTTACATTTACGGTTGCAAGTACACAACCACATACATAAATACATACACGTGCACATTATCTGTTAGTTTAATGATGAAATGTTATTCATTTTTTTTTTCTTTTATGGTTTCTTGTTCGTTTCAACCATTTCTCTCTTTTTCAACCATGGAATCTCTCCGCATTATAAAGTTTACAATTGACTTTATTTATTTCTCTTTACTCTGTGACTATGCATTTCTCTGAAATCTGCCACTTTTATCATGAAATGTTCTTGCACTCTATATTTTAGTCTGCTAGTTAAATCATATTCCAATAAATAAAAGATATGCTAGTTTAGTCATGAAATGTTGTTGTATTCAATTGTTTATACGTTTAAAATAGTTTGATTATATTTTGATGTTCGTTTATTAAAGGTTAGCATTATGAAGTATGCAAATCATAATCAAATGTAGACCTCACATATCTATAGGGTAGACGTGGTTCACTATTTATCAATCATATCTATAGGATTAATTCTCTAGATCCATGGATTTGAAGCTAAGAGACTATCGTATCAGAATCCCTATTCCAAAAGGGGAAAAACCTATAGACTTTGTTCTACCTGAGGAATCTGTCATGGATTTGTTTAAAAACACACATTGTATGAATGTTCAAGATGCTATTGTGGAAGTCATCGGGAAAGGCCTTTTTTATGTAGAGAGGCAATGCATATTTCCATAGCAGATTGTATCTATCTTTCTATCACAGTGCATGGACTTGTTGTAGTCAAGTGGTGACCTAAGATGAATTGCAAAGTGTTATGTTGGTGCATAATTCCTTCTAGGGAATACTTTGGAGGAGGCCATCAAGTCATATGACATGTATAGTGGGGACGCATTTGTGGTAGGAATTATCCCCCTATCAATGTTGAAAGAAAACAAAGAGATGAGAATCATATTGAAAGCTTTTATGTAGGACATAGTATATAATGAGGCAGACATAATTGACAAAGTATTTGCTAGGCATGGGAAGAGAGTGCCCTGACACTTTCGTGAAGAATTAGAGAGAATTTATGAAGCAATTGGATTGATATTATTTCATTCGAAACATCCGCACCGCACATGTGTAGAATGCACAACTGGCATATACAAGAGGGATGTTTAATAGATGGTCTATGTTTAATGAGATCAGTTAAGGATTACCATTATTGAATCTTCTCGTTTAATCATTTTCAATTAAGTTTGGTGGGACCTTTAATGATCAACATTATAAAATTTTCTTCTTTAATCATATTCGAATATTGCTCAAAGAAGGTCTCAAAAGTGCCCAGTGAATACGAATGTCATACTTTTTTGGATAATAGAAAGGTTGTAAGCCACCACATTGTTGTTTTCCTTATGCAGATCATTTTGTGATAGTAATTAAGAAGAATGAACACAAATTAAGTTGATGTGAACCAAATGAAGATAAGGAACTAGTGACTTGCAATGCTTTCAATTTGCTAATCTTTTTACAGCACCCTTAATTCTCGGGTGTCTTTCGATGCTTTCTTTTCGCAATTACTTATGACATGCTTTCAATAATCAAGCTAGGGTTCAGTGTATGTGTTACTTATGCTAGTTCAATGTATTCATGTTCGTAGTTAGTTACATGCATTCAAAGTTTACTATTTTCATTTACTATGGTGTTCATTTCCAATTTGTCTGCTTAATGTTTGTTCATATCTATTTTTAATTGTTTTCATTACTAATTTACGTTTTCTCACATTACACTTTTCAGTTACTAATTTCATGTTTGTACATATACTAATATCATGTTATCATAGATGCATTAGTTAGATGCATTCAAATTCAAATTATTTTATTTTCAGTTACTTATGTCATGCTTTCAAAAATTAATATATGTGTGTTTTATTTTATTTACATGCATTGAAAGTCAATTCATTCTTTTCATGTTTTTAGTTACTTATGTGCATTCAAAGTTTACTGTTTTCAGTTACTAACGTGTTGACAGTCTGCATTATTCTAACTACATTCATAATTCATTTTCTCACATTACATTGTATGTCGTTTAAAGAGAAATGCATGGTCTCCATGTTTCAATATAAAGGCATAGAGTCAATGACAACTTCAGAATGCATATATAGTGAATCAAACTCTATACATATGTATGTGTACATATATA
>MU227477.1:286459-305540 GCA_018584345.1 Thuja plicata | reverse complement strand
CCCCCGCAAAAAAAAAAAGAAGAAGAAGAAGAAGAAGATTTTGACACTTTATTTTTAGTGTGTGTACTTCAAATTTTGACAAGCCAAGGTGAACTTAAAATTTCAACATATACAACTACCATAATTAGGCTATAATAGAATCAAATGGACAATGCATAAGATCTTTATGAGATCCAAGAAATACAAATGCCAAAATAGGCCAAAATAGACCAAGTTCTAAAAGTGATATGTCCACTTACAATGGCTACAATATTATAGAAAAACAAAAAATCGTGTACTTTAAAAAAATGGCACCTAAAATTATGTTCGTATGAGCATGAACGCAGCCCCAGAAGTTGTAGACTCAAGGATTGGATGGGTATAGTTGGACAAAAACTAGGAATTTTGGAAAATCTATCCACCAAAATCATAAAATACTTACACATGAAGTTCATGGAATTATACCCCCCCCCCCCACCAATAAAAACAAAAACATTGCACTAAAAAAATCCCCAAAATGACCAAGATATGAGCCTTCAAAGTTGGACTGCAAATCAGAAAACTCAAATGGTGAGGGGTTAAAAAAATTTCAAAATGTGTTGATGTAAGAACAATGTAAGCTTAAATTTGACGGTTGTATGACCTTCATAAGAGACCCAAGAAGTTCAGTTTGACGGCCAAATGATCATCACCACAAAATGCCTATGCCACATGGTAGATGTTGATTGGGCTATACAGAGGACGATGCGGCATGCTGACCCAAAATTTTGTATGGTAACATGGAATCTTGCATGGATGTTTGTATATGACATGTGGCATATCATGTGCACTTTGATGTGGTAGTTGATGGGTGAGGTGACACTTACTGATTTGTCCATGTGTGGTGATTGTAAACTGTGTATTGGCATATCACTGATTGGGATTGCTAACATGGACTGCATTGACTACCACATGTCTCATTGACGTGGTAGAAGAGTGTGCACCTTGTGTAGATCCCAGTTCAAGGATTACAATGCATGGAGTATGGAGGCCATGGAGATCGTGCTCATATTGGTATGGATTGGGATTGATTGGGGGAGAGCATACCAATGTGGTGTATATCACCTTGCAGTAAAGATTGACCTTGGGAAAAGCATAAATTTGAGGTTGTAGTGCTTCAAGCGGAGCCTGTATGCAGATCAAGTGCAATGTTGAGGCCTGTGTAGATTGCAAGGTCAATTCGATGTTGGAACAAAGACCTTGTGGAGTTGGTGCATCCATAAACCACATAGGGTGAAGCTAGGAATGCAGAGCGGAGCTTGTAGAGCTCTAAGTGTTGTGGGCAGGGGATCAACACTAAAAGATGCATGTAGAGAGTGATGTGCTAGGCACACTGGGACACACAAGTAGAGAGAAGTGCACTTAGAGCCCAAACAAGAGTGCGTGGGAGCTTTGACCTAGTGCTGAGTGTGCTCCTTTTGCAAAGACAGTGCACACAAAAGAAGAGGGTGTATTTAGGGGTACCCCCAACCCTGCCCCCCCAAAAATATGATTTATTTAAATATTCCCCAAAAAATAATAAAAACAAAGAATAATAATTTCTTAGAAAATAAATTTACAGAAAAATAACTAATTTTTCTAAAAATAATAATGTATAGGTCTAAAAAGTTAGCACCCATTAACTAGGAAGATCTAGGACCTATTTGGGCCTCATTTTAGTGATCTCCTAGATTTTGGATGTATTTATGCTTGATTTTCCTGCTTTTCTCTCTTTTTTTCCCCAACCCTCTTACTTCTTGGACCCCACAAAATCTGCCTCAAAATTTACCCTTTCGGGTATAGGTCAAAACTGGTTCAACCTATACCAGGTATAGGTCAAACCTGGTTCGACCTATACCAGGTATTGGTCAAACCACTTCTGACCTAAATCTTGGGGGTTTAAATTTGGCGGGTTTCAGGCCTGATGCACAATAATTTCATTTTCCTGCCTAGTACAGTTGACCTCCCCAAAATTGAACCCCGAAATCTTGATAAAAGGAGGCCTCTTCCCTTCATTTTTCCATCTACCCCTTATATACATTTAGATCTCTTATGCACATGCAAGCAATCATTCTACTTTCAAGTATTCAAGTCCAAGGTGAAATCAAGGGCTTTTTGGTGATTTCAAGGAAGAAAGGATTTGGATCCAAGATTTGAAGGCTTTCTTCCATTCATTCTTCATTCCTCTCCTTCTCTATTCAAGCATATCAAGCATACATACATCCATGATCTATGAATTGGAAAGTGTAGATCTATTACATTGGTGAAGACATCCTACATTCTATAATTCAACATATATTCAATCAAGCAAGTATACATCCTTGTGGGTATAGACGATCTGTATCCATCCATAAGGGTTTGACAAGCAAGGTGAATACTTACATTTTTATTTTTTTTACATGATTTACTTATTTCATTTCAAGGTTAATTCCTAAACGGGGGCATGACCAGACAAGCCCCTTTCTCCCAATAATTTCCCCTTCTCTTGTGTGCACGTGCAGATTCATGAAGTTCCAGACTCAGATTTGCAGATATGGTGGTGCAGTATTGATCATAGTCCCAAGACCTTCAAATTCAGACCTCCAAGGTATAGGTTGAACCACCTTCAACATATACCCATGTATGGGTCAAAACAGGTTCAACCTTTTCCTACAACACTCAAATTTTCACAGTAAAGAGCTCCAACCTGTAGCTTTCCAGGTCTCGGTCTGTTTCCAGTTTTAGTGTAGTCTAATAGGATTTTTATAGATATTAAGTTGCATCCTCTACTAAATTTTAAGGTGAGTTCTTCATCACCCTTTTTCTTCCATAGAACTCTCTTTGATACATTAGATCTGATATATTATTGTTTATCATTGCATGAGTATTTACTTTACTACATTGTGCACATTTCCTACATTCTTATTCTATCATTTATACACACATAGAAAGATATCCAAAAATCACCACATTCTTTCCAAGACTAGATCATGTATTAGCATCCCTTCATCTACTTGGGTTGTGCTGATCAGATCTAGTCCAAAAAGGGATCACATTTTAGGGTCCCTTTCTAATGTACATGCATGACTTGGTGGTTTACCATTGATCACCATTTCACCATATACAAATAAAATATTACATTTATCACTAGCCAAAGAGGGGATTTTTTTGTTCTGAACCTAGAAAATAACTTTTGCCCAATATAGGAAAATTTATAGTCAAAATTCACAAAATAGCCTCACATATGCAATGGTGAGCTCCGATTGGCCCAAGACGCTCCTAAAAATTGTTGGTCATTAGATCTATCAATATAGCCCCCTTCAAATACAACAAGATCTCTCTAATATGATTATGCAATAACACTCCAAAAGTTTTGATACCATGTAAGAATTTTCCTATAATAACCCAAGATATAGAGGCCAATGAATAGCACGAAGAGAAGAGAAAATTAAATGAATTTCATTACCATAACAGATGGATTCAACTGGAAAGAATTGAAATTACAATATACATGTGCCTACTTATATAGGCAAGGCAATAAGAGAACATGATAACCAAGAGATAAACTATCACCCACACAAGGTGGAATCACATGTCCACCAAAGGTGGATCATCCTCCATTATGCAATGAAGTATGTGAAAACATGTGCAATAATGTGGAGGATGATAAAGTGGTAAGTGCACTAAAGGTGGAGACAACACGTTAAGTAGAATGTGATAACTACTATCACCACCTGAAGTGGAATTTCTCCTACACCATGTGCAACTAAATGTGCATCTTCCTAAGTGTCACATATAAAAACTAATATGTTATGCATTATCCTAAGTAAGATTAAGTAAAGTGTAATTAGGTGAGTAATTAATTAAAACAACAAAATCCATAAGACCTTGATTGTTAATGAAGTGGAGAAAATCCATCTTGCTATCATCAGAAACTTTGGACCCTGCCTTCTTCTCGTTATCTCTTAAAGGGGTATTAAAGTCACCCATCATCATCGAAATATCATCTTGAAAATTTAACTTAAATGTAGCTAAGGAATTCCATAATCTTATTTTGGCCCCTTAATGTTAGGGGCACAAATATTAGAAATAATCTAGGAGAAATCATCATGCACATGAGTAAATCCAATAACAATATGATGGGTATAAACATATAAGTCTACAACCTAAACTAGTTTATATTTCCAAAACGTGGCAATGCCACCTGAGGCACCATCATCACTAGAACTATGAAGACCATACTTAGTCATTAACAAAAAAAATCTTTTAAACTTCTCTAATCATATCTTTGTTTCTTGAATAAGAAAAATGTAAAGCTTATGATCTCTTACCAAATTAGCTACACACTCCTATTTATGAGGGTTTTTTAATCCTCTCCTGTTTTAGGAAATGGTCTTGATTTTGGTTTTTGAGAGGTTCTCTTAAGCACATAGCAAAAAATATCTTTTGCATTCCTTCAACAATTTTAAATTTGGATATTTTGTTGGACATAGGTCCACCTTTCCCTTTGGATTCTAACCCATAGTCAGTCTTTTTTCTATTTCTAGTCTACTTCCCTAACTATTAGGAGTCGAAGAAGGCTTCCTCCTTTATCTCAATTTTACCATAATAAAATGATCATCATATCAAAATAAGTAGAATAAAGATGATGTTGGTAACCTCCTCCTTATAAGAATACTATTGCTCCAAACCAACAACCATACCCTGAGGGAAAACTTCCTCAAGGGTTCTTTGGGCACAAAGAGAGTGCTCAATCACCACTTCTCTCCCCTTTTCAACATTCTTAGGATCCTTCTTCAAAGGTGTTTTTCAGATCCTCACAAACAATCACAACCTTATTAGAGACCTCCAAATGACAAGCCTCTGAAAAATCATGCAAATCAAAGAACTAGGTTTCATCTTCTGAGGAAACATCATCTCACCAATTGTTTAGGAGACAACCCTACCATCTTGGATATCCAACTTTCCAATATTCTCTTGCATGGTACTTGAAACTAAATTTGAAGGAAATCCATCAACCTCCCCACCCTTATTCCCCTTTTCCTTCTAGATTTTTTGAGGAAGCTTTTGAATCTTATTGAGGTAGTTCTTTGCCTAGTGACCTGCCTTTTTGCAATGAAAACAAGCGAAAGGAATAGACTCAAAATCAATTTCCTGGCACCAAGTATCAATCTTAGAATTAATCTTCACCTTTGTAGGGAGGTCATTGGATTGTTCAAAACTAACACAAGTGCATATATAAACTAAATGATTCATGAAGAGTGTCTTGGGACATATCACCAATAGATTACCAAAACAAGCTACTAAACCTCTAAAAACATCCTTGTCCCAAAATTTCAATGGTAAGCCTAGTAGCCTCACCCAAATAGGAGAAATATTGAAAGACCAATCATTGGGCCTAAAGCTAGGACCACACCTCTTGAAAGCTAAAGAAGATGACCAAAAACCTAAGGTCCACAAGTTAAGGCCCTCAGTAGATCATCTTCACATATAAATACAAAGGAAAAGAAAACATTAACCATGGCTATCACTTAAATCTGGCACTTGGATTCCCATTTTTTAGCCACAAAGGAACAAACGAAGTTATTATTTTGGTGGGGCCCAATGAATTTACCCACTTATGACACTTCCATGACCAAAATGTCTTTATTAACAATTGAATCTAGAATAGAGATAAAAAAAAATCTCCCTCCCTAGGATTGTAAAAATATGAAATAGTGGAAGAGCAACTCTTTCCTTTCAACCAAACTCCAAAAATATCAGCCCATTCAAATTTTTGAACCATATAATTACAAGAGGTGTGACCATTCTCCACACCCATATCCACAATAGGGGAATCCATGGGGGCCCTAGCCAACGAGAAGGAAGTGGGACCAATTTAGGACAAATGTCTTCCATCTAGAGTGCAAGACCCAATATCTTTGAGACTCTCACTAAAAGTATCTCTATGTGAAGCAACATTACTCTATCCATTTGTGAGCCCTATCCTGTTAGGAGAATCAACATCTGAACTACAACCATGCACACTAGAAATTACTACCTTTATTAAATTCAATTTTTTACCCTTCAATCTCCAACTCCTTTGTGCTTATTGGCAACTAAGATTACATAGCTAGTTACACGAATATTAAATGGTATATTAAATATTTTAGGTGAAGTATCATGATTACATTTAGGTCATTTTCTTTAAAACCAACTGTGGTCATGCATTTGGAATACAATGCTAGAACTCTATCTAAATCATAACTAATGTTGTTGGGCTAAATTATTTTAGGCTAAGCCTTAATTCATGACAATACTGCAAACATAAATGAGTATTTATTATTTTAAAGAAATAACAAGGTTTTTATGTAACAAATATCTATTCTTTCCAAAAAAAATCCCTTCATGATTTTTCCATTAAAAGTAGAGCTAAATTCTTTCACTCACCCTTTTTATTGTTGTTATACTTTATTATCCATGTTCTACTTTAGTTTCGATGGTTAATCACACATACCTTTAATCGATTTAATTATATTGAACGGTTGGTGTGTATGCTATGAGTATTATTTTCTCAACATATGAACACCTATGACATTTTAAGACGTGTAAGAGATTCCTTGGTGTGCATAAGAGCATGTATGAGGAAGGCTATCAAGTGAACTAATAATCTCTACCTTCTTATGTTAAACCAAGTGTCAAAAGACATCTTGCTAAAGGAGAAAAAATGTAATATGATGCTTCCAAATTTGGTGGGAGGATATCAATGTAATACTAAAATCTTCTTGACCCATCATGGGGGTGTGGATTGTCAAAATTCTTGCCTTGATATATTGAGACGTTGTTTGGGCCCATGATATTATATCTTAGTAATTTTGTAGGCCTTTTTAAGGCTATATATTGAATGCTTGATTTCTTTTTGGAGGCTAGGATTTTTTCCACAGGGTTTTCCTAAGGTAAATAGGTCTTTCATGTTCGTATGTCTGCTTAATTATTTCTCTCAATATTTCCTCTATAAGTCACATTTAATGAAAGTTTTATAGGTTGGTTTTTGTAAATTCCTATGATATGTTTCAGTTTTAATTGCTAAGGGGTTTGCAACCATTTTTCCTCGTGCTTGGTATAGTGAGGTAATGCTAACTACAACTCTACATAATTGAATTACTGGAAAAATTTTCTAAAGAGGTTCCATTGGTATTTAACAATATGCCATGTTTTACAATTAATGAAACAATTACAATATTAGAATGTGGGCATAATAAGTGCTCCATTATAATCTTAATTTTACAATTTGAATGCTCTCTAAACAATATGTGATACCACATAATAAAATAATTACATGTGGCAAACTTTGATAGTAACAAGAATTAACTTTCTATTGAGAATTTACCTCTACAATGACTACCAAAAGAGTGAAAATCTAAAGTACTTACAAAAGAATACAAAAAAAAATAAAAAATTTTTTGTTTGATACAAATTTCTCGACCTTTAAGATGAGCTCCTACATCAAATATGGACAAGTTGGACTATGGATTAATTTATAGTTTTGAGTCCCTGGTTTTGAGAAATTGGTTGTAGCTTACTAGATAAAATTGGCCTATATGTTTTATGCTTGATCTTGGGTCAAGACATAACCTCATAGACTACCCAATTGAACAGTTATTCAATAAGATTATATGAGCATAAAATTGTATATTTATAACAAGATTAATAATATGTATAAAACATTATTTTACAAGAAATATACAAGACAACAAATAATTATATTAGAATTGTAACAACAAATTTGTATAGCTTTAATTCTATATTGCATCTATGAGAACAAATGTATGATTCTTATATCCACATCATCTTACAAATATGGTTATGTACATCATTATACAAAGTAGGAGGAATAGTGTACTATTAGTTGGAAGCATGGAAGTTCATATACCTATTTCAACTATCCCAACCACCAAGATAAATTATGCCATACAATAACACTCTCCTAAAATTATGAATTACAATATAAAATATAGATGTTCACTTAAAAGATTTTAATGAAATGAAATTTAAATTCCAAACATTTTATTATATATGACATATCTAATTAATTCTAAAATACAAAGTGAATAAAACCAAAACTCATAAAATAGTGTGGCATTTAAAAAAATAATTTTGACCACATTTGTCCAAGAGTTAGGCCATACGAACACCCACTTAATTTTCAACCATACGATCACCTAGTATGGATCAGATCAGACATTATAATATGCCATTTGAATACTGGGTGGGGGGCTGCTTGGAGAAAATCGGAAGAACTCTGGATACATTAATGGAGATCGATATGGATAATATTAAAGGAGATCAATTTTAGAAAGATTGGATAGATTCATGCTCTCTCTGGGTTAGTTATATGTCAAAACATTGTAACTTCTTAAATTTTATGCGAATACGCTAGCAAGATCAGAGGTTTTTTTTTCATTGTTCTTTCTTTTCCATGCTCACCTAAATCAGGTATGTAATTTTTTTGAGTTAATAAAATATCGATAAAAAAACCAAACTCATAGAATGAAAAATTGTCAATTGTGAATTGGTTGACTAGTGAAGTTCAATGGTTCTCATTGAGCCCACCAGGGTTCAAATCTCGGGATGAGGTCGGGATCGTGCCCCAGGCGAATTTAGCGGAATGGATGCCCCTAGCATGTTTCCATTGCCCTTGCTCTTTTTTCACATTCCTTTCCTTTATAGAATTTTCCTCTACATGGGTCAAATTGGAGCTTCATTATTTATAAAAGAAATTAATATATCATCTTCTTATGTTAATAATGGTTTTGTATTAATTTATTAACAAAATTTAAAAATAATTAAAGAATTTTTTTTATAATTTTAAAATAAAATTATTGAAATATGTTAAAAATTGGAATTGACAAGTCTGATATAATATATAATTGTTTATAATAATTAATATTAAAAATAATAATAAAATTGTATATGTGTAAGATATCTTTTATTCAATATTTTCAAAAATTACATTTATTTTCATATATTTTATTATATTCTTTTAGAAATGATCTAATAAAGTTATTGCATATCATAATATTTATGTATTTAATTATTTTTTATATATACAATAATTTTGTATATTACAATAATCAAATATTCTTAACCTAAACTCAATATTATACATCATGTAAACAAAATTTTATAGCTGCAGATTGTATTTCCCTCTCAAAGTCTTTTGTATTTTTATTTTGACATGAAAAACTTCTACTTTCTTTGAACTTTCCTTTCTTAACCTTCATTTCTTGGCACCTTGTCATTTCTTGATACTCATTAAGAGCTCTTCGGTATTGACATATAAATTCATGGAGTGTTGAGATTACTGCATAAAAGAGAAAATTATAAATTAAAATAATGCATAACAATTGTACTTTTATGTTTTTAATACTAAAGATATAAAAAGAATTACCACACTCAAATGACAAAGGTGTTGGATCATTTCCATGGAAAAAGTTGGATAAAGAACTTGCTCCATTTATCTATCATATACAAATAAATTAGTATTTGTAAATATAAGAATCAATGCATATTTAAAATAATAATGAATTTAAAGAAAAAAAATTAAAAAAAAAACATTGAAAAGGAGATATACCACTTCAAAATAGAATGATGATAAAGAGTTCATATCATCTTTCACATTGTCTACAAAATTCTTCAATACCTACACAAAAATGTGTTAGTTTCAAAAGTAAAACATAAATACAAACATATACAAGAGAATTCTTAACTGATAAACATACTAATAATAAATTCATAGATTACATACCTTTCTAAAATTGTCACCTATTAAACCATCATCCTTTGATTTTGTTAGTTCAAGTTCAACTTTTGCAAATTCATTTTGTAATCCTTCAAGCTCTTCTTTTAATATCTTTGAGTCAATCTAAACAAACAAATTAATAAAAGTCAACTAAAATGATTATACACAATAATTATCTTAAACCATTATAACATCTATTACTGAATTAAGGATTGACCTTTGTTGCACTTTCTAAATGAGGAAGCTCTTCATAAAATTTGAGTAGCATGGGTATTTGTTGATCAAGACTCTGCACAAAGTTATAAATCTATTGTATTAGATTGATCTTTAAAAAATATTGATTTAATTGAATAAATTTTGAATGATCTAAAATATATCTCATTATACTATTTAGTTTTTCAATATAAAATATAAACAATTTACTTACATAATTTAGTGTAGGAAAAATTATTTTAAAGTTTTGATATAAATAATACCTTACACAAATAATGTAAAAGATTCATATGGCTAGTAGAGGCACGGATATCTCCCAATTTCAAAAGGCTTTCCAATTTAAATCCTCTTGCAGAACCTAAAAAAGAAAATATTAAATTAAATTATATAAAATGGACCATACTACTTGACATTTAATAATATTATTTTTGAACAAGTATCTAACCTCTAATAGTCCCTTGATTTAATTCATTTCCAAGAGATAGAACTACATGCATAACTTTATGTAATTTTGGAGATTCTTTCACCTGAAAAATAAAATAAAAATTAGAACAAAATCCAAATTCATAAAAATTAATCAATATAAATATATATAACCAGCAAATTCACCTACCTCTTTAGTGACAAGTTCTATAATATTAATTTTTTCTCTCATACATAACGTCTATAAAAAGAACATAACAACAAATTAGTATAAATGAAATAATTTCAATAAATAATCAATTATGTAAAGAAAACATAGTTCATAACAATATAGAACTATAGCATTCATACCTCAAAATTTGGTATAAATGAAATAAGTTCAATAAATAATCAATCATGTAAAGAAACATATTTCATAAAAATATTAAACTATAACATTCATACCTCAACATGATATCTTGTTTTGAAAGAAAATGTTTTAAGTTTAGATTTTATTCTTGGAACTTTCATCATCTCCAAAAACAACTAAAAAAACAAAAACAAAAGATTAATATAATTTTAAAAAAGAATTAATAATACATAACACTAATCATGATTTGCATCAAAATCATACCTTTTCACAGTTTCCATAAAAATGTATTTCCTTATTAAAATCCTGTACAATCATATAATTCTTTTTATTATAACTCATCAAAGCAATTTAATATTAGATGAAAGTTTTTGTTTTGCTTCCCAAAAAAATGATCTAACTTACCTGTAACTTCTTTATCTCTTCCGATGTAGGGCAATATTTAACTAATTGTTCAATTTGATCATCCCCTAAAACTGAATCATCCAATGATAATATGGCTCTCTGCAATTTTGAAAAATAAACCAAATAATAATCTCTATTTGTATAAAATAACAGGTAAAATCATATTCATCAATTACATTGAGTTGTTCATAATCATTCAAAACTTAAAAACCCACTGCAAATAAAGCAATAATTTTCATCTCTATAAATTTTTATATGGATCATCAGTTTGAAATATCCTTACCATCATATCATCAATTGGAATCTTTATTTTAGTCAATACAATTTCACAATTGTATGCCCTTTTTAAATCAATCTGCATTCAGATATTATAAAAAGAGTTTAGAGTACTACTAAATCACATTAAAAAATTATAAAATTGTTTGGATGATATCAAAAAAGAATGCAATGATATGTAATAATAAACTACTGAAAGAAACAAAAAATGTCTATTAAGATGATTTCATTCACAGCTAAAAATGTTAAAAACGGTTTTTTCAAGCAAGCAGGAAAAAGATGCCTTAAAATGTTACAGTTAATTAGCAAAGTAGTAAATGTATTGGACAATTTATATAGATAAGGTATTTGGAACAAATTACCAAATGAATCTTTTCTGGCTGTTTGTTCATCCCATCAGAAGCATGGTGACCATCATTGGACTTGGCTGGAGCTATATGAAAAAGATCTTCAAGTTCTTCTCTATTGATTTTTGTTGCCCTAAACAAAATCAATTATAATTATTAGAATACTTACAATAGAACACATCTTATGCAAGTTAGGATAAGAATCATACCTTAGAACTTCATCATGGATCCGAGCATCTGCCCATATGCTACCATGCGTGTATCTATCTGCTACTTTTGACCAATGATAGGGCTTCAGTGGCTTAGATGGTGTTGTAGGTGTTGATGGGAGGGTTTTGTTTAGGCCAAGTGGTAAGGGAGGAAGTGGGGTTCCTTTACAATTAAATGATAAGGGTGGAGGTGGAGGAGGAGTTCTGCCAAAACTTGGAGTGGGTGGAGGTGGAGGAGTTCTGCCAATATTTGAAGGAGCGGGCAGAGGTGGAGGAGGAATTCTGCCAACAATTGAAGGAGCAGGTGGAGGTGGAATTCTGCCAACGTTTGAAGGAACAGGTGGAGGTGGAGGTGGAGGTGGAGGTGGAGGCGGACGAGGAGTTCTGCCAACACTTGGAGTAGCTGNAGGCGGACGAGGAGTTCTGCCAACACTTGGAGTAGTTGGTGGTGATGGTGGAAGCGGTGGAGGAGTTCTGACAACAATTGAAGGAGTAGGTGGAGGTGGAGGTCCTCTATTGAGACTAGGAGGAATGGGTGGATGTGGAGGTGCAGGACCTCTACAAAGAGTAGGTGGATTAGTTGGAGGTGGAGGACCTGTACTGAGACTAGGAGAAGCAGGTGGAGGTGGAGGTGGAGGTGGAAGACTTATACTGAAATTAGGAGAAGTGGGTGGAGATGGAAGTGAAGGACCTGCACTGAAATTAGGAGAAATGGGTAGCGGTGGAGGTGGAGGTGGAGGACCTGTATTGAGACTAGGAAAAACAGGTGGGGGTGGAGGTGGAGTATATTTACCGAAACTAGGATATGGTGGAGGAGGAGGTGGTGGAGATGTACCACATTTAGAATTTGACAATGAAGGTGGTGTACTGCTACTAGGTGAAGGAAGAGGTGGAGGTAGAGGAGATGTGGGTTTCTTTTCACCAATAGTAACTTCACAATGGTTAGGAGTTGATAGAGGTGGAGGTGGAGGTGGAGTTTGAGGCAAAGATGCTTTAACTGTAGGTGATAGTGGCGATGGTGTTGTTGTGTATGGAGATACTTTAGCACCAGGTGAGGTAGCAAAGGTCCTTTTTGGTTTAGGAGGAGATAAGGGGGAAGAATAAGAGTCTGCACGATCACTAGGCCATGGTGTAAGAGGAGGTAGAGGTAGGTTTATGGAACCAACATCATGTGCAACATTATCCACTATTTTGTGCATGAGTTTGAGAAGTGCGTGAATCCTCTGCTGAGAAATCTGAACCCGGCTGAACTCGACTAAATCAGAAAATAATACCTAGACATTAATTCCTACAACAGCATTAATGATATAGTGCGAGCAGTAGTATTCAAAACTATAAATAATAATTGTAACAGAACCACCAAATAAACTTACACCACTGGATTCCATGGTTCTGATTTATAAAAGGTTCTCACCTCTATAGCAAAGCCAGAAGGAAATAGATGATCGGTGTCCCATGGAGTGTCAATGCTTTTATGATTCAACTCCAGAATATTTGTACTGCTAATGAAACTAGTATTAACCATAGCTTTAAATATTATCTCTTCCTTGGGTTTGTCTTCTACATTTAAGCATTCAATAATCACATCTCCTTTGATGATACAGAAGAGGTTCAGTTTAACAGTAGAATTCTCACCCTGAAACAACCCATTGAACATTTAATTGTCAAACAATTTTCTTTGAAAAAATTAAAAAAACATATGGGTTTAGTACTGAAATCATTAAAATCGCACACCTGTCTATAGTATCTACAATCTTTGCTGCTTTGGGATGTTTGAAAAGTCTGCTTGGCGGTGGGAAATACTCCATTTTCAGACCAATCTTTGGAATGGACTCTGATCAGAGGCCTGCAACCTCCCGTACCATCCCAGTTGGGAACTCCTCTGAGAATCACACAATCCAACATCAATGCCACCTCATTTGGAGGCCATTTGCCCCTTAAATTTCCACGCCTGCAAGCTATGTAATCTAGATATCTTATATGAGAGCCCAGCGGATTAAAATCTTGAAAGGAATCCTGCAAAGACTTCTTGGCAGAACATTTATAAGAGATACTCTTATGGATCACATCCAACACCTTCTTAACATCTGCTTTACCAGTGTTTTTCCTATAGATAAGAAGAGCTGCAGCCATGAAGCTCACAAAAGCCCATCCCCCTCTGTCACATAGGAAGATGATAGCAGTATCTGGTCCCAAATTGTTCAAAAACCCATCAGCTGTGTGCAGGACAGTATGAATTTTCTCAAATGGTAACAGAGGATAACCCTCATGATCTACAGGGTAATTCCAAACTGTGACTTTATCATACACTTTCAATATTTCTGCCAAAATTTGTGTGCTCTTGGCTTGGAAATTGAACACCATAAATGACCTATTCCGAGCTTGTGATATTAGATGGCTTACTAAACACTTGATAAAGCCCTCATTAAATTCATCCTCAATTTTGCTATGGCAGAAGCAGGAGCTCATCACTATAACATGGAATGTCCATTCATGAGAAATCATGGATTAAGGGAGGAAGAACACAGCATTTATATGTTTTTTATTATCATATTCAAACATATAAAATTAATATATTGAAGCTCTACAAAGATGACCAGAAACCCAAATCAAAAAGAAAAATTTAAGCCTTCTGTGCATACCATACATTCTATCGGCAAACTCCACAAGGCCATTCGGAAAGGATCCGGACACGCTTTTAGTTCGTAAGTTGAACATGATTCTCTTTAGGCTCTGCCCGAAGCTTAAGATGCTTCTTTATTTAATTTGCTTCGCCAATACGACTGCTACCCAGCCTGGAAGAAATAAAAGTAATTATCTGGCACTGAAACACCAAACGATTAAAATCCCACAGAAAACTTCAAATTATAGTGTAATTTGTTCCACAAAATTCATCCACCGTGTCGGCCTGTTGAAGATGTTTATAATTACAAATTGGTTCATTGCCTAGATTGAAAGAACCCAACAAGACAGTTTACTTTACCCACCAATCTAAATGGGTTTTATGGGCCCGGCTTAAAGATTAAACTAAGCTTTGACCGCTTAGATACAAGATGTGGACCCGTTCCATTGCCATTAAACGTTCAAATCCAAACTCTGATTCCGCGTTGAAGTTTGTTGGATGCCCGTAAGTGTTCGATCGCATAAAACTACGGACGCCTTGCATCTCATGGAAAATCGTCGCTGCAGCGGAGAGAAGACATGAATTTCCACAAGATAAAGTCGCACCGCTTCACCGTATGCAACAAATAGGTTTCCAGCCCGATCATTTTTGTTTGCCAGCGCACTCCCGCTCTGTGCAAAAAGGGAGCTTTGGAACAGGGCTTAGGTATCCGTAAAATCCTGAAGGAAGGGGGATTATCGGTATACATTACAGTTGGAAATGCTCTGGTAGAAATGTATGCAAAAAGTGGAGTCACGTTAACTGTTTGACCACATGCCTCAAGGAAATGTCCTCTCGCAGGATGCTATGATTCCAGGATATGCACAAAAAGCATTTGTTGAAAAGGATTTATAAACTTTCAACCAAATGCAATATGCAGGTGTAAAGCCAGACTCCGCAACCATTGCCAGCATCCTCCCTGCCTGTGCCAAAATGAGAGCTCTGAAACAGGGCACGGGCATTCATCATACGATAAACAAAAGAGGAATTTGTCAGATGTTGTAGGTGCAACTTCCCTCGTAGACTTTTATGCAAAATGGGTAAGCACTGAAATGGCACATGAACTGTTTGACAGAATGCCCCCGAGAATACCATTATATATACCATAAACACAAGCATGGAGCCCGCCTGTGAAGAAGTTGGGTTTTCTCAGGAAAATCTTGAAATAATCAAAGAAGATTATTGAATGCCTGATGTTCTTTAACAACTTTTTCTAATATAAAATATAACTTCCAAAGGAGACCCTGTCCGAAGAAAGAGTTTTGCTCCTTCGGATCTACTTGCTGTTCAAGGAAATTATTAAATGGCCGGTGTGCTTAGACTAGTTCCTGTATAACATCCAAAGAATTACCAGTATAGCATCCAAAGGAATGCCTGTATAACATCCAAATAATCCCTTCTGGAAGAAAAAGTTTCATTAATGCACGTAACGTGCTTTACAATGGTCAAAACGCTATTTCATAAGATGTGACTTAAATTATCTATATCGCGTCATTCATGCTGCAAAAATCCAGTTTCTAATGGCAAAATGTTTACGGTTGCCTAGTAAAACAAGTGCAGAACGGCCTACCACTTCTGCTTTCATGGAAAATGCAACCTCGGGTCAGGTTGCTTCTTGGCTACTCCATCCTCAATGGCTTTCGTGCTAATGGTAAAAGCCTAATTGGAGCCTGTTTTTGTATAAAATGATCAATATTATTGTGGGAGTCATTTTCATGTTTTCTAGAGGAATAGAATGAATGAAGGAAAGAAAGAAGTGGTTTAAAGGGTCAAGATCGAGAAATATCTAATATTGTCACGTTTGTTCTACTTTTGAGTATGGTACACAAGATTGGCAATCCTTCTTGAAGCTCTGGTGGATTGTCACGTTTGTTCTACTTTTGAGTATGGTACACAAGATTGGCAATCCTTCTTGAAGCTCTGGTGGAAAGACTAGCATTGGTCTCTAAACATTGTCTTCTATACTTACAAGCCTCCTTTCGGATACTGTTGACTTTTTTTGCACCTTCTTATGGTGCCTCTTTGAATCTTCAGTGGTACTTGTAGTCACCTCTACTCATTTGACAATGACGGTTTCACAACATTTGGTTTGCTATTATTGAGCCTAAGCTCGCCCAATTTGCGTAGTGTATTCTTTTCCAAGGCTTGTCTTTGGGCACTTGCCTTAAGCATATGAGCATTCTTGACCATGTTGTCCTTTTTGTGGGTAATTGGAGTCTTTCAAACACCTCTTATGGTTTAGACATAGTATTCAAAATTTGTGGAGTTAGATCCATAATTTCTTTCGGCCCTTTCAGTCAAAGCCTTTTTCCTAACATATGGCTCTTCTAAGGGATTGACCTTGCATTTCATTCAACTTTACCCAAATTTGGCATGCTTTCAAGGTGAAGATCCTCTTTTCTTTGTGGAAAGATGGAAATGTTGTTTTGTTTTCACACGACTCTATTATATTCATGTTTCACTTTCTTCTAAAGTGTATGTTTGTAACATTGTGTTGCTTCAGATCTAGGTCCAGGCCTACAAAGTGGCTCTAGAAGTGGTACACCTCCATGAGCTTTTGGAGCATTGCGGAAATGCCCCCTTATATAGTTCCCAGAGCTCCTCTAGACAACTCTATGTCCCGCGAGCAATCTTCACCTCGCGACAACCTATGTGGCCATGAGTCCTCCACTCGACATTCCCAAACCCCACAGTTTCAGACTCCCTATCACCAATATGGTGGTGGGAGTGGTTTTGTTACGCAGTGTTCTACCTCTCCATTACGCGGGGTGCTGGGTTGTCAACTAATGGTGACAATGATCGGCTAACCTCCAACGGAGATGGTGGTTGGCTCAATTCTTCCAAATGGCTCCCCAAGTTGGCTTTGGCAATCTCGCCCACTTGAGAAGATAAGGACAAAGAGGAGGTTGTGGATGATGAGGGGTGGTCTCTCCTTTACAACATCCTTGACCCTGCTGATGTATGGGGGAAGTTGGATGACAACGATCCTCTTCTAGTGCCTATTGGTGTTTCTCTTTCCACTTAAGTGGTTGTTTACTATTTTCTTGATCTCCAAACTTTGCCCATGTGTTTTTTGCTCTTCAAGCACTACCCGTATGACTTATGAGGGGTAACCTTGGGTCCCCCTATTTCTTTTTTTGAATAGTGTATAATATTTTATATTAATGAAAACAAGATGTGTTATTCATAAAAAAAAAGCTCATTCAAACCATCCACCTTTAAGTCATTATCAAAATAACTACAAATATCTTCATATGTTGCACACTCCTTGATAAAATGTCATTCAGTTTCCACCACCGCATTACGGCAAAAATGCAAGTCCTCCCTTCCCAATCCTCTTTGGGCATCATCCATCTACCTGTTTCACATCTCAAATGATGAGAGTTGGTCCTCAATTGTGCAATTAAAATTTTGGCCTTTTCCTTAATTGTAGATCTCAAATAAACTTTTTCATCGTGCTTCCACTCGGGGTTAAATTCCTTGATATAGGGTGAGTCTTATATAATATTTTAGGTAAGGTGCAACACAATTTCATTTTGCAGACAAATTAAGAGTAGAACCCACAACCTTGACTACTAAAAACGACATCAAGACTTTGTAAGCTAATCCCAAGGGTCTAGGATCATTCTCATGTTAATTTTAGATGATCCTCTTTTCCTTCACAATCAAAGTTTTAAAATGAATTTATTGCAATAAAAAAATTACAACTATGGGGATTTGATAAGAATTTTTTAAGTATGAAATGATGCTCTTTGTATTTTGATAGAGTATTTTTTTTATAAAATAACAAATTTATAATTTGATAACGGCTACTATCTATTAATGGCGGAAAAACATATACAAAGCAATACAGACACAGATAAAGATTATGACAATAAGACTCACAAGAAGTTGTTTGCAAGACTCAGCTTCACTAGACATAAGGCTAGATACAGATCATCAATATTTTCTTTTTCTTGATCTTATCCGAAAACCCTTCATCACATATCATATCAAATGTGATGTAACGTCTGCTCACCACAATGGCTGACTACTTGATTTTTTCAGATATGCGGGTCCCGATAAGATAAATCCTGATCATAATCTCAGCCTTGAAATATGTGTCAAAGTCATCACCAAACTCGGACTTGAGTGGGAATCTTACTTTTCACCCCACTTACTATATGATGACAATCAACATGACTGGAATATTCGCCATCAGTTTACTTTATTATGCAAATGGAGGCCACTCACATGGGAACATATCTTTGATCATGGCGAATTGACACCTCCACTACCATCACCAACAGACAGCTCATCTTCAAGTTGCTCTGGATAACTTTAAAAGGGAATCTTTGTACAAGCCGTCACTGTCTTTAGACATACCGCTTAACCCGGTCATCCGGTTCCCGGTAAAGTTTACCTGCTAAGGTGTTATAAATAAGCCCTTTGCGGAAGCAT
>MU227477.1:260648-282165 GCA_018584345.1 Thuja plicata | reverse complement strand
TCTGAAGATCCACAAAAGTTCTGGGACAAAGAGATGCCAGAAATGGAGATAAAGCTCCAGCCAAATACCAGGATGAAAAGCGGGAAAAAGATCCCCATACCAGCGCATGACTATGATGATATGCAAGTAGCAATCGAAGAACTCAAAAAAGGGAAGTATATTGTTCATTCTCAATTTAATTTTAATTGTTATGCTTTTATGGTTAACAAAGAATCAGAGAAAAAGAGGAAAAAGAAAAGGATGGTAATAAATTATAAACCATAGAATGTCATCACTATTCCTTTCCCTTATCCTATACCAGATAAGTCATATCTATTACAAAAGGTTGCTAATGCTAAGATCTTCTCTCAGTTTGATTGTTAAATCTGGTAAACTTGAGGTCCAGCCTCATATAAAGGAAAATATCCTTGAATTTCAGCCTCCATTAAATACTAAGGAGCTGCAAGGATTTTTAGGCATGCTTAATTATGTAAATAGCTTTTATCCTAATGCAGGTTTTGATCGCGAACCACTCTAGCAGCTATTGACAAAAAGGAAACCACAATGGAGTCCTATCCATGATAAATCAGTAAAGAAAATCCAGACAAAAATCCAGAATCTTCCTGTATTACATGTACCAACAACACAGGATTTTGTCTTATATACAGATGCTTTTGATTATGCATGGGGAGGATATTTGTGTTTCCTGAAAGATGGTAAAGAGTATATCTCTGAATATACTAGTGGTGTTTTCCCTGCTGATGTAAGAAAATGGATCTCATCTGTTAAAGAGATCTATGGTGTAATAAATTGTTTAAAGAAGTTTGCTCTGAGATTGATGCATCATCCTAAATTTTTCATTAAGACAGATTGTACAAGGTTTTTAACCTTCAAGGAGAAAGATCATGGACGCAAAGATGGAAGAGGTAAATATGTCCGTTGGCAGGAATATTTGAATCAGTATAATTATGATGCCCAACACATTCCAGGAAAAGAAAATGTTGTTGCAGACTATCTCAGTCGACAACACCTTCCTACAGTCTTCATGATTAATGCAGAACCTCCACATCATGGATTCCACATCAACAAGGAATTCAAAGTCTTTTTCAAAAGCCTCCATTAAATAGCTCAGAGAAACTGCCTACAATCAGTAATCAATGAGAAGTTTCGAGGCTATGCCAGATATGCAGCAGAAACCCTGACCAACCTTGGCTGTATTACACCCCTCGTGTCTCTCAACAACTTTGAAGACAGCATCAACTTCACTATCTTAAGGCTAGATACAAATCATCAATATTTTCTTTTTCTTGATCTTATCCGAAAACCCTTCATCACATATCATATCAAATGTGATGTAACGTCTGCTCACCACAATGGCTGACTACTTGATTTTTTCAGATATGCGGGTCCCGATAAGATAAATCTTGATCATAATCTCAGCCTTGAAATATGTGTCAAATTCATCACCAAACTCGGACTTGAGTGGGAATCTTACTTTTCACCCCACTTACTATATGATGACAATCAACATGACTGGAATATTCGCCATCGGTTTACTTTATTATGCAAATGGAGGCCACTCACATGGGAACATATCTTTGATCATGGTGAATTGACACCTCCACTACCATCACCAACAGACAGCTCATCTTCAAGTTTCTCTGGATAACTTTAAAAGGGAATCTTTGTACAAGCCGTCACTGTCTTTAGACATACCGCTTAACCCGGTCATCCGGTTCCCGGTAAAGTTCACCTGCTAAGGTGTTATAAATAAGCCCTTTGCGGAAGCATTGGGGGCATCGAGTCATTAAGTCTTAGAGTTCTTAGTGAGTCTTAGGAATTCAAGTAGAGAGTATGCTCTTCTCTTTTAAAGAGAATCAGAAATCAGACCTTGAATATGTCTAGTGAAGCTGAGTCTTGCAAACAGCTTCTAGTGAGTCTTATTGTCATAATCTTTATCTGTGTCTATATTGCTTTGTATATGTTTTTCCACCATTAATAGATAGAAGTCGTATCCATTCGGCCAACAGCCTCCACCGCTGGTTCGTTAAATAGATAGACTATTGTCTTTATAGACAATTTAGCTTATTATATTATACTTATATGTTGGTCTCATTGTCACTATTTCTAAAGATTGATCCCAATTCTTAGATTTCCTTTTCGCCATCTTAGATTATATTCAAAGGTGTGGAATTGACTCAACATTTTTTCAACTTAAGATTTAAACTTCAGATTTTAAAAGTATACTTTGTGAATCATTTAGACTATTCATTGTTAGTCTATGTAATGTATTTTTATGTTGATTTATTTGTTGTTGTTGTTGTTGTTGTTGTCATTTTTTAAATAATTTAAATCATGCTAGGCAAACTAGAAATTATTACTCTTTGCCTTTGTAAGGCAGAGACTAATGTTTTCGTCTCTCCAAATACAATTAATTTATGCTTCTAAAACTATGTCAAAAAATTTATTATATGGCCCGTTATACTTTTTCTATCAAAATAATTTTTCCCCTCATTTTTTCTTTGTTTTTCCTTGGCTACTAATATTTTCCTGGTGTTTTTGGTATTTTTCCTTTTAAAAATTTTACCTAATGGCCAATCAAATGTGAGTATTGGAAAAAAAATGTTGTTTCCTAATGTTTTGTAGTCTATCTCTGTAATGAGCACATATCCATTCATGAAGGAGTCATGTTTGTATTCACGTGTGCATGTGCAGGGTAGGTACAAGTTTCTTAATGTTACATTTAAAACTATAGTTGACATTCATAAAGGCGGTCTTAAAACAGTCGGGCAGACTTAAATTTTATGTCATTCATTTCAACTTCCATTATCAATGCTCTAGTTTGATTAAGGGTGGTGATACTGCAGAGGACATGCTTTCATTAGCTGCATTGTAAGTGGGGAAGCAAACCCAAGGTGATTTTAACTTGGATCATTGTCAAGGCAATCACTCCTTTCTCACCACTAGATATGTTCATTGGATGTTTATTATTATCAATTAGATGAACAATGCTTAATTTATAGGGTTCTGAGAAATTTAGTTTCCCTTTTAGGTATGTTGATGAATTCCTTTTTGGGTGTTGTGTATTAGAGTGAATATAGTTTTTTTATGAAAAGATCTCAATCCTATCTTTTGTGACATATGGGTAGGTTTCAAATTTTCTAGCTTGAAATTTCTCACAAAACTCTGGTTTTAAACTACAAATTTTTCCAGATGAAGAATTTATTATGAACCTTGTCATAGATAGTTGCAAATAACAATAAGGTTTTACAAATAATCTCAGGTATTGTAAGGATTTACAATACATATAGAGTTATTAAGTTTTTTAGTGTGTCTAATAAGGACTTGTATTCATCTATCATACTGCATTCGAAAACAAAAATTTTACCTTCAAAGGAAAATGGATGTCTAGTAGGTATCGATATGGTTATGTGGATGGTAGGGAAAGAACTCTTTGTCCAATTGTAGTGATTATTTTACTTTGGAGCTAACTAAGTTTGATTTGGCATTCATACCTTCTGAGGAAAATTTATTCTCATATATTGTTTTGTTAAGATGAAGACTAATGAACTCCAATTCTATTTTTGTTCCACCTTACTCCAACATGAGAAGCACAAGTAACCTGCATTGAAATGGATGCTACAAGCAGAAATCTTATCCCAACATGTTTTGAACACTAGCCTACACTTTGGTAATAACTTTGTTAATCACCATACCTTACATTTGACCAAGCATATATGAAAAATAAGTGTATGTTTACATCTTCTAGTTAAAAATGCTATTTAGATTGCTTAAGTCTCGTTTGAGTTCTTTTCCAAATTTTAGTTTTGCTATACTTTGTCATCCAAATTATTATAGTTACTTTATCATATTTCAATCTTAAAATTTTGAAAACTAGAATTTTAGATTTTTATATTTTATTTTAGCTCAGCTTTCAAAATTTTAGATACATACATGAGTTATTTTAGTTGCAACCATAATTTCCCATTATAAATGGAACAAAAACCTCATGGTTTTATAGAACCAGAAACATTTGGCAGCGGTCATACAAAAATATTCTAGAAAACTTATTTTTATAAACTATTATCTAATATGTAACATGCAAATCTAAAATTTGAGACTGTAATATGATACCTATTAACTCTATACTATCTCATATAGCACCTGAATGAGTGTGTTGTATGTTTCAATCTTCATTTAAAATAGAGATACATTTCTAGTTCAATTTTGAGTTATAAAAGAAAAGAGAAAATAAATGACTATTTTTCAAGAGTTTGGTAGTTTTTGCTTTCTTAAAGAATTTTATCCATTAGGTGTTGACACCAATATCTGTCTTTGTGATATTATCTATTGTGTTCTTTTATCATAAAATCCATGGTGAATTTGTGACCTATTTTTACTCCTAACTTGAAGTCTGAAACATAATTTATTTTCATATCACATGCATTAAGATGAATCTATGCATGTGAAAGTACATATTAGCAAACATCTGAGTGTCATGGAAATCCAAAATGTTATTACAATCAAATCATAATCATTGAGCCAAGCATTTAGCTATCACATGTTTGTATCTTTTTTCTCATAGCCACAAGTAAGTTGAAGTTATCACAAGAAAGATTAATTACATATTACGGAGATAACAAAGCATTATTAATCTTGATGTTTGAAGGTTTATAATATTCTATCTATTACAAAATTCCAATCTTACAGTGCATAGTGATGATCAAATGTATATTCTCTCTATGCATCATTTGTTTCTATTACCATATTTCATTTGTAGATGTTGTGAAAGGCCTAATAAATCTACTTATCAACAACTGGAAGACAAACATCATAAAATGTTTCCAATATTAGATGAAACACAAATTTTCAAATGAGGCATTTGCACATAAGCTTCCTCACAACATTGGAAATATAATTCCATTACCAAACAAAAATCTAGAAATCCTATGATTGATCCTTGCATAAATGGCAAACAATTATTAAAGCTTCAACTCTGCTACTCGCAAATATGAGCTCTTTAATTTATTAATTCTTAACAAATATATGCTTTGTATCTCCTTCAAATAATTAGTTAGATAAAATGATAATTGCAATTTGTGTATATCATTTTTTTGGAATTCCACCATAGCAACAATGTTGATGAAAAATACTATGAGTTTTGCGTTTTTAGCAAAGGCCCCATTTGGTTGCCGAAATATGGTGGGAATTGGCAGTGGGAAACCCAATTTTGAGACTAATCCATCGTTTGGGTTGCAAATATGAAAAACCAATTTTGTAGGCCAAATTTCAATTTTGACCCCAAAACGAGCGGTGCAATCTTCCCACCGAAGAGGTGGAATTCAATTTCATCTTCTAGGTTTTTTTTTTATTAACCCACCCCATTTAATTGGGCATCGGGTCCGTTGGATATTAGGTTTAATATTTTAGAGATTCTGACTGGGGTTTGCATTTTGGGAGGATCAATTGCAAGCACAAGAAGCCAGTTGAGGGTGTGCACTACAAAGCAAGTGGAAGAAACAAAACTAGTGTTCAGAGTCTTGCCCATTTTTGCAAGCACAATAATGATGAATTGTTTCCTGGCCTAGCTGCAGACCTTCTCTGTGCAACAAGGAAGTACCATGAACAGATCCCTACATAAATTATAGATCCCAACCGCCTCTCTCACTCCAATTCCTCTGGTATTCATGGTGATTCTGGTGCCACTTTACAACCATACATTTGTGCCCCTTGCACGACGAATCATAGGGCAAGAAAGCAAAATAACCCAATTGCAGAGGGTGGGAGTTGGGCTCTTTCTGTCGGCAGTAGTCATGGTTGTAGTAGTAGTAGTGGAAATAAAAAGGAAGCGGGTGGCCATAGACCATGCCCTTCTTGACACGGCCCAACCACTGCCCATTTTTGTAATGTGGCTTGGATGGAAGTTTCTGGTACTAGGTATGATGATATGTTTACCTTGGCTGAGCTTCTATAGTTTTTCTACAGCCAAGCTCCCCCTGGTTTGAAATCCTTGTCCATCTCATTGTCCTAGTGCTCCAAATGCAGAAAGTTCCCATTCCAATTTCAAACTTGGCAACCAAATGCAGAAGATGGATTTACTCATTCATCTTCCGGGTCAACCAAATGGTCCAAACTATATCCAGAAGATGCAAAACTGGAATTTCAAAACCCTACTTTGAAATAATTAGGTTTTGAGTCCAATTCCAATTCCCCAACCAAATGGGGCCAATATAAAATATTGTCATGTGAATTGAGAATGTAATTGTGTTTTTTTTTTTCTTGCAGGCTATCATGGCCTTTGCATGAGACAATCTTTCATCTTCCACTGACTTACTGCTCAAGGTGAGTAATGAATTCCTCGTTCATTTCTTGAAACATATCTACTTTTCTTTTTCTCCATATTCCACATTTCTAGATTGGTACATAGTTAAAACATAGACAAGAATGCTAATCGCAAAGTCTATAAGATTTTAATATTCTATTACTTGTGAATAGAGTCATGTATATTTACAATGGAATGTGTTTTCTTCCTCATGGGCTTTTGATTGCATAGTAGAGTAAATGAACTCTCACTTGTTTTCTATTCAAGGCCGGTAATGAATTGTTATAGTTTGCTTCTATTTACGTTTCAAATGATATTTTCTATCTTTTTTATCCAAGCTTGAAATTTGCATATTAATGCTAATTAAAATTAGTTTCTATTTTATATTTTCCTTGTTTACATTTCATAATTTTTAATTAATACATTTTCAAACCACTTTTAATACAAAGTTTCTTAGAATGCAAACACAAAATGTGTAGATTTATATAACATGACAAACCACATATGATATCAATTGATGAGGCTTTGGACAATGCACATTGTTTCTCAATTGACTCATTCAATGTCTACATAGTTGGTGACTGCTTATTTGACATAGTATTGTTGAAGACAATTATTCAATTGTGTATTGTCATTGATGTTACACATGTATATACACTTATGTAGTGGTTTTACACTAATGTCTACATTCAGACCGAGCACAATTGGTAAACAAAATGAGTTGAGGTCAGGCATTGAAGAAGTTCAGTGTTGATCGAGTTCACTCGGGCATTTCAGTCTTGGTTGGGTATTCAATTGCAGCCGACTAACAATGATTTATATTATGTAATTAAATGGTTATATGAGGCTGATTGAATTATGATTTATCATTTAGAGTTTATTCAAGCCGACTTGACAGGGCTTACCATGTATTTATGAAAGGTCAAGTTTGGATTGAATGTGTTGTGTTTTTGTTACAAAAGTGTGAAAGCGAAAGTAAAAGGCAGAAGTGTGGAATTCTGTGACATGAAGAGTGAAGGTGAAATCAGATGGGATTTTGATTAAGTATAGAACACTCGGAGCTGTAATATAATATCTGATCAGTAAGGATCCAATTACAATCAAGCAGAGATTTGAATCAACAAAGACATTTGCTTACACATACAGGTCAATCCATTGTTACTTTCTAACAATTGTAGCAGTGATCAAAATCTCTTAACAGAGTAGACTTAACAGTCTTTTGTAAATCCTCTCACAAGGTAGCATTTCCAGATTGAAGTGTTGAAGACCTCTAACAAGGCCACTCCTCACAAGGTGATTAAATCCTTTAACAAGGTCACACCTAACAATGTGTTATTGTAACCTTTAACAGGGTTGGATCCTAACAAGGCTCACTTCAGAAGAGTGAAAAATAGTAACTAGTTACATTGGTGGTTTTTCCCATATTGGGTTTCCACGTTAAATCTTGGTGTCATATGTGTACTTGTTACTTTTTTTATGTTTTATGTTTTTGCACTTAATCACTAAAGTATAATTTTATTAAAGATTGCTTTGACACCCGAGTAATAGTATTAAAGTATTTAGACATCTAAGGGACAATGATTTGTTTTGGAGTAACTAATTCACCCCTCCCCTCTCAGTTACTTATCTCATTTCCAACAATTGGTATCAGAGCTTCAAGTGCTTTCAGGAAAGGTTTCAAGGCCTGAGCTAAAGATCAGAGATGTCTTACAGGAGGGAGATCCCAAAGCTAAAAAAAAAAGACAATTTCCTAGCATGGAAAGAACTGATGAAGCTACATCTATCTACTATTGGAGATGTTAGTTTACAATTCTTAGAGACCAAATATGTTGCACCAATAGGAACTATGACTATGGAACAGATGATGGAATGAAAACTTCGTAACATAATGATGATTGACATAGCTTCTTCACTCAGCTACTTGAAATTTGATGAAGTCAAGGACTACCCTATAGCCTATGACATGTGGAAGAAACTGCAGGACATTCATGCAGGTGATGCAAATGTAAAGAGAGCTAAAGCAGAAATTCTAAGAGGACAATTTGACCAGATGAAAATGAAAGAAGGAGAAGATATCACAAAATATAGTGAAAGAATCAAGAAGATTGTAAGTGCCATCAGAGTAGCAGGTGGACTAATTGAAGGCACTACAGTAGTCATCAAGGTACTTAGAACTTTACTTCCTATCTATGCTATTAGAGTTTCAGCCATTCAAGAAATGAGGTGCAACAAAGACATTACTCTGGATACATTAGTGGGAATACTTACAACCTTTGAGCTAGACAATTTTGACAACTATTCTCCTGGTTCTAGCAATCTTGAGTCTACATTCAAAGTCAAATTGAACCTTGGTAAGAGGGATATATACTCTAAAGGAAAGAAAATTTAAAGTGACATCGATGATGAAGATCTTGACATCATTGAAGCACTGCCTGCAAGAAGAGTTGCAAAAGGAAAATACAGAGGAAAGATACCATTGATTTGTTTCTCATGCAATGAGGTTGGTCACATTGTTGCAAAGTGTCCAAACAAGGAAGACAAGGATGAAAGGAAGTCTAAAAAATTCAAAGGTAAGAAAGATTTCAATAACCACAAAAGCTATAAGGATAAAGGCAAGAAGTCTTGTTATATTGCAAAAGATTCTGACAGTGATGAAGAAGAAGAAATGGTTTATATTTCCATAAAGGATGAGTCAGATGAGGAAGATGAAAAGACTCTACTTTTCTCACACATCAATAAAAATGATACTTGGATAATTGATAGTGGTTGTTCTCATCACATGACTGGTGATAAGACAAAGTTCAAACATCTTGAACACTATGATGGTGGAAGTGTCAGTTTTGGGAATGCTAAACCTTGCCCAGTAAAAGGAAAAGGTTGCATTGTTTTGACAAAAGGAATCAAATATGATAATGCTTATTGGGTTGAAGGATTAAGGAGAAATCTACTCAGTGAAGCATAGCTGAACAAAATTGGCTTCAAGGTATAATTTATGAATGGTAAGGCCAAGCTCCTGGATGGTAAAGGGAACCTAGTTGGAACTGACAGGCAAACAAAAGGTAATTTATTCTGTCTTGATCTCACTGAAGGTTCATGCTTTATTGCACAAGTAGAATAAAGTTGGTTATGGCATAAAAGGTTGTGCCATGTGAACTTTGACAATCTGGTAAATATAAGCAAGAACAAAAGAGTCAGAGGTATTCCTATCTTGAAGAAACCTGAGTTAGAAACATGCAAACAATGTCAAATTGGAAAGATGAGAAAGACTAGCTTCAAGAGCAAGAATTACAATACTGATGAAGTCTTGGAATTGGTACATACTGATCTATGTGGACCAATCAGAACAACAAGCTATACTGGAGAAAAATATTTTATTCTATTTTTTGATGATCATTCCAGAATGATGACTATCATGTTTCTCAAAGAGAAATCAGAAGCTTTTCAGAAATTCAAGTGGTATCTTGCAAGAGTTGAAAAAGAAACCAGAAAGAAACTAAAATGCCTAAGATCTGACAGAGGAGGAGAATTCATCTATAATGAGTTCAATAAATTCTACAATGAAAGAGGAATCAAAAGACATGTATCTACCCCTGGTACACCACAACAAAATGGAATAGCAGAAATGAGAAACAGATCCATTATAGATTGTGCCAGAACCTTAATGATTGAAAAGAATGTTGCTGCCAAATACTAGAAGGAGGCCATCAGTACTACAATGTTCACCCTGAACAGAGTTCAACTGAAGAAAGGTAGTAATCAAACACCTTTTGAATTATGGTATGGCTATAAACCTAATGTTCATTATTTCAAAGTATTTGGAAGTAGATGCTACATCTTGAAGGAAGCAAGAAATGAGAAGCTAGATGCAAAAAGTGAGGAAGGAATATTCCTAGGTTACTCATGTAAAATCAAAGCATACAAATGTCTGAATCTTACTACTCATAAAGTCATAGAGAGTGTACATGTCAAGATTGATGAGTTTGCAGAAAAATGTGAAGAGAAGAGCAATAAAGAGCCTGAAGACTACATAAACTTTGTAATTCATGAACTTGATACTATACCTATGACTCAAGCAATGGTGATGGGACAACATGGACTGACACAAACTGTACTACCTAAGTTGTAAAATGAGAAAAATGAAGTGCTAGTAGAAGGACCTGAGTCACAGACAAAGGGACTTGAGTCACATATAGAGGGACCCGAGTCACAGACAGATGGACCCGAGTCATAGACATAAAGACCCGAGTCACAGTAAAAGGGAACCGAGTATCAGGTAGAGGAACAAGAAAGAATGTTTGATAATGATAGACCTAGTGGATCAAGTCCAGAATCTAGATTGAAGGTTCCAGTACTTTCCAGATATGTGAAAATGCATCATGCACTTGAGAAAATAATTGGAGACCAGACAAAAGGTGTAATGAAAATAAAGAAACTAAAAGGTACATGCTTCTAAGTGAATTTGAACCTAGAACTTTTAAAGATGCATTGAATGATGAAATTTGGATAGAGGCAATGAATGAAGAAATTGAGAAAATTGAAAAGAACAAAACTTGGACTCTTGTACCTAGGCCAAAGGACAAGAATGTGATTGGAACCAAGTGGGTTTTCAGAAACAAGATGGATGAAAATGGAAAAGTTTCTAGAAACAAGGCCAGACTAGTTTGTAAAGGATATGCTCAAGAAGAGGGTATTGACAATGGAGAAACTTTTTCTCCTATTGCAAGACTTGAAGGAGTCAGAATTCTTCTGGCATATGTTGCACATAAAGGATAAAAATTATATCAGATGGATGTGAAGTCTACATTTTTGAATGGAATCCTAGAAGAGGAAGTCTACATTGAACAACCAGAAGGCTTTATTGATCCCAGCAGAAGAAATATGGTTTGCAAGCTACACAAAGCATTGTATGGACTAAAGAAAGCGCCTAGAGCCTGGTGTGAAAGACTACATAGCTATCTAATAAGCACTAGATTTTAGAGAACCAATGATAACAGTAGCCTGCACATCAAAGAAGGACCACAAAAAAAGATACTGTTAGAAAAAATATTTGTTGATGACATATTATTCACTACTTATGATGACCTATGCAAAGCATTCTCTGTAGCTACGAGAAAAGAATTTGAAATGTCTATGTTTGGTGAGATCAATTTTTTTTTTGGTTTACAAGTACATTAAATGAAGGATGGTATCTACATTACTCAATCAAAATATATCAAGGAGATACTCAATAAATTTGGTATGGAAGATTCCAAACCTGTTGGAACACCCATGTGTACTAGATAGAAACTATCTAAGGATGATGATTCAAAAGAGGTAGATCAGACCAATTACAGATCCATGATTGGAAAATTGCAATATGTTGTACACACCAGACCTAATATAGCATTGGCAGTTGGTATTGTTGCAAGATTTTTAGCTAATCCCAAAGATAATCACCTAATGGAAATCAAAAGAATTATGAGATATCTGAAAGGTACTGAATACTATGGTTTATGGTATAAGAAAGGTGGAAAATTTGATTTAAAAGCATTCACTAATGCTGATTGGGTTGGAAGCATTGATGATAGGAAGAGCACCATTGGTGGAGCTTTCTTTCTTGGAAAAAGGTTAGTATCTTGGACTAGCAAGAAATCGACTTGTATTTCTCAGTCTACAGCAGAGGCAGAATATGTTGTTGCAGCAGTGAAATGTTCTAACATCATATGGATCAAGTAGTTGTTGTCAGGAATGAAGGAAGAGATAAAAGAACCAGTTATTATCTAGTGTGACAACACCAGTGCCATTAAAATATCAAAGAATCCTGTGATGCACACCAAAACCAAGCACATAGCAATAAAATATCACTTCTTGAGAGAATTAGTACATAATAGAGAAGTAAGGTTGGAATATGTAAACACCAAAGAACAAGTTGAAGACATATTCACCAAACCCTTACCTAAGGATGCATTCTTGTATCGTAGAGAAAAACTAGGGGTACTTCCCCTACCTGAAGGTCACTAAAATATAGTTTAGTGATGCATCAACCCGAGTGACAGTAAAAATCTTCCAGTTGATGCAGATATATCAAAGTCCATTGCAGATGAATCAGTACATTTAGGTACATTACAACTTCAAAGAGAAATAGTATTTATGGAATTGGAGTCTTTGGCATCTATTGTCAAAGAGGGAGAGTTTTCTTTAATACATAAGAATCAGAATGAAGCTAAGGACATTGTCAGAGGGAGAATCCGAATGAAACTAAGGACATTGTTTGAGTGAGAATCAGAATGAAGCTAAAGACATTAAAGAAATTTTCTGTTGCTCCACAATTCTTTGTATTATGACATGATGTGTTTCCATCAATGCCAAAGAGGGAGATTGTTAAAGACAATTATTCAATTGTGTATTGTCATTGATGTTACACATGTATATACACTTATGTAGTGGTTTTACACTAATTTCTACATTCATACCGAGCACAGTTGGTAAACAAAATGAGTTGAGGTCGGGCATTGAAGAAGTTCAGTTTTGACCGAGTTCACTCGGGCATTTCAGTCTTGGTCGGGCATTCAGTTGTAGCCGACTAATAGTGATTTATATTATGTAATTAAATGGTTATATGAGGCTGACTGAATTATGATTTATTATTTAGAGTTATTCAATCTAACTTGACAGGGCTTACCATGTATTTATGAAAGGTCAAGTTTGGATTGAATGTGTTGTTTTGTTGTTACAAAAGTGTGAAAGCAAAAGTAAAAGGCATAAGTGTGGAATTCTGTGACATCAAGAGTGAAGGAGAAATCAGATGGGATTCTAATTAAGTACAGAAAACTCAAAGCTGCAATAGAATATCTGATCAACAAGGATCCAGTTACAATCAAGAAGATATCTGAATCAGCAAAGACAATTGCTTACACATACAAGTCAATCCATTGTTACTTTCTAACAATTGTAGCAGTGATCAAAATCTCTTAACAGAGTAGACTTAACAGTCTTTTGTAAATCCTCTCACAAGGTAGCATTTCCAGATTGAAGTGTTGAAGACTTCTAACAAGGCCACTCCTCATAGGGTGATTAAATCCTTTAACAAGGTCACACCTAATAGTGTGTTATTGTAACCTTTAACAGGGTTGGCTCCTAACAGGGCTCACTTCAGAAGAGTGAAAAATAGTAACTAGTTACATTGGTGGTTTTTCCCATATTGGATTTCCATGTTAAATCCTAGTGTCATATGTGTACTTGTTACTTGTTTTATGTTTCTGAACTTAATCACTAAAGTATAATTGCATTAAAGATTGCTTTGACACTCGAGTAATAGTATTAAAGTATTTAGAGATCTAAGGGACAAGGATTTTTTTTGGAGTAACTGATTCACCCCTCCCCCCTTAGTTACTTATCTCATTTCCAACAAGTAAATGTTTTGGTTCAATGTATAATTACACCTAATGAACTACACAATGGTCTTGTAGATCATTTCTTACACTATCTTCACAATGTTTGTCATAAAGCTTTGAGCTCTTTTGAAAATGAATTACATCAAACTATGCTTTATGATTTGCAAAATATGCATGACAACAACACATATCTACATAGAATGAGGCTTTCAACAACAAATACCAATGCCGATGGTGAATTTGGACTTTGGGGTGACACATTTTTTGTGCAATGGTTAGCACATTGACTAAATATACCCATATGCATTTGGTTTCTAACATGCAACAAACCATATTCACATTTCAATAAAGATTCTTGTCATTCTACAATATCAATTCTTTTCCATGATGCAAATCCAACTGCTAGATATTATGAGCCTATCTTTTATAGGATAAGCACATATAATTGCCTTCAAAACATGCAATCACATATTGCAATTTTGACTATGTCTATAGTACAATAGCAAATGCATTTGAAACACCTGGAATTTGTCGACTTACTTATATTTTCTACTCCAAGTGGTGAAAGCATGTTTTCTATTGTGGCTTTACTAATTGATGAATGATTTGAAGTGATTGCTTTACAATTATTTATGGCTCAATCTTTAGCCAATTCATTGAGAATGCAAACCAAATTTGCATTGGTATGTTTGAGTAGCCTACTCTAACAGACAACAATTTTGTCCTATAATTGCAATGACTCATTTCTAAGATTGGAATACCATATGTAGAAAGAAAACTCAAAGGTTCTTAAATTTTTTTATTATGGCTTTCATACAACTATATACGTATGGAAATCAAATCCATAACCCAAAGGCAATGTATTTTGCAATTACATGGAACCAAAAAATACATTAACTTAATTTTTATTGCACACAACTTAAGCCATTGTTATTATGAACCACTTTTTAAAAACAATAATTAATGTATAATACAAATACAAAGCAACTTATTTAGGTATAAGTTAATGCAACTACACTTGCATTTCCATCACGTCTTACACTTGAATGAAATCCAACATTGGATTTGTTCACAAAATAGTGCAACAAAGAATTCAATTACTTCACCTGTCACAAGCTCATTGAATTAAAGAATTACAAGTTTTCCTAGCACAATTTTGAAAATCCCCTTCTCATTGTAATGTCTAAAAGATGCAATTCGTGATGAAGACCTAACCAAGAAAAGGACATATCTAACAAAAAAATTACTAAAACAATGAGAATTACAAATTAGGTATGCACAAAGGCTCAAAGAATTATAACTTTATCTAGCACAAATTTGAAAGATGCTAACTCGTTGTGATGTTTAAAAGTTGCATTCCATGGAGATTAGCATCAAAAAGATATAGCCAATGAAAAAATGCCCAAAATAATGAACATGAAAATCATCCAAGAACATATTTATAGACTAAGATATTTGCAACTAGTAAAAAAAAAAACTTGAATTATCTTAAAGGCTAAATCTACATTAGACATGTGTTCCCTATTTTTCAAGACAAGGTCTAGCCATCAAGCAACAAAGCATAGACATCCACCTATATAAAACAACGCAATCCAAAAATCTATCAACATATACTTGTAAAACATCAATGACACACCCACTCAATCATGTACTTATTGTGAAATGTTGTATTTTTGTAAAAATAATTACAAAGCTAACAATGCATTTTTTGATGCTTTCTCTTTTCTTTTCATTGCAACTGACAAAAGGAGAATTGCAATTGGGAAACCCATTTGCAAACAGTGTTAAAACATACTTCATTTGGAAAAGTCCCTTGTTTTTCTACACCACACAACATAAAATGCAATGTACGACTAGATGTTGTCCCTACATTGACTTCTTTATAAGAAAGACTTGTCTCTTTACATATTTCTTCTACACAAACAAGGCAATTAAGATATAAAAGAGCACAATATGGCTTAAATAGCACAATAATCAATATTCTTGTAGAATTTGATAAGGTGCAACAAGCATTACCTAGACAAATAGATGAAACTAGAACAATAGAAGTTAAATTGAAATTATAGCTACAATACAAAAATATGTATGCACAAGGCTATGTTAGGATTAATTGTGTAATGTATTCTTTAACAAGTTTATCAAAAACACCATTGTATACAAAAGAGAATATTTCCATAAAAAATATATTGGGAAGCTCTACTTGCAAGCAAAAAAGAACACATGGATACATATATTGAAGTAGAAATAGATATGCATGATGACATGACTGAACATGATGAAGGGCCCATAACTAAATCACTTCTTTATTGGTTTAATGAGACACATTCAATCAAATGGATTGATACAAATATTATTGAAATCACACCATTTGAATGTTTTAATCCTCTTGGTATTTTCCATGACACCTACTCAGAAGAAACGAACTTCCCAACTTTATTCTATGGATATGCTCGACTTAGTGACATTATGAAAAATATTTCCTTTTAAAAGATAGCAAAATGGGAGCTTGTGCATAAATACAATGTCTTTACAACATACATAACAAATATTTTCTTTGAATCCATTAAAATTATTAACCAACAAATATCTTCACTATCATGGGTGTACATAAGAAAATATGAACTAAAAGGTAAAAATTTGCTTGTAAAGGATGTGCCTAGTCTTGCAAATTTGGAGAAAATTTTGAGATCTCCATTAGGTTTTAGATCATTAAGGAGTATCTTCACATCTCTAGACTATTTAAAAAATACAAGGAAAATATATTTGCAATGATAAGAGGATTAGGACCTCAAACTTTTTGTGTAACATTGACAATTGTTGGAGTACTTTTGGGAGCCATTTGTGCGATATATCTACTAAGGAATAGGCCAAGCACAATGAAACTATATAGAAGACATGGACTTAGACTTTGAAATTAGAAAAAAATATAGTTCTTTGCAGTTTCTACTTTAATCATAGGGTCAATGCATTTCAAAAAATGATTTAAAAAATCATTAATTATTTGGCAAAGTATTGGACTATTTTTTTTGTCACAGAGCTCCAAAACTGAGGAATTGAACATGTATATTTCATGATATTGGTAAGAGACACACCTACACACAAATTGAAAAAAATAAAGAAATGGAAAAATCTGTGGACAAGTATATTCCATATGATTCTTCATTGCTCAAATGCAAACCTTATCAAGATGAAAACACATCATCATACAAAGACTTGTAAAAATACAAAATCTTCAAATTTCATTTTAGTTTTTATTTTCCTCCTATGAGAAGAAAAGAAACACTAGAACGCCTACCAATTGTTAATACTCTTATGAAATACAGATCAAGAAATCTCTTCAAGCAATTAGAAAGGAAAAACTATACAAAATAAATTACAATTGATAGTTTCTTACATGAATTCCAAACGGATGAAGCAGATTACATTGTAATGCTACAATAAAGAAAGGAATCCAACTAATATATGGATAAATTTATTTAAAATAAGGTGTCATCTTTATGGTATGCAAATACAAACACATAATTCATAGTAGATGCATATGTTGGTGCATCTTATTGTAGTCCATATATGAAAAAACAACATAGAACACTATATCTTACATTTTTCCATCTGTGAAAACAATGCACTTATGCTTATGATGAAAAGACAAACTTCATACACAAACTAGGAAATGCATTGCTTAACTATCAACAAATTTCTAGTTGCCAAGCGGTGCAACTATGTAAATGTTCAAGGAAAACTATTTTTATTAATAATGCACCATTAGAAATTAGATTTTTCATGTTAAAAATCCCTAAGCTATTATAAAAGGAACACGATAATTCTAAAAACATAATGTATGTATTTACAATAAAAAAATACACACAACAACCAAAATCTTTTGACAAACTATCACTAGCTGAATATACCACTTTCTACTCTAGCAAGCCAACAAAGAGAAAAGGCACAAAAACTACACTATTTAAAATAAATTCCACATATTGATCATGAGAATTATGGCTCGTTAGAGATATGGTAGAGGATGGTAGGGAAAATTTGGTTAAGGTAGATACTTCGACAAATGTTACATATTCATTAACTAAGGTTGTGAGCATAGAGAAGTTCAGTTGGTGTTCAAATTCTATGTGCCTCACAACCACTAGCAATTAAAATTATGGTGTAGATACTCCCTTTTCTCTTGCAAGGTGTTCAACATGTGGAAGATTGTTAGGAAAATGTGTCTCAACCTTGCATTTACGTAGGGTTACTATTTTTAGTAAGTTTTTTGTTTGAGCATGAATTTTCCCTATTCTTTCTCTTAAGGTTTGATTGCACTAGATAAGCATGCTTGTAAAGTTCTATTGCAAGATCATGTCTAGTTTTTAAGATATTAAATTCTTCATTTTTGAAAATTTCCAAAAAAAATTGAATTCAATTTTGGAGGCTTTAAAATAGGCCAAAAATATGGCCAAATAGCATAGTTATTTAGAAAGTGATAGAGAACATCACAAGATTTTTTGTGCTTCAAATAGTTCATTGATCAGACACTCAATTCAAAAGTTATAGGCTCTAGAAGTTGGGTCTCCTAAAGTAAGAAATGTAAAAACATGTTAAACACATAAATGAGTTGTAAATGCTAGTTACACATGTTGGTGTGTGTGTTAACACATCTTAGGGAATATTCTACTGGAGATAAGATGGGCACCACTTAAGAAGTAATTTTTATCTCATGGTTAAATGATAATGAACATTAACATGCTTGATCCTAACATGAAAAGTTGGATTCTTTGTTAGGCATACTGCACTCTGGCTGTCTCAATAAATTATTACTACTCCTTGCTTTATTCCAATATCCAAACCTAGTATCTTTATCAAAGTGACTTATTTACAAGCATGAGTAGATTCCATATAATCATCTTTATTAGTGGAAAAAGAAACCACAACCTTTCACTTACTCATCCAACTAATTACACCACCAAATAATTTAAACACATAAGCACTAGTGGATCTTTTGCTATCAATATCACCTGCTCAATTCGAGTCCACATAACCACAAATTTCAAGGGTAATTTTATCTCCTATTGTATTACCATGATAACAAAAAGAACACTCTAACATAGCCTTCAAACATCTAAAGACTCTTTTAACTGCATCCCAATGAACTCTGCCAAGAGTAAACATATATACGAAAAGAACTCCCACTATTTGGGCAAGGTCTAGTCAAGTACAAACCATAGCATACATCAAACTTCCAACTTCACTTTAGTAAGGTACTCTTCTCATGTATTCCATCTTTGATGGGGATGTAGGATAATCTAAAATAGGCAAATTTGTTCCAACTGTAAAAGGAACACATATTGGTTTACAATATTGCACATTGAGCCTCTGTAAAACTGATTTTACACACTTACTCTGGCATAACCACACATTTCTATTCACTTTATCTCTTCTAATGTCCATCCCAAGAATATTTTTAGGTGCACCAAGATATTTCATTTCATATTTAGCAGCAAGATGAGACTTTAGTGTTGCAATCATACCTTTACTAATGAATAACATATCATCATATAATGTAGTATAAGAAATGACCACCATCAAATTTAGAATAAACACAATGATCTAACTTAGAACGCTAAAATCCCAAACTCAACACATATATATCAAATTTCTAGTACCACATCTTAGGACTCTACTTGAGGCCATACAAATATTCCTTCAATTTTCAAACCAAATAACTTCTAGCTTTTACCATGTAGTGCTCTAGCTATGTCATGTAAATATCTTCCTCTAAATCACCATGAAGGAAAGTAATTTTCACATCCATTTTCTCAACCTCTAAATCATAAGTATCAACAATAAAAATAAAAAATCTAATGAATGTCATTTTCACAATAGGAAATAATATCTCGCCATAATCAACACCCTCAACTTGAGAGTAGCCTTTTGAAACCAACCTTTCTTTATACTTCTCAATGCTTCCATCTGAACCAATCTTTTTCTTGAACACCCATTTGCAACCAATAGATTTTCATTCTTAGGCAATGGTACACGATACCATATATCATTCTTTTTCAAAGCTTTCTTTTCTCCATCCGTAGCAATTTTTTTGAATTTTTCATCATTCATACCTAATGCCTCATATACAGATCTAGGTTCATCCACACTAGTATTCAAAGAAAATATACATTTCCAATCATCAGGAGAATACATTTCAGGTGGTTGTCTCTACCTTATAAACCTTCAAAAAAGATGATTTGGGGGTTCTTCCTCCTCTTTTAGAGAATCAAAGCTAGACGAGCTCTCCTCAACTTCTTGTCTATCTAGGGGCCTCGATTCAACCTTTTCAGTTGTAGAAGGTAGCTGAATTGCATCTTTTTTCTTTTACTTTGTTCGAGCTATAATGTAATAGAAGACAACTTAGTTTCTCTAAAAATAACATTTCTACTATGTATTACCTTCTATGTAATAGGGGTCCCAAATATTTTATCCTCTCACACCATAACTATAACCAATGGAAATTCATTTCATAACCTTGTTATCCAACTTTGTTCACTTTTCATTTGGTAAATAAGCATATGCCTAGCAACCTAAAACTCTAAGATGTCTTAATGAAGGCTTATAACCTGACCATATTTATATATACATTTTATCAACAAGAGTTGACTTAGGAGTCTTGTTAATCAAGTAGTAATAAATGACAACAACTTCAACCCAAAACCCTTATTCTAGGCCAATACCACTCAACATACTCCTAGCCTTCTCCACCAATGTCTTATTCATGTTTTTTGTAACTTCATTCTACTGTGGAGTTGTCTTCTACTTATGAATGTCACAATCTTTAAAAAATCTATCAAAATAACTAGAGAAAAATTTACCAAAATTATTAGTCCTCAAACGTTTAATTTTCCTTCTAGTCTACAATTCAACCATTCCTCTGAATTCTTTAAATTGATAAAAACTATCAAATTTACTCTTTATTAAATATACTCATGTCCTTCTGTTATAATCATCAATAAATGAAATATAATATGTGGATTTTCTAATGGAAATCACACCTGCAAGACCAAACACATCAGAATGAATAAGATCCAAAATACCAAAATATTTATGGGAGCTCAAGTAAAATTGAACATGGTTCTATTTTACATAATGAAATTCTCACAAAAATCAAAATCAAGGCTACAATCATTCAAACCTTCAAAAAGGTTTTTCTTTTTCGAGGTCCTTAGACCCTTCTCTCCAATTTGGCTAATTCTTTGGTGCCTTAACATAGTCTTATCTATAGGTAACTTTGATTCCAAACAAAAAGAACCTTTAGGTACCCAAAATCCATGACCATTTTCTAAAGGTGAAATCCTCACCACTGAAGTATCCAAAAATTCAGTCTTCATAGAAGTGTTATTACACTCAATAGTATGTGTATCTAACTTATACAAAGTACCAATTTTGAGACCTCTAGCAACCTTCATAACACCTCTCACAATTTTTCATCTTGCATCATAAAAGACTACCTACATAACCAACACTATTAATTATATTATAGATACCAAACTTAGTCTTAGACTAGGGAGATGCAACACACCATTATCAATACTAGAGGTAATATGAAAAGATGCACTTGAGTCAATTAACCATGCATCATCGCATGCATTAGTGGCCAAAGCTGCAATGAATGCATCACCATCTTCCTTCTCAGACTCAGAATAAGAATCAAGTTTCTTATTTTTCTTCTTTTCTTCTTTGTAGTCCTTACAGATGTGTTCAGGCTTGCTACAATTCCAAGAAATAACTTTGAACTTTCCAGGAGATTTGTATCTCCCTCTGGAATTGGATTTTTTATTCTTCTCATTCTTCTTTTCTTTTT
>MU227477.1:241763-260571 GCA_018584345.1 Thuja plicata | reverse complement strand
AAAGGACTTCCAATAGTCATGTCAAGAGAATCCCACAAATCAAGCAAAGAACAAAGCAAGATATGAGATTTCTCCTCTTCATCCATCTTGACACTGACTAATGCTAAATGAGCTACCAACATATTGAATGCTTCCAAGTGGTTTTTAATTTGTCCACTCTTCTTAATTCTCAAGGAATATTGATTTTTCCTTAAGAAAATCGTATTTATTAAATATTTTGCTTGATACATCTCACCATGCTTCTTCCATAGATTCTTCGCAGAGGACTCTTCATGGAAATTGACTAAACTAGTGTAGACACTTAAAAATGACCCGCCGCTTTAACATAATAGAATTACTAATATTCTTCTTATTTTATTAGATAATATTCATTATTTGATTAAAATGTGTCCTTCTACTATATCCTAAGTTCAAATTCACCATTTCTCTTCAAATTTGTAATTAAGTGATTTTAATTAATTACTTGATTATTAAACATCTAAAGCAATTATCTCATCAGCTATTCATCTATAAAGTAATTAAATAAATTAAAGTTATTTAATTAATCCCTATGTCATTCAACTAACTAAATAAATAGATTATTTAATGAATATTTCCTCTTTTATTATTGCATTTATGTAATAATTAAATCAATTTCCCACTAATGATTAAATAAATGATATTTATTTAATTAAACTAGTTATTCCTCTAAATAAATAAATTAGTTTTATTATTTATTTATATTCCCCCATGTGCAAATGAATGAATTATTTTATTTATTTATTTGTAAATTATTCTCTCACCTCTAAATAATACTAACCCTCGGTCTAACTATTCAATCAAGTTTGTTGACTCATCAATCACAGTTCCTAACTCCACAATTCTCTCTCCTTACTAATCAATCTATTTAGTCTTCTATTCCACCTCATCAGTTAAGTCTTCAATCAATTCAGTCAAATATTCAATCTATTTGCTAATAGATCAATCAAATCTATTGACACGACAATCAATTGAGTTGAATTCCCACTCACTCTAAGTTTGTCTCTTATTTCACAGGAATCAATCCCACCAATCATGGAATCCTGATTGGAACCTCGAAATTGTTATAAATAGTGAGTTAATTCTCTTAATTTATTAACCACACATGCTTTGAATTCTTATGTTGGCACACTGAGCACTCATTTTTGAGAGCCCACATTGCCTAGAGAAGGAGAAAAACAAGGAAGGACTACATGGTTTACATATTCATTTGTTTGAAATGATTTCATATTATTGATAATTTGTGCTTATTATTTTCATTGCTTCCTTTCTTGATATTGGGAATACTGATTGCCTAAAAAATATCTTTGTGGTTGGGATTTTAATGTTATTGTAGGTACTACAAATCCTTATTACCCTAATTACAAATGGTGAACCCAACGTGAAGCACCCGACTTCTTAAATTTGATATTTTCTATTTTGGAAGACATAGGACAGATCAACACACTTACATTGTTACAGAGACACACATGTAGTAATAAACTAACACACATGATAGAATGCATCAACGCACTCAATACAACATACAAACACACAGAAGATGCAAACAACACACATGAAAAGATGAAGCGACACATTCATTGATCAGATGTGACACACTCTTCTGCTAATTATTTAGTATTTTGTTATCATTGATTTTATTCGTTGGATTTTTATTTGTACGGATTTATATATTTTTTATCCTAACCAGTGATCATTTTTCTAGTATTTACATGTTTTGGAATATTGATGCTCTAATTTTTTTAATCAAAATACTATTATATGTTTGGCTTGGATTTATGATTTTTCACATGTAACAACCCCAAACAAATCACTCAATTATCATAATCGCTACACTTGCTAGATGCAAACACTGTATACATCCACCTGGATCGTCACACCCACTGCATAGGGTCATAGTACTCACTCTACCAGAAAGCTGCAGATAGTGCTTTGTATCAATGCACTCATAGAATTAGAATAACACGCTTGACTGTCATAAAAATTCTATTATGTCTTACATTTTGTTTCTCTGTTGTAAAATGGCGCATTTGAATTGTTGAAAATACACAAATGCGAACATGAAAAAATGCTTTGGACCACCAAAAAATAAAAAATCAAGATTCAAGAGCCAATTGAATAGTTAAAGAGAGAAAGAGAGATTAAGAAAACAAAGGACCAACCCACAGATTAGGAATTTACTCATTAGAAGAAGAAATAAGGTATGGAGGTCTTTGAAACACTTATTTGAACAAGGTAAGTAGAATCACTCAGAATTTCAATTGTCATCATGTTAACCCTAGTGCACTCAAGGATTATCAAAACTAATTGCTAGGTTTTTGGTACTAACTTTTTCTTTGTAGATTGTGGTGTGGAAGCAGGTTTAATTTTTTAATCTAAAATAAATTCATCCTTCTTTTGGTGCACTTAAAATGAAAAGTGTATGCTCAAACATCACAGATTCACATTTTGTCTCGGAGCTTAAAATTGAGGTGTGGTTGAAAATAGAACAAGAAAAATCTCATCTAGTTTAGTGCTTAAAAATGAACCCTTGTGCTTGTTATGATGATTTATATTAGCTAACATTTGGATTTTAGTGCTTAATTTGATTAACCATGTGTTTTGGGTCTTTGGTGCGCTTGCATATTCTGTTATATTAAAAACCTTTTATTTTCTTAGAGAGGCATGTCATGAGAATGCACTTCTTCCTCAAAGGACAACCTCAAATTGGTAAATCCTTTTGGTCGGTATATATGAGACATGGGATAAATCCCAGAATCATCTCAATCTAACCAAGCTTAGGCGAGGTGTGTTGATGGTAGCCTAGATCAAGCCAAAGTGCCTAAGTAGCCAACATGGTCAACTAGAGACTTAAGTGTCTCACATGCATACAAACTATTTGGGTAGACTCCATAGACCTTACTACAACCCTATTAATTAAATTTCCACCGGTTCACCTCTGACTTGTTGTATTATTATAGTGAAAGGGAAGGGAAAAATCTCCCCACACTAGATCCCCATTGTATGTGTCCTAGGGTATTATGTTAGTGAAAGAGATCTTCATTAGCACGAGAAAAATACCTAGAAACAACAAAAACAAGGGCACCTACAATGTGTAATTTCATGTCCTAGTAGTGTGACAATTGATGTGTGAGATGGCGACCATCTAAGAAATGGGCCTATAATATTATAAGTGAAGCCAATTTGACCTTAGATTAGACTTATTGTTTCTATTTTTCATTATGACTAAGCATGTGAAAACTTGCAACTTGAGATAGTTGTCACATATACACAGTCTTGGGTATTTTTATTGCTACCTCTTTTCCTAGGTGAAAGTATGAGATTTAGATTGTGGGATTTGAAACCTAGGAAAAATACTCAGCACCATCAATAGAATTGAGACAATAAAAACCAATAATAACAAGGTATCTAGACCTTCATCTCTTTGAGCTCCACATCACTCAAATGGGTGTACCTAATATGCACATCATAAACCTTCTGACATACAACATCTTGCAGATATACAACTATGAATAGTTCTCAAACCTATAGGTAATGGGTACCTCAAAGTCTATCAAATCTTATGCAACATCCCACTTGCATTAAGTATACTAAGAACTAGACTTAACAAATCCTCTCCTACAAACATGAAATGGAAAAAATTCTTTAGATTAACGGATCCCTGAAAATATCCCAATCCCCTCATAGATCAGTGCCTTATCCAATGGGCAACAGAGTCAAACATGAAACTATAAAAAAAAGATTATGAACAAAAGAAAACAACACAGTCTAATATGTCTAATTCCTTACATTAACATACCTACTTGTATCATCATTAAGTTCTACTTGTGAATCCACTTGTGTGTTCAAATACACAAATATCCACTCAAAGTATTTAACTCTCCCCTTAGAAGAGACCCTAGAATAGATACTTTAATAACAAAAAATACTGAAAGACAACCTTGAACATCCTTGATATTGTAAGCTCATACATATTTGTAAACAAAACTCCAAATCACAATTATCTAGACAAAAAAATTAACCTCTTCCTTGAAGAGAACCAATGAATAGACAACTCCATTGCAGTCAATCTATAATGGATAAAACAGAAACATCCTTAATGCTTCAATTTATATTACCTGGAGTCATCAAACTGGAGACAACTCAATGATAATTCACACCTGAACCAAATTACTGAATTCCTTGTTCATAAAATACTATTGCAACATATATATATCTCTGCAACCAGAAGAGTAAGAACACCTTATATGTACTGGGAAAGAAAGAATTTACAGAACTGGAACCACCATTGGAACCTACTTTTTTACAAAATTTTATAACCCTTACAAAAGAGAAAAGATCGGGCTAAATAGAAGAGAAAACCTAAAGTTTCTATCCTTTTGACATATGTCCCTCCTACAAATCTTATTGATTCAAAAAATATCTTCTCCCTCAAAAGATTTGATCTACATCCCCTCTAAAAGATCTGATCCTATCACGTCGACCACAATTATGTCGACCCAAACAACAAGCTCATCCACCTACCTCTCTGTAGCTTGGAACGTAGTGCCATGACCATTAAACCCTCAGAAGAAGAATAAAATTTGAATAAAACCCTTGCTAACAGTCACTTTTGCATGCCCGTAACATCCAACGACCCAGATTAAATCCTTATCTAAACTTTAAAAGCCGGTTGTCAATCCTATTTTAAAATTACCCAGGCACCAAGAAAAAAGGTAATTATAAGCTCAGTCAACCACCTGATGACCACCATGTGATAGGCCCTAATTTTCCTTTGATATTACTCATTCACAACCGCATCTGCGCTGGCCCCACCAAACTTAAAGCTGACCCAAGACGTGTGGCACCATCTTGTGATCCCATGCCTATTATCCTCCTCACAACTTTCTTTGTGGGATCACAAAGACCATTAGATTTGGGCCCTCGTTAATACCCCTTTGATTCTTCTCATCGTCACATTTCACAACCTCGTGATCCTAGAGACTTTCTCTCTTCTCCTTATTCTGATGGTAGGATCATAAAGAATCGACACCTGTCACCCTCGGGCTTACCTCTTCATTTCCTTCATTTCCTTGGCCTGGAAACACATCACACTCTCATCATCCTGTGATCCTGCTCTCTCTACATCATCATCCTTTTTGGGATTGCGAGAATGTTCCACCTGTCCATATGACTTGACCACAGGTCCATAAAATTCTTTAAGTTGACCGCAAGTTATCGACCACTTAACCATGCATCCGTGAACTGCTTGCCAAAAGGTGCTTGCCTTTTTGGCACTTCATAATTGTGTGCTGGGACATAAAAACCTTCATTCACTTCCCAACATGACCAATTTGGGATAAATGTGCATGAGCCTTTCCTTTAATAAAATAGTATAGACAAGGCAACTGTGAACTCTGGCCATCTATACTTTAGTCAGATGGATGGAAGTTCCTTGAAAATTAGTAAAAGCATACACCATCTCCCCTATAGATCTTCAACCCAAGAAATGAGAACATGAGAACCCTCTGGGTTGTGGATTATGTAACCAAACATTGATGTCCTCTGCAAAATGTGACATGGTAGTGTCAAAAAATAAGAGTACCAACACACATATTATTTCTTTTTGAGTCAGTCCTACAGCTATAATGAGTGTGTGATTATTGTCTTTGAACATCTTCAAAGAATTTCCTCAAAAGTGTCCTATACAAATAAGTAAACAAAATCATCAACACGAATTCTAAACATTCTACTTGTCTTTTATCTTGAAATTTTGATCGACATACCCTTGCATATTAGAGGCTCACATCCTGCATTTTAGTATCATCCTTAGCTTAGAACCTGACATAGTCATTTACATTTTGCATAGTCTTAATTTTAGTCCAAAAAATACAAAAAATACCAAAATCATTGCTTTCATAGCCTAGGGTTAAGTATTCCACCTTTTAGAGTCATTTGCCAAATTAGACGATGCATTTTCTTAGGACATTCCAGTAGTGGTCTTGCATTTTATCTTGACTTCATTGAAATCTATTTGCCATCTTGCCTTGGATTAGGCACCTATCATTATGGTTAAAATTTATATTAGATAGACATCATTGCCAAAAATTTCATTTTGTTCTACATTTTTTAAGTCAAGATAGTCCACAGAATCACTCAGGCCTTTCTTTAGAGGGTTTACCTTCAAAATTTCTAGAATGTCTCATAAGGTACAAAATCCTCACCTCAGAAATCATTCTAGACTATCATTCCTTGGTTACATTAGCATCCAAAAATAAATAATCCAAAAATTTAGTTTCCCTTTATTGAAATTAAATGTCAAAATCAAAAAATAAAAAAAAAACTATTAGAGTCTATTCGGTTTCATCTATCCTAGATTGCATTTATGCTCTGCATATGTCATTCACAATATCCCAAAAGAGTAAAGACAAAAGGACCAAAAAAAAGAACCCAGGCATGATCCCACCAGTGATCTTGACTTTCCTTTCCAGATGACCCTAAGACTTGACTTCAATGCATCAGAGTTTGTGTGACGTTAAGAGAAAATACAAGTTAACATTCCACAATTACCTCTTCTACTTCCACCAGAAAATGAGTTCTCACTTGAAAACATTAGGGATAGATGCAACACTAAAGAAACTAGAAATGCCTTAATAGACCATGGAGTAATGACTATCATGGGATCCATATTGGCGACTAACCCATATACTTAATTTCAAAGGCTTGCACAGAATGGATCCAAGTTACCCACTGGATTCGACACATCCACCATAGTAGAGGACATTCCCATACCATCATCTTGGCTTGCCTCCATGACACAACTTCCACTTACTTCCACCCTAACATTTAGAAACACTACTCAAAGTGCATCCCAAGTTACCACATCTTCTACTACACTGGGGATTCAATACAATAATCCTCTATTTTCCAATTTTCCACCCACATATAGTGCACCTATCATGACAAAAACACCTTTTATATTATCCTTAACCCATCCAACGAGTACTTCCAATATATCTCCCCAAGGTCAGAACCCTAGTAGTCTTCAAACAAGAATCTGGACCAACCAAGGACAACCCTTAATCATTCAAGATGCACCCCAACGTAAACCTCCTACCAGTCTCCAACCAAGTATTCCTTCTAATCCATGAACCCCCCAAATCAATCAAGGGGAACCTCAACAACAACCTCCCATCAAACCCAATTATTCAAGGATTCTTTCTTGCTTTCTAAAGCAATGTGGAGTAACTAGGTCCAACACTTCCCATCCTATGACACCACCCTAGTATGTTCCACCACTCCAATATGTTCCACTGCCTCAGTATGTTCCACCACCCTATGTACCTCAAACACATATAAACATGGGATACAAACCCCCATACAATCAAGAACCATCCTATGACAGTCAGATCCCATTTTTTTATCAATGCAATGTCATCTAGATCGATGCCCATTGAAGTCCTTTCTCAATAGCTCCTAACCCTCCAACAATAGGTCATAAATTTGCAAACATGCACTCCTAAAAGGTATTATACATCAGTTAGACTTAGTCCTCATCCATTCAATAGAACACTACACATTCCACCTTTTCCACGTAACTTTGAGAGACCTAAATTTGATAGGTACAAGGAAAAGGGTGATCCCCGAAACCACATACGAGAATTTTTCATGGCCTTCATAGAAGTGGCATTTGATGAAACCTACCCGATGATAATTTTTCCACGTATTCTTGGTGGGTAAACAATGGAGTGATTCTCTAGTCTCCCTCTTGGGATATGATCATGGAATGAACTAGCTAAAAATTTCATATCACACAATTCACAAAACATCATCATGGAAATAACATTAATGGATATTTGCACCACCAAGAAGAAGAGTGGGGAGAACTTTTCCTTGTTTCTACAATTTTGGATAAATTTTTCCTCCAAGTCATCTTTCTACATATCCATGAAATAAAAGATCCATATGTTCATAAAACGTTGTAATCTAGACATGATGTGTGAACTAAAATCCCAGCATATTGAGTCCTTCAAAGAGCTAGTCGAGAAAGGGATAAAAGAACAAATATCCCCCACCTTAAAGGGAACCATTAAGAAAGAGGCCATTAATTCAACACATTATGAAAAATCCAAATACTAGTCCAAGAACAAGAATGTGACAAACGATGGCATTGTTGATGCTAAGGTAGTACAACCAATCATGGGCATACACACACCACCAAACATCCAACAAACACCACCATCATAAACCATCCTGAGGATTAACAATGCTAACCCAATAGTCTAGGAATCTAGCCAAGCCTTTCAAAAAAATATTGCAATAAGGAACATCCCTCCACGTTGAGACTTTACACCTCTTGCATAACCTCTTGAGAAAATTCTTGAGAAACTATTAAAGTCTCATTCAGTCACCCTACCTGAAATAAGACATTACGAGAGACCTGGTAAGCTAGCATGGTGTAACAACAATAGTTTCTTTGATTATCACAGAACTAAGGGACACAAAATGGCCATATGTTTGCAACTAAAACACAATGTCCAAGATTTCATTGACCACTGTGAAATTGAAGTTGTCACCAACTCAGGCACCACCGATAAAGACCATAAAATCTTCTCAAAGACAGTAATGGATCATGGAAAAGGTAAGGCCTCCACATCTAGGCACAATAATAAGGAAAAATTCACTTATACCAAACCAAATCCATACCTGACCATAAACACCATCATTATCCAAGGTCCAAACACCAACTGTGCAGCTACCACCTGTCGCTCCAAAATCATAGTACAAGGGGCCTCGTCAAAAACCATTATACCAAATAAATTGTCCACTCTTCCATCAGTTCATTATAACATATTAGGCCATTTGAAGAAGACCTTGGCACAAATCTCCATCTATGAACTATTTTGCATTTTTCCAAACCATAAAGTAGAATTAGATACACCGTTATAATAATCATCCATCCCGAAAGACATAAAGGTTGATGAGTTTCAAGCCATGGTGCAAAATCTATCCACACCGCACCATGTCACTTTCACTAAGAAATACCTTCTAGCACATAAACCATCTCATAATGATCCTTTACATCTTGAAGTCTTTTTCCACCTCCAAAAAATTAGACGAGTCTTGATAGATGTAGGAGCAGTTCTAAATATCTATACACTAAAATTATTACAAGCATTGAGCTAATCTGAGAGTTGTGTAGATGTTACAAAAAATATTATTATAAGAGAATATGATGATGAGGAACGTCCCTTTAAGGACATCATAGGCATCCCAATTAGTGTGGGTCCAACATCACAAGACACTACATTCCAAGTACTAGACCTAGAGCTAGGTTATAACATTCTCTTGGGATGACCATGGATCCATCCATACAGGTCATACCATCTCTTATCATCAATTCCTAAAGTTTCCTCACAATGGAGTTTAAACAACCATTCTCGGTGATAGAGATCCTTTTCTTTAATGTAATAATCTTAGAGGAGTTGTTTCCAATCAGTCCCCCAACAATCACGAGGCATCTACTGTTTCCTTATCTCAAAACATAGATTTTGTAAACCTTGATAAATCAACTATAGAACCCACATTAGAGCTCAAAATCCAAGTTCATGAAAAAGGATGCAGAGAATAAACCTATGCAGAATCCTTCTATCTAGGAAAGTTACCAATCTCATCCCATTCTTATGGAAAACCTAGGCAACCTCTTTAGAGGAAGCAACAACTAACAATTGTCTTTCCACAAATAATTTTTGTAAGATGGGGTGATATACATGAAGAGATAATCGAGGACAACTTATCTTCTTGGTTGTATATAGACAAAGAACCCCCTGAGATCAAAATTCCAGTACATGAATATGGATGAGGGTACACCATTGTCCAAAATAAAGGGTATAATTAACGCTCTGGCTTAGGAAAAAATGAACAAGGGATAATGGAGCCAATTGCACCTATCCAAAACATGAAGCATCACAAACTAGGTTGTAGACCACCTATAGAAGGCATTTCAAATATCTCATTAACCACTGATATTAATGCTTGTGTTTATAAAAAAGTTGATACATTTGAAGAAATCTATTTAAACATAGACTCAAATGACGATGAGTAAGATTCTCCACATACCACCAATACCTTACATATTATTGTTGTCATTGTTTGAGTGTCATTACAAGCTAGACCCATATATCGTCAAGCTTGGATTGAGGAATTTTGGAACTGATATGAACCTTCATCCTCATCTTCATCATAAACCTATGAATCAATTACTGGTTCATATATCAATACATTGACATATCTCCTGATTTCTTCCTTCCAAACCAAGGATAGCATAGCCTTGGTTTACCTTGACCTTATTGATTGGGAACATAAAAATCTGTCAACCATTGACATTTTTGAGAATGATGAATTTATTGTTGAATTATTGGGACCAAGACAAGGTATACCTATGGGAGACCACAAGGTAGGTATCAACATCAAATTGGATAAAACAACATACTTTTGGGAGTTATATCAATCCTCCAGTCATAAAATTGAAAAATAAAATGTAAGGCTATTAGGTGAAAATTGAAAGGCACCTTCTAGTTGCAAAATAGTAAAAAAAAAGGTGTATCGAGCAGTAAAAATCTCTTTGAGTCGCTCTAGGATGGAGAGATTGATATACTCCCCATTTCTAATGAATAATCACCACTTTTGTCAGAGAAAATGCAGACAATCAAAATTGGCACTACAGAAACAAAAAGACTAATACACTTGGAAAAGTCATTAACACCAGAGGAAAGAGAAAAGTTCATTGAATTATTTAAAGATATAAAAGTCAACTTTGCTCGGTCATACTCTGACATGCCTAGGTTAGATCCAGAACTAGTGCTCCACCATCTACAACTGAAGTTGGGGGCAAAGTCATACAAATAGAAGCTCTGCAAAAGACATCCTAAAATTACATTATTGGTCAATGAAGAATTGACGAAACTACTAGATGTAGGCTTTGTAAGGCCTATTTACTATGTTGATTGGATCTCCAATTTAGTACATGTGTCCAAATCTCATAGAGCTATAAGAATCTGCATTGACTTCAGGGATCTTAATTTTGCATGTACAAAAGATAATTTCCACTTGCCAAACATTGATATGATTGTTGACCTCACTTCTAGGTATAAGACTTTGTCTCTCATGGATGGTTTCTCTAGATATAATCATATCAAAATTTCACTAGAAGATCAGCACAAAATAACTTTCACTTGCACATGGGGCACTTAGTGTTGGGTTGACATCATGCTCTTTGTTTTAAAAAATATCGGTGCTACATATCAGAGAGAAATGACAACTATTTTCCATGATATGATACAAATCACAATGGAAGACTATGTTGATGACATATTAGCAAAGTTACTAGAAATAAATTTGCACCTGTCGGTATTAGGGCCAGTCTTTGACATAGTCTAGGAATACAAGGTAAGGTAAAACCTAAAGAAATGTCTCTTTGGAGTCACATTAAAAAGAATTGTTGGGATTCATTGTCTCCCATAGAGGCATAGAGATGACCCTGAAAAGGTCCAAGACATTATCAATATGCCTCCACCCACAACTCTAAAGTGCCTCATGAGTCTACAAGGAAGACTACAATCGATTTGACAATTAATTTCACAGCTGGCTGACAAGTGTCATCCATTCCAATACTTACTAAACAAATATGTAAAATTAAAATGGACAAATGATTGCAAAAATGCCTTCTAAATATTGAAAGATTATCTTTCTTTTGGCCCCCGTCTTAGTGGCACCCATTACAGATCATCCCCTACTATTGTACATCTTGACTACAGAGCACTCATTAAGGGAATTATTAGCATAGAATGACTCAGAAGGAAAGGAAAGGGCCATATACTATATCATTTAGACACTTGTGGCTTATGAGTTAAACTATAGTGCAATAAAAAGATCATGTTTGGCTATAGTTTTTGCTTCACAAAAACTCAGACACTACACGTTGAGTCATAAGAAGATCCTAATAGCGAAGATTGATCCATTAAAATATCTATTGAGAAAAGACAAATCGACAGGACGGTTAGCTAAATGGGTCATGATTCTTAGTGAGTTTGACATTGATTATGTGGACAGAAAATCAATAAAAGGTCAAGCTATTACCGACCAACTGGAAGATGAGCCCTTACCTTCTAGTCATCCAATGCTGATAGAGTTTCTAGATGAAAGTATATTTTTCCTTGAGGAGCATAAATAATGAAAATTATCTTCAAAAACTCTCACACACAAAAGGGATCAGGTTTCGACATAATATCTATCACTCCTCAAGGAGACTCCATTCCTAGGTCCTATAGCCTGTGTTTTGACTACATCAATAATATATCCGAGTATGAAGTATTGATCATAGAGTTCAAAACAATTGTCCAGTGAAAGATCCAAAAACTACAAGTATACAGGGATTCTCAATTGATTATCAACCAAGTCAATGGCAGTTATGACACTAAGGATGACAAACTGATTCCCTATAAATCCATGGTGGAAGACATCAACAAATTTTTTGAAATGACATCATTTGAGAAAATACCCAAAATCAGGAACAAGAAAACATGTCATGGCCACTATAGGCTCTTTTCTTGATATGCTGCTAGATGTGACACATTGTGAGATCATGGTCAAAAGGCTCATGGTCCCTACCTTTGAAGTTCCCAAGTCTGATGTTATGTATAAAATTGTTGGTCCCAATTCTCCCTGGTATGAAAAAATTTATGCTTAATTAGCCAAACTATCTCCCTTGACTTATCCCATAACCAAAAGAATTCCTTGTTAAGGAAAGCCTCCCATTACACTATTATTGTTAATACATTTTATATACATAGTCTAGATAGAACACACCTCAAATGTCTCAACTCAGTAGAAGCACAAGAAATGATATTAGAAGTATACAAAGTCATTTTTAGTGCTCATTCTAGTGGCTTGACCTTATCCAAGAAGCTTCTAAGAATTGGGTATTATTAGCCCACACTGTAGACAAATGCTTTCTTATTTATACATAAGTGCATAAAATTTTAGATTCACGGGAACCTCATCCATGCGTCAGCACAAGAACTACAACCATTCAAGTCACCATGACCTTTCTTGCAATGGGGGTTTGACTTTTTCGGAAGGATTGATCCCTTCTCCTCTGACGGTCATAAGTACATAATAACATCGACAAAGTATTTTACAAAGTGGGTTTTAGCAATTCCAATGACCTACACTACTGGAAAACAAATTTCCAAGTTTCTCTTAAACTATATCATAAGTCAGTGTGGTGTTCCATAGACCATCATTACAGACCATGGCTACCCCTTTAAAAATAAATAAGTAGATGATATTTTCAAAAAAATACATATCCACCATAGTTATTCGTCACTCTACTCTATTGGCTGAGGCTACGAATAAAACCATTATAAAAATCTTGAAAAAGATAGTCAATGAAGCTAGTTAGGACTGACACCTCCAACTCAACCCCACCTTATGGGCATACTGCACTAGTTTCCATAATCCTACAAGAGCCACTACATACTAATTAGTATGTGGTATCGAATCTATCTTTCCAATAGAGGTTGAGGTCCCATCACTGTGAGTATCACTTTAGCACATCATTTCATATGAGGAATACAGAGTATCTCAACTACAAGAGCTAGAGTTGCTCGATTAAAGGAGACAAAATGCACTAACACATTTTCAATCCTATCCACAAAGTCTCAGGAGAAGCTACAACAAAAATTTCATACCCCAAGATTTTGAAGTTGGTGATCTAGTAGTAATGGAAAATTAGAAAAATCAAATGGAAAGAGAAAAACCAGGAAAGTTTGAGTCAAACTGGTTGGGTCCTTACATCATTACATCAGTCTATGGGTTTGGAGCATATTAGATATCCACATCAGAGGGTTGACCTCTATCAGACTCAATCAATATCTTGCATCTACACAAGTACTATTCATAACTCTCAGAGTAGATTCACTCCAAAAAATCAAAAAATGTTATCTTGGCAAAAGCCTGGCAATCAGGAGTCTTTAGTGACAAAAAAATAAAAAATAAAAGAGAAATAAATTCATCCTATGGTGAAAACCACTTCAAAGGCACCTTGGACAAGTATCATGGTAAAAATTGGGCAATCCGGCAACATGTGTAAAGATCATTGCTCTACAATATATCATAACTCCAAACTGGTATCACTTGTCATTTCACCTTCCGCAATAAAATCTATCATGGCTTGAAATTTTTCAATGTTCCTTGTATTATTGTCTCATATTCAACACAAATTCATTCCACCATGGATATTTCACAATGAATTTCCCATTCTTTCCTAGCTGGGGGCATCCCAATGTCATGATCCATCACCTTAAAAGTACCAAAAATATTGAAAAATATCCTAAAAAATCTAAAAATTGGAAAATTCCTTCAAAAACATAAAAAAAGACCTTTAAAAAAACATTTGCAAAAAGTCCTGAAAAATTTGTCCAAGATAGAAAAAAAAATTTAAAAACCATGAAAATTCTGTAATAAATATCCTTTGTACTTAAACCTATTATTTTGTATTTCAAACAGGCATTGAACGACACCATATAGCAAGTCTAAGCTTTGACGAAACCAAGTCAAAAATATCAAACTAGTCAATAGGTCCTCAGTCAAATTGACCCACTATCTTATCTATCAACCAAGTCCCATAGCAAAGTCTTTTTTATCAAAAATTCATGTTGTCTTAGACAAGGGAAGGATCACTTGAAACCTGATGAGGCAATCTTATATGAGGTACCTAATTCTTGAAACTAGAAAACATTAAATAAATGTCAAAATTCTATGTCCAAACTACTACAAAAAAACATAGACACATAATCAATATGGTTGCCTAGTTGTTGAGTCAGGTTGGTCTTATTATGTCTTGATTTTCACAATTCATGTTCCTATGCATCTCCGTGATTCCACAAGTGATTAGAGATGTCGTGTTGGTTCATTACTTATTTTTTCTTTGTCTATTGTTTGTGAGATGTTTTCCATGAAGTCTTAAAAGAGCATTTTGGGTGTTTGTGGTAAGAGCCTTCACATCCGGATACCATATCTAATTGTAAATAATGTTGCAATAGATAATTCAGTTGAGATACATTGTACATACCTTGACTCTTAATGCCTAATCTAGATGAATTGTCCCACATTCCCTTTCTGTTCAAAGTGCCTGTTAGAATGCAAAGGGATAGTAATGCTTAGATCATTAATATCTGAGATGATATTATTTAATTTTTCTATAATAAAAGTGGCTTAATGATGAAATAAATTGGTGAAATAAGTTGGGATTTGAAGGTGGTTAAAATAATTTCTAGGTTTCAAAATAGGATTCATTCTCATTTCTCTCTTGTTTCTTATCACTATTAACAATTCCCTCTGTCATTCCTAACAAAGCCCTTAAGAGAAGGTATCATGATACAAAAAATACTATATCCATAAGCATGTTATTCTGCATACATAATAAATCATACATATAGTACATTTCATAGTGCATCCATCCATCATATAAAACATTAAACTCATTTAGCATAATCCATCATATTTACATCACATAGTTGCATCATATAAAGTGCATATGAAAATACAAAAAACACAAAAGTGCATGACATCACATCATATAGGAAATGAATACATCCATCAAATAAACGTAAATTAGGAGCATATCATAAATCATGGAATCTCATAGATATCTTATAAATCATATCATCATAGAACACATGTGCATCACATAAAGCATAAATTAAAGTAGATCTCATCCACATCATATAAAGCCGCCAAAACTACATCATATATATAACTCAAAAATTATGATGGTACAATGTCGTAAGGAGAGATCACAAAATATAAGCAAACAAGAATCTATAATAATCAACTCGTACTACCTCCACCCTCTGATCTAGGAGGCCTAGGTGGTATAGAAGTAGAAGACCCTACCTCAGTCTACCCTAGAGGAGCATCTATCATTGTTTTGGAAGCTCTAAGAGGCTGCAAAACTACCCCACTTCCCTGAGATATTTGTATTATTGAGATCAATGAGAGGATATATAACTAGGCACTCTCTAAGATGCTGGAACAACACTCTCATAGTCACCTCTCTAGTACTGTATCTCTCTGCCAGCCTCCCTACCCTCTTAGTACATCATGTCAATCATCTGTTGTAAACACAAATCATGTACACTGTCTATAAATGACCGCACCTCTGTCTTTTCCTATCCATCTNCTCTAGCCTTTTCAACCTATATCTTAGCCCTCATACTCTCCCTCTCCTCATCCATAACCATCTACATCCACTCTATCCTCCCCTCTAAAATGGTCACCCTCAAAGAATACTAGCGACTCTATGTATCTGCCGCTCATGCTCTCCCATCCTCCTAAAAAACCCTAGCCTCTTCTTGTGTCACCCTCCTAAGAGATCCGTCTAAACTACTATGAAAATATCTACAATGTTGTCTCAAACTGTCAATATATATACTATCTATGTCAAAACCACTCCTCTCCACTGCAACCTGGATAGGAATATCCTGTGCTGCCTCATCAAAACTTCCCATGGATACATCCATGAGTCCAGTGTCATCCTCCTCAATCTCCATCTCATCCCTAGAAGAGCTCGATCCACTCTCATTCTCTATCTTGCTATAACTCTCCTATGAACTACTCCCAATGATATCTACATCATCCTCTCCTCCTCCCACTACTACTGGTACTACCGGGGAAACAATAGGAGCAATCACTAGTGCAACTGCAATAATAACCCCTCCACCACCTTAATCATCTCTGCCCCCACCATCTCCACCATCATCTTTGTCACCTCTGCATCATCATCCTCCATCCTCCCTCCTCCACCATCTCCATAATCTCAACCACCATCCACATCACCTCTCCCTTCTCATCTTTTATCTCTCCGTCATCCTCATCTGCTAACATCTCCACCATCTCTACCACCATCCCCCGCTCATTGTCTGACCACTCTGTGACCTTGTCTACCATGTCTCCTCTGGGAAAATTTGACAAATTGTCTCATCTCTAATGACATTGATACTTATGGATCCATATAAGGAATAGGTCTATGAGTATCCCACCATGCATCATACTCTTTTATAGTCCCCACATCTATTGTCACAATGCAAACTGTCCTGATCCCACCAACACTATCTTTCTCTCACCATATTGTCTCAATACCCTATCTGGTAGTTGTATCTTGATGATCCTCGCATATTGGGTAGATTGACAAATCAGATATCTCTCCTATCAAAAAAACTGGAGGTGATCATCCTCATCAGCCCACATAGGGCATCGAATATAGGGTCATTATGTAAAATCCTTCAATGTGTCCAACATGTCTCTCCAGTATATCACATGGCCCATATGCCTATGAATCCCTGTACCATAGTAGTATACACATGAATATCCTAGGTGTATCATTGATCTATCAAAAAATTGATGAAATATAACAATGTGCTCAAACGATGACACATGTAAAAGTGTGACTCTACATCCAAAACTCTGACCCCCATGATATACAATCTCATGTAACTAGTGGTATAGGAAAGCCAAAATACATGGCCCCAAAGAAAACAATGTCCCTCTCAACCACATGTCCAACATGATCTCTCCCCAACCAATAGGGGATACATGACCTCTCCTATCTCAAACCAAAACACCTACCATAACTCCACAAAGCATCACAAAATATGGATCATAACCCAACATGTCTTTCCACCTAACGTCATACCTTCTAGCACTCAAATCCTCTATTGTAAAACCAAAAATGTCACATAAAGATTTTCTCCTTGCTTGAACAGAGTATTAAACCCTCTCCTCCTGAATAGGAATCCATAATATCCTATATACAACCTCTAAAGTGATCGTTCACTGTCCAATACAAAAGTGGAAGGAGCACATCTCTGAATGCCACTGCTCACATAAAGCAGTAACTAAACCCTCATTATCCCTAATCTCAAGCATCAGTGTCACATGCAATAAAACCAGGATATCTAAACACTTTGGCTCCTCATCAACTACTCCATGCCTATAAGCTAAGACAAGTGGATGATTCTCCTAGTAATTAGGACATCATCCCTAATCTATAGGTCCACATACAACCCCCTAGTCAGTCCCCCATGAAAGCCAAAGTCCACACTAATAATGTATTCATGCTAACATAATTTTCATATAACATATCCTATACACATATGTCCACTACATAAATGGAATTCATGTACAAATAAATTAAAATTCATCCGCCATATCCATTAGGCATGCATGTCCTGACATATCTCATCCATACATAATTAAAATTAAAAGTGCATCCATACATATATATTGCATTTCATTTTAACAAAACTAAAAAATCTCATATTACATACATACACATAAAAAAAAAATAAAAAAAATCATGCTATATTATTTTACACCCTACCAATTATATATTACATAGAAATAACATCCATTCAAAAACAAAATAAAAATTCCATTGCATACATTTAAAAAATGCCAATTCTTTTTTTTCATGTGTACGACTTTCTGTCTGTGTTTCCGCTCTGAGCCTTCCATCTGTCATATCGCATTTANTGCGGGATCTCATTAGGGTTAGCCTTTAGTATGGCTCTGGCCAACTTTGGCCCAGCAGTTTCTGCTGGTGCTCGAGTTGAAGCTTCGGATTGCCATGGCGCCGCCTCCGAACAAACGTCCTCGCAAGTTCGTCCCGAAGGTCTTCCACGAGGTAACCCTGATATCATTCTTAACCCCCAGGAATTTGATACTGCATGTGAATGGCTAGAGAAACATA
>MU227477.1:175034-188223 GCA_018584345.1 Thuja plicata | reverse complement strand
CCCCCCCCCCCCCCCCTCTTAGTTATTACTAACAAAAAGACTTAGATGGCAGGAGATAAAGATGGAGTTAACTAGTTTTTAATATTGTTTTCATCAACAAGTTAAAGCCAAAGATAAGTGAAAGTTTTAAAGTTGTTTTATTCTGGTTTTCTAAGAGATATCTATGGGATAAAACTAAAGTATAGTTTTAAAGAAATATTGGCTAGAAATGTGGATCACGCCAAGAATAAGAAATTCAAGGACTGAGAAATGATTAAATCATATCTATATTGAGACATCTAATTCATTGTGAATTAGGGGTGAATAGAGAAGAGGATGCTAAAGATATACTGGTGAAGAACAACTTCATATAGTCCTGATCAATCAAGCTAAGGAAAGAGCTAAATATTTTTGGAGACACCAAGTAATAAAGAAGCACAACATCACCGAGTGGAAAGAAGTGGATAAAAGGTATTGAAAGGAAACATTGATCAGAAAGGTATTATGATCTTACAATAGATTTGAAAATCTACAAAGTATTATTGTATATGTGAATAGATCATTTACTGTTTCAATTTAACCATTGGATCAGAAAGTATCTTGACCGAGCATGACTTAACAATCCTTTATATATTGAGATACATCCTAAGGAGTATCAAAAGGTTTGGTGATGAAGATAGCATAGAGATGTCAGATATCAAGTGACAAACTACACATGTTTTGGTCATAAAGATAGCATAGAGATGCCAGATATCAAGTGACAAACTATTCTATTTAAATCCTCTAACAAGGTCGCACTTAACAGTGTGTTTGTAACCTTTAAAAAGGTTGGCTCTTCACCAAGCTCATTTCAGAAGACTGAAAATTTTGGGTTACTAGTCCCAAATAGTTTTTCCCTTAACATGGTTTCCGTGTTAAAAATCCATGTGTCAATGTGTTTATGAGTCATTACTTTAGTGTTTTGCATTACAGATAACTAATCTAGATTACTCGGTATACACTAATCTATTTACTACATTTCAGTAAATGAAAGACTGCTAATCGGTAAACATTAAGAATAAGGTTTAACAGTGAACTCTGAGCAGTAGTTATTTGTTAAGATTATTTCAAGGCATTCATCTTGTAGGATTGGAGATAACTAGAGGCTTATAATTGTGGTAATAAGTTTTTGGGTTAATTTATTGGAATATTTTTTAGGCCACTAATTCACCCCCCCCCCCCTCTCAGTTATTCTAACAATTGGTATCNTTTTAGGCCACTAATTCCCCCCCCCCCCCCTCTCAGTTATTCTAACAATTGGTATCAGATTTTGTGTACTTAGAAGGAAGGTTTCAAGACCTAAGTAAAATATCACAAGATGTATCGAAGTTGAACAAGGACAACTTTGCATCATGGAAAAGCAGGATAAGACTCCACCTATCAGGTATTAGAAATGATGTTACTCAATACTTGGATACTAAATATGTGTTGCCTATAGGACCTCACACACTTGAGAAATTAAGATAAAATCATGAGAATAATTCTTTGATGATAGAACTTGCTTCCTCACTCTCCGATGCTGAATTTGAAGATGTCAAAACCTGCACCTTTGCAAAGCAAATGTGGGATAAATTGAAATTGGTACATGGAGGAGATGCAAATGTAATAAGAACTAAGGTAGAAAGCCTAAGAGGTAAATTTGATGACCTAAGAATGAGAGAAGGAGAAAATATCACTCAGTACAACTGTAGAATAAAAGAGGTAGTCAATGCTATCTAAGGAGTTGGAGTGATACTTGAAGAAGAGACAGTGGTAAGTAAAATCCTAAGAACCTTACTACCTGTATATGCTATTAGAGTATCTGCTATACAAGAAATGAGATCAGTAGAAAAAAATAATGACACTCTAGATAGTTTGATTGGTAGACTGATTTCATTTGAGACGAATAAATTTGATAACAGTGTCTTACCATATATTGAGTCTGCATTCAAATCTTATTTGAAAATAAGTAAATCAAGTCATGAACACACTATGAGAAATGATAGTGAAAGTGATAGTGATGATCAAGATATTTATGATATTGAAGCACTAATGGCTAGAAGATTGCAGAGAGGCAAAGGTAGATACAAAGGTAAATTACCACTTATATGTTTTAATTGTAAAGAGATTGGGCACTTTTCTGCTAGATGTCCTAACAAAAGAAAAGATGACAGAAGTAATGACAGATCATATGAAAATAATTTTGATAGAGGTGATAAAAGAGATTACCAAAGCAACCAACAATCTAACACAAGAGATACCTAAGACTACAAGGACAAAGGGAAGAAATCTTGTTACCTAGTTGAGAACAGAGCTGGAGATACAGACACCGAATCTGATGAAGACATTGAGATGGTATTTGTGGCCATGAAGGATGATTCAGACGAAGAAGAAAGGTATGTAGAGACTACACTCATATCTAAGGTTATTAAGAATGATGTCTAGATTACAGATAGTGGATGCACTCACCACATGACCGATGATAAACAAAATTTTGAAACTTTTGAGCAATATAATGGTGGATCAGTAAGAATGGGTAATGACACACCTTGTCCAGTTGAAGGTAAAGGAACTATAATGTTTAATAACCTGATCAAATGTGAAAATGCATACTGGGTAAAAGGACTTAATTATAATCTTTTGAGTGTTTCACAATTGAATAACACAGGTCACCAAGTTGCATTTGAGAAAAAAAAGGCAAAGATCTTTAATGAATCAGGTAGGTTGATCAAAACTGGTGAATAGACAAAAGGTAACCTATTCTATCTTGATGATATAAATACCACTTGTTTAATGGCTAGAAATGAAGACATATGGTTGTGGCATAAAATATTATGTCATGTAAATTTTGACAACATGATTAAGATAAGCAATAAAAGGAAAGTAAGAGGCATACCAAGCATGTCAAAGCCTGAGAATATCATATGTAAGAATTGTCAAAAAGGTAAAATGACAAAGTCTAGTTTCAAGAGAAAAACCCATACATATAATGCTATTCTAGAATTATTCCATATTGATCTATGTGGACCCATGAGAACAAAGAGCTAATATGGTGATAGATATTTCATTCTCTTTGTTGATGATTATTCTAGAATGATTACAATTATGTTCTTAAAAGAAAAATCACAAGCATTCAAGATGTTTAAATGGTATAAAGCTATGGTAGAAAAACAAAGGGGTAAGCAATTGAAATTCTTAAGATCAGATAGAGGAGGAGAATTTGTTTCTAATGAATTCACTAACTTTTACAATGAGCATAGAATTAAAAGATAGGTTTCTGCACCAAGAACACCACAACAAAATGGGATTGCTAAAAGGAGAAATAGATCCATTGGTGATTGTGCAAGAACACTAATGATAGAGAAAAGAATCGCTCAAACATTTTGGAGGGAAGCTGTCAATACTACTATCTACACATTAAACAGAGTACAATTGAAGAAAGACACCAAAAAGACATCCTATGAGCTATGGTATGGTTACACACCCAATGTATGTTACTTCATAATTTTTGGTAGTCAATGTTATATTTTGAAAGATGATAGAAATGGAAAGCTTGAATCCAAAAGTGAAGAAGGTATCTTTCTAGGGTATTCCACCAAGTGCAAGGCTTATAAATGTCTTAACAAGTCCTCTATCAAAATCATTGAAAGTGCAAATATCAGAGTAGATGAATATGCAGAGAAAAATGATGAGGAAAGAAGACAAGAACTAGAAGACTACAACAGGTTTGTTTACACTGAAGAACCTGACACTCTAACCGTGCAATAGTGTATCAATCCTAAGAAACATAACATTGCACTCGAGCATCAGGCTGCATATACCGAAAATCAGGAAAATCCAAAAAATGATGTTCTGAGCGATGAAGATCAAAATGAAGGTCAAGATGATGATCAGAGTGATGAAAACAGAATTGAACCCATACTTTCCAAGTATTTCATGATACATCATCCACAAATCCAGATAATAGGAGACAAGAAGGTTGGAATGAGAACAAGAAGTAAGTCACTAAACACTAGATGTTTAATTTGTGATTTTGAGCCTAAATCTATTAATATTGGACTTGAAAATGAAGAATGGGTCAGTTCTATGAATGAAGAGATAGAACAAATTGAGAAGAACAAAACATGGACATTAGTACCAAGACCAGATGACAAGAATGTCAATGGTACCAAATGGATATTCAGAAACAAGCTGAATGAGAATGGAGAAGTCACAATAAGCAAAGCAAGATTAGTATGCAAGGGGTATGCACAAGAAGAAGGTATTGACTATGGTGAAACATTTTCACCCATTGCTAGACTAGAAGGAGTCATAATACTACTTGCTTATGTTGCACTCAAAGGATTCAAGGTATACCAGATGGATGTCAAATCTGCATTCGTAAATGGAATACTAGAAGAAGAGGTATACATTGAACAACCAGAAGGGTTTGTTGATATTGACAAGAGAAACATGGTTTGTAGACTACAAAAATCCTTGTATGGATTGAAACAAGCACCTAGAGCCTGGTATGAAATACTTCACTCCTATCTCATAAGCATTGGGTTTGTAAGAACAAGTGAAAATAGTAATCTATATTTAAAAGAAGATAGTGATGATAACATTCTAATTTCTAAAATATTTGTTGATGATATCATATTTGGGGGTAATGATATGTTATGTAAATCCTTTTCTAATGAAATGAGAAAAGAGTTTGAGATGTCAATGTTTGAGGAGATCAAATTCTTTCTTGGTCTACAAATTCTTCAAGAAGATGCAGGCATATATATCACACAATCCAAATACATCAAGGAAGTGCTGAAGATATTCAAGATGGAAGATTCTAAGCTAGTTGGAACACCTATGGAAACCATATGCAAGATGACAAAAGAAGACAAGTCAAATGAGGTAAATCAGACCTTGTATAGATCAATGATTGGAAAACTAATGTATGTTGTTCATGCTAGACCAGATATAGCACATGCAGTTGGAATAGTTGTAAGATTCTCTGTTAATCCCAGAGAATCACACATGACTGCTATCAAGAGAATTTTGAGATATCTGAGGACTATGGCTTATGGTACAAAAGAGAAGGAAAATTTGAGCTTCAAGTCTATACTGGAAACTTAGATGACAAAAAGAGCACAACTAGAGGAGCATTCTTTATGGGTGATAGACTTGTCACATAGATAAGAAAGAAGCAAGGATGCATCTCACAACCTACTGCAGAAGCAAAATATGTGGTTTCTACTGCAAACTTCTCTAATATTGCATGGATCAAATGATTATTGGAAGGTATGAATATGAAAATTCTTGAACCAGTGATTATCTATTGTGATAATACCAGTGCAATAAACATTTCTAAGAATCTGGTCATGCATGCTAAGACTAAGCATATTGCAATCAAGTATCATTACTTAAGAGAACAAGTGCAAGAGAAAGAAGTGATACTGGAATATGTTCAATTCAAGGAACAATTATCTGACATATTCACAAAGCCATTGCCTAAAGATACATTTGAGTACCGGAGAAAGAGACTAGGGGTTCGACCCTTTCTATTGGTCAGTAAGATGACTAGGAGGTTGCATCAGCCTACAAATAATTAAAAGATCATTCATGTTGATGCAAGCAAAGAGATGGAATGCAAAGATAGATCAGTACACAACAAGGTACATATCTACACTGAACACCGAAGTCACTGTATTGCTGATGGATAGGGAAATTCAAGGAGTATATTATAAAATGGAGGAAGGATATACTTTGGCATTGTTGTCAAAGGGAGAGAATATCCAGACTATCATAAGGAAGAGATGACTTAAAATTAATTGAGAGAGATGTAACCTATAAGGGAGATAATATCAAAAGGGAGAGAAGTATAATGAGGGAGAGAAGTATCATGAGGGAGAGATGACTTAAAGAAGAAATGACTTAAGAGAAAGTACTCTATATTACTGTCAAAAAATAAAGAGATGATCAAGGAGAGGAACGGTCAAAGGGAGGAACAAAATCAAAGAGGAGACAAAATCATAAGCTGCTACATCTATCCAGTGAAGGGATTGAAGATTGAAAAAAGCACTCTGCAAGAAACAAATCTAAACTATATGAGCTTACTGAGAGCCAGACATTTGTATTGGTTATAGAACAATAATATTGGTAAATTGATGAACTACAACTAATATATTTCATATTGTATTATTAATAATATAGTGTGATAATGTGGTGTGTTTCCATGAATGCCAAAGGGAGAGATTGATGAACTATAACTGATTGAATGTTTGAAGATGTTAAGTTGATGATCACCGAGCTACAGAAAGTAAATGCAAGACATTAATTCAGTTAATTTATTGTATCATCATTGATGTCAACTTGATATAATCTAATTGGTTATATACAAAGTGTCAAAGACTTTAGAGAATCAGAAAGATTAAGGTTATGCTATCAGTAATGCATAAAAGTTTAGTATGCACCAAGTGACAACAAACACCGACGGTCAATGCACCCCGACGGACAAAGAAAACTGAGAGGAAAGTCACAGTGATGTACCTGAGAAAGAAACCCAAGCAAGCATTGCCAACTAGCAGAATCACAGTGTTACCCGATGGATAGACAACCCTGACGGACAGACAATCCCGACGGAGAATCTCAAGGAGAACTGAAGTGTTGACCGAGCTAACAAGGAGTTAAACATAAAAAAAAATTGAAGTTCAGAAAATAACAAAAGACTTAGCTGGCAAGAGCTAAAGATGGAGTTAACTTGTTAATATTATTTTCATCAACAAGTTAAAGCTAGAGATAAGTGAAAGTTTTAAAGCTATTTTATTCCACTTGTCTAAGAGAAATCTACGGGATAAAACTAAAGTATAGTATTAAAGCAAGATTGACTAGAATTGTGGATCACGACAAGAACAAGAAATTCAAGGACTGAGAAATGGTGAAATCATGTCTATAAAGAGACAATATAATTCATTGTGAATAAGAGGTGAATAGAGAAGAGGATGTTGAAGATATACTGGTGAAGAACAACTTCATACGGTCCTAATTAGTCAAGCTAAGGAAAGAGCTAAAGATTTCTGCGGACACCAAGCAATAGAGAAGCACATTATCATTGAGTAGAAAGAAGTGGAGCAAAGGTATTGAAAGGAAACATTGACCAGAAAGGTATTATTATCTTACAATAGATCTGAAAATCTACAAAGTATAGTTGTATATGTGAACACATCATTTACTATTTTAATTTAACCATTGGACTAGAAAGTCTCTTAACCGAGCAGGACTTAACAATTATTTATATATTGAGATACATCCTAAGGAGTATCAAAAGGTTTGGTCATGGAGATAGAATAGAGATGCCATATATCAAGTGACAAACTACACAGGGTTTGGTCATAAAGATAGCATAGAAATGTCAGATATCAAGTGAAAAACTATTCTATTTAAATCCTCTAGCAAGGTTGCACTTAATAGTGTGTTTGTAACCTTTAACAAGGTTGGCTCTTCACCGAGCTCACTTTAGAAGAGTGAAAATTTTGGGTTACCGGTCCCAAGTGGTTTTTCCCTTAACATGGTTTCTAGGTTAAAAATTCATGTGTCAATATGTTTATGAGTCATTACTTTAGTGTTTTGCATTACACATAACTAATATGGATTGATCGGTATACACTAATTTATTTACTGCATTTCGGTAAATGAAAGACTGCTAATCGGTAAACATTAAGAATAAGGTTTAATAGTGACCTTCGAGTAGTAGTTATTTGTTAAGATTATTTCAAGACATTCATCTGGTAGGACTGGAGATAACTAGAAGCTTATAATTGTGGTAATAAGTTTTGGTTTAATTTATTGGAATATTTTTGAGGCCATTGATTCACCCCCCCCCCTCTCAGTTATTCTAACAGAAAACCTCTTGAAAAAAATAGATCTAAAGAACAAGGCCAAATATCTCATGAAGAGAACAGGTGCATGAAGATCTGGAGCTCTCATACCATATTGGAGTTGATGAAAACTCAACCCTATAGCTCCCAAGAATCACCTACATGCAAACCTGTCACGGAAAGAGAGAAGCAAAAGCTATGGAGGCTAGAAATAACAGATCGATGAAAGAGGAAACGTATTGTGTAAACAATAGAGAGAAACCCCTCAATACAATAGAATTCTCAAATAATTCACTGAGTTGATAATGAATAAAATACAAAGATATCAATCCTTATAAAAGGAGATCAAAACCCTAAATGGGAGAAGTCTAGGTTGCATGATAATAATTAATAAAAGAATCAATTATTATATGCCTAAAGTTTAGCGTAAGTGAACTAGAGATAATAAGTGACTTAATAATAAAATCAATAATGATATAAGTAATAAGTGAATATAGATTATATTAATAATAATAAAGATCCAAATGTACAGAATTTAAGGATAATCCATCATTATCTACAATTCAAAAAAAGCCTCAAAACTACAAAATTACCAGAATAGTAACAAGTATATATTCCTACCGAGTAAAACATCTAACTAATACTATCAATCACTCCCAAAGCCATACCCTATATGATATCATCTACCGCCAAAATATAAACAAGGTTTCCAAAGGTATAGATTTTAATATATCAATTTTCTTGTCCTTGTGCTAAACTTCATTAAAATCCAACTAAACATACTGCAAATTCAAACAAGGGTTTCTTAAAACCTAGTAAGGTACTCCTTATCCGGAGTAAAGTAGATTTCAAGTCCTTGAGGAAGGTCCAGTTGCTTGATAGTACTATTTTATTTATTAATTTATTTTAATGGGTGTATTTTATAGAAAATTTAATATATTTTTAGTAATTGAAATTATTCTGGTAATATCTGATAAATTTATGTTTACCATTTTTTAGGATATTGGAGATATATTGGTGGTTTTATATTACACATGAATAATAAAATTTGAATTGGAGAAAATTTATACTAGATTAATTACTAAAAGGATAACAATCAATCCATCTTAAATTAGCTTTTCTATTGGAAAATGGGTAAATGGTTAAGTATCATTTATTCAGATTTTTTTAGCAACTATTTTTAACTTGTCAAGGATTGGTATACTATTCAACTTGTAATGTTGCTTATGAACATCCTAGTTTGATGACAGAAAGAGGACATAACTGGTATCACATTCTTGTGTTATCATTGAGATCTGACCTTGGAAGGGTATCTTGTTATACAATAATGATTTTGAGTTTAAATATAATACATTGATAAATATAAGCATTAAATTTAAATTATAAAATAGATATAAATAAGTTGTACTAATTATTCTAACCCGTTGAGATTCCTATGATCTAGATATAATAAATAAAATTAGATAAAAGAAACATTTGGATGGAAATTCAAAGGGGTATTATCCAAGCATATGGTTGAATATGATATTTCACAAATGATTTGCAATACCAAATGTAGAAAGCAAACTTGACATATCATCTGTTGTAAGCAAACATGAAGATTTTGAATTTTGCTTATTATGGATTTCATACATATTTCATACAACTATATATGTATGGAAATAAACTCCATAACCCAAAGCCAAGGCACATTGAAATTACATAGAAAAAAAGCATTAACTTATTTTTCATTGAACACAACTTAGACCATTGTCATTCTGAACCACTTCAAAAAAAAAATTAATGAATAATATGCATTCAAAGCAACCTATTTTGGTACAAGTTAATGAAAACACACCTTCATGTTAGTAATAACTGAGAGGGGGGGGTGAATCAGTGGCCTCAAAAATTTATCCTTTAATCACTAACCACCAATCAACAAACCTTAGATTATTAAGTCCCTACAAGATGCATGCCATGAAATACTTATAATAATTAACTATCTGTCTGTTTACCTTGTCTATTCTTATTCTCCTTGATTACCGATAAGCAGTAAAACTATTTACTGATACTCAGTAAATATGCAGAGTATACCAATCAATCCAGAAATGCATATGTGAAATGTAAAATAGTAAAGTAATAAACCATGCACACATAACACATGGATTTTAACATGGAAACCCCGTTAAGGGAAAAACCACTGGGACCGGTACCCCAAATTTTCACTCTTCTGAAGTGAGCCCTATTAGGAGCCAACCCTATTAAAGGTTAAAAACATACTTTTAGGTGTGACCTTGTTAGAGGATTTTATACATAGAGGTTGTCACTTAGTATCGGGCATCTATTTGCTACCATCCTTGAATCAGCCTCCTTCTTAGACTATCAATAGGCTTTAGGCAAATCTTGCTACCATCCTCGAATCAACATTCTTCTTAGGCTGTCAATAGGCTTTATGCAATTTCAATGCTACTTTCATGAATCAACCTTTTTGGCAGTCCTTGGGATGTACCTCAATATATAGAAGATGGTTAATTCCTACTCTGTTAAGAGACTTGATGCTTCAATGGTTAAACTAAAACACTATGACCCGTTTCTAATGCAACTTGAATTGCAGATTTTCAATTCTATATAAGTACATTACCTCTCTGACCAATGTATCAATTCAATTATTTGTGCTCCACACTTTCTACTTTGTGATGTTGTGCTTCACTGTTCATCGGTGTCTATAGAATTCTTTAGCTCTCCTTCATCTTGATTGATCAGGACTGTATGAAGTTGTCCTTCATCAGTTTCTCTTCAACATCCTCTTTCTATTCACTCCCCTTCCCATGTATGTGATTGCTTGCGGAAATGAATTATGCTTGTCTGTTATATAGACATGATATTCCTTCATTCTTGATTCTAGGGATGAAAAATAATCCAGCCAATTTGATTTACAACTTTAACTCCTGATTTATCTCGTAGTTATCTTCTTGCCAAATTTACAAATCTTCTTTAAATCAATTAGTTAACATTGGTTGAATAAAACAACCAGTTAAGTCTATCCTTAAGCTTTGTCAGCTAGATATTTTATCATTTTCTGAACTCTCTATTCTGTCGGTCAACTCTACAGTTAGTCATTGGTGACAACTGCCAGTTTTGTCGGTGTAACTCCAGTCAGCTTCAAGATCTCTGTCCGTCAGGTATTATTGGATTTTTCTCGTCGGGCATCTTGTGATTTTGCATCATCGGGAAATACTATCTTCTGCTCGTCGGGTATCACTATGAATTTTGTTCTTTGCCTTTATTGATGGTGTGCACTCCATCGGTGTTGTCTGTCACTTAGTGAATACTTGAATTTTATGCATTGCTGAAAGCATAATCTATGTTCCATTGATTCTCTGAAGTCTTTGGCATTATGTACATGACCGTACAGATGATATCAAGTTGACATCAATGACAATACAAACCATTAACTTATTTAATGCCTTGCATTATCTTCAACTTAACATTATCAAACATTCAATCAGTTACATGTCATCAATCTCTCCCTTTGGCATTGATGGAAACATACTATATTATCACACTATACTATTTCTAATACAATATGAAATAGAATTGTTGAGATTCATCAAATTACCAAACATTTTGTTTTGATAACCGATAAAAATGTCTGACCGCCGATAAGCTCTGTGTTACCTTAGATTTGATTCTTGCATCTTTCTGTGTTTCTTGTACTGATGTGTTGTGTTCTCTTCTTGTGTCAATTTCTCTCTTTTGATTGTTCTTCTTATTTGATGTCTCTGTCTCTTGTCAGCAACTTTCCATTTGTATATGATTTCTTCATACACATTCTCTCCCTATGGATATGATCTCTCCCTATTTGGAGTAATCTAATAATGAATAATTTATTTTGATAATATGGTTCTTCATACACATTCTCTCCCTATGAATATGATCTCTCCTTGTTTGGAGTAATTTGATAATGAATAATTTCTTGTGATAATATGGATACATTCTCTCCCTTTGACAACAATGCCAAACAAATATTTTACAAATATCTAACATTCATGTCAAACAATTATTTTGTTCTATCCATAACATATTCCTTGAATTTCCCTTATCCATCAGCAATACAACAATATACTCTGGTGCTTGATTCTGATATATACCTTTCTGTATATAGATGTAGCTTTGAAGTTCATCTTTTTGCTTGCATCAACATGAATGATATTCTGATAATATATAGGATGATGCAGCCTTTAGTCCTTTACTGATAGGTAGACAAGGGTTTGACCCCTAGTCTCTTTCTCAGGTACTCAAATGTATCCTTGGTCAGTGGCTTGGTGAAGATATCAGATAATTTTTCTTTTGATTGCACATACTCAAGTATCACCTCTTTTTCTTGAACTTGTTCTCTTAAATAATGATAGTTGATTGCAATGTGTTTAGTCTTTGCATGCATGACTGGATTCTTGGAAATGTTTATTGCATTAGTGTTATCACAATAGATGATCACTGGTTATGAGATCTTCATATGCATACCTTCCAACAACTGTTTGATCCATACAATATTTGAGCAGTTTGCAGCAGCAACAACATATTCTACTTCTGCAGTAGACTGAGAGATGCATCCTTGCTTCTTGCTAATCCATGTGACAAGTCTGTCACCCATAAAGAATGCTCCTCCAGTTGTGCTCTTTTAGTCATCAAGATTTCCAACCCAATTAGTGTCGGTAAACACTTTTAGTTCAAATTTTCCTTCTCTTCTATACCATAGTCCAAATTCCTTAGTATTCTTCAGATATCTTAGAATTATTTTCATAGCAATCATATGTGATTCCCTGGGGTTAGCAGAAAATCTGACAACAATTCCTACTGCATGTGCAATATCTAGTCTAGTGTGTACAACATATATGAGTTTTCCTATCATTGATCTATACAAAGTCTGATTTACCTCTGTTGTCTTGTCTTCCTTTGTTAATTTGCATCCAGTAGCCATCGGTGTTCCAACAGGTTTGGAATCTTCCATCTTGAATATTTTCAGGACCTCTTTGATGTATTTGGACTGTGTAATGAAAATACCTTCACTTTGTTGAATGATCTATAGACCAAGAAAGAAATTGATCTCTCCAAACATAGACATCTCAAACTCTTTTCTCATCTCCTTAGAAAATGATTTGCATAGCATATCAATGCCTCCAAATATGATGTCATCAACAAATATTTCAACAATCAAAGTGTTAGCATCAGTATGTTCTTTCAAATAAAGATTACTGTTTTCACTAGTCCTTATGAATCCAATACTTATTAGATAGGAATGAAGTCATTCATACCAGGCTCTAGGAGCTTGTTTTAATCCATACAAGGCTTTGTGAAGTCTA
>MU227477.1:104757-120851 GCA_018584345.1 Thuja plicata | reverse complement strand
AATCTTTATTTGAAGGAAGATACTGATGCTAACACTTTGATTGCTGAAATATTTGTTGATGACATCATATTTGGAGGCAATGATATGCTATGCAAATCATTTGCTAATTAGATGAGAAAAGAGTTTGTGATGTCTATGTTTGGAGAGATCAAATTCTTTCTTAGTCTACAGATCATTCAACAAAGTGAAGGTATTTTCATTACATAGTCCAAATACATCAAAGAGGTCCTAAAAATATTCAAGATGGAAGATTCCAAACCAATTGGAACACTGATGGCTACTGGATGTAAGTTAACAAAGGAGGAGAAGACAACAGAGGTAAATTAGACTTTGTTCAGATTAATGATTGTAAAACTCATGTATGTTATACACACTAGACCATATATTGCACATGCAGTAGGAATTGTTGCTAGATTTTCTGCAAACCCTAGGGAATCACATATGACTGTTGTGAAAACAATTATAAGATATCTGAAGAATACTGAGGAATTTGGCTTATGGTATAGACGAGAAGGCAAATTTGAACTTAAGGTGTTTACCGATGCTGATTGGGATGGAAATATTGATGACCGGAAGAGAACAACTGGATGAGCATTCTTTATGGGTGACAGACTTGTCACATGGATTAGCAAGAAGCAAGGATGCATCTGTCAGTCTATTGCAGAAGCAGAGTATGTTGTTGCTGCTGCAAAGTGCTCAAATATTGCATGGATCAAATAGTTGCTAAAAGGTATGCATATGAAGATCTTAGAACTAGTAATTATCTATTGTGATAACACCAGTGCAATAAACATTTCCAAGAATCCAGTCATGCATGAAAAGAATAAACACATTGCCATTAAGTATCATTATTTGAGAGAACAAGTTCAAGAAAAAGAGGTGATACTTGAGTATGTGCAATCAAAAGAACATTTAGTTGATATCTTCACCAAGCCACTACCCAAGGATACATTTGAGTACTTGAGAAAGAGACTAGTGGTCAAACCCTTGTCTACCAGTCAGTAAAATGACTGAAGGCTGCATCAGCCTACATATTATCAAAATATCATTTATTTTGATGCAAGAAAAGAGATGAACTTCAAAGATACATCTATATACAGAGAGGTATATATCAGAACCGAGCACTAGAGAATATTGTTGTATTGTTGATGGATAAGGGAAATTCAAGGAATATATTATGGATGGAAAGAAAATGATTGTTTGACATGAATGTCAGATATTTGTAAAATATTTGTTTGGCATTGTTGTCAAAGGGAGAGAGATTATCCATATTATCGCATCTTTTTGGAAAGAGAGAAAGGTTATCCATTATCACATTACTCCAATAGGGAGAGATTATATCCTAAGGGAGAGAGAAGTTGTATAAAATATTACACAAAGGGAGAGTTGTTGACAAGAGAAAAAGACATCACAAAAGAGATAACAGTCAAAGGAGAGAAATTGACACAAGAAGAGGACTCAACACATCAGAAGACAAAGAGCTGCAAGAATCAAATCTAAGCTAAAACAGAGCTTACTGGAGATCAAACATTTATCAGTTATCAAACAAAAATATTGGTAGTTTGATGAATCTCAACTGTTGTATTTCATATTGTATTAGAAATAGTATAGTGTGATAATATAGTATGTTGCCATCAATGCCAAAGGGAGAGATTGATGACATGTAACTGATTGAATGTTTTATAATGTTAAGTTGAAGATAATGCAAGGAATTAAATCAGTTAATGGTTTGTATTTTCATTGATGTCAACTTGATATCATCTGTATGGTCATGTACATAATGCCAAAGACTTCAGAGAATCAATGGAACAAAGGTTATGCTTTCAGCAATGCATAAAAGTCAAGTATTCACTAAGTGATAGACAACACCGACGGAGTGCACACCATCGGTAAAGGCAAAGAAGAAAAGTAACAGTGATAACCGACGAAAAGAAGACAATGTTTCTTGATGAAGCAAAACCATAGGATGCCCAACGAGCTGAAAATAGAGTTGCCCGACAAGTAAAAATCCAATGATGCCCGACGAACAGACATCCCAAAGCTAACTGTAGTCACACCAACGGAACTGTCAGTTGTCACTGATGACTAACTGTAGAGTTGACCAACGGAATAGAGAGTTCATAAAATGAAAAAATATCTAGCTGGCAAGAGCTAAAGATATACTTAACTGGTTGTTTTCTTTGTTTTATTCTACCAGAGTTAAGTGATTGATTTTAAAAAGATTTGTACAGTTGGCAAGAAGATAACTATGAGATAAATCAAGAGTTATGCTTTAAATCAAATTGGCTGGATTGTTTTCCATGCCAAGAATCAAGAATCAAGAAACAGTGAATATCATGTCTATATAAGAGACAAGCTTAATTAATTTAAAAGAGGGATTAAGAGGAGTGAATAGAAAGAGGATGCTGAAGAGAAACTAATGAAGAATATCTTCATGCAGTCCTGATCAATCAAGCTGAAGGAGAGCTAAAGAATTCTGCAGACACTGACAAAAAGTGAAGCACAGCATCACAGAGCAGAAAGTGTGGAGCACAAAGAATTGAATTGACACATTGATCAGAGAGGTAATGTACTTAAATAGATCTAAAAATCTGCAATTCAAAGTTGCATCATGAACAGGTCATAGTCTTTCAGTTTAACCATTAAAGCATCAAGTCTCTTAACAGAGCAGGACTTTATAGTCTTCTATATATTGAGGTACATCCCAAGGAGTGCCAAAAAGGTTGATTCATGAAAGTAGCATTGGACTTTCCCGATACCTATTGACATTCTAAGAAGGAGGTTGATTCAAGGATGCTAGCATTAGATGCCTGATACTAAGTGACAACCTCTATGTATAAAATCCTCTAACAAGGTGACACTTAATAGTGTGTTTGTAACCTTTAATAGGGTTGGCTCCTAATAGGGCTCACTTCAGAAGAGTGAAAATTTGGGGTACCGATCCTAGTGGTTTTTCCCTTAATAGGGTTTCCACATTAAAAATTCATGTTATGTGTGTATGATTCATTTCTTTATTGTTTTTTATTTGACATAGTTAACAATAGGTTGATCGGTATACTCTACTTATTTACTGAGTTTCGGTAAATAGTTATATTTCTTATCGGTAATCAAGGAGAATAAGGACAGACAATGAAAACTGACAGACAATTAAATCATTATTAGTATTTCATGGCATGCATCTTGTAGGGACATAATAATCTGAGGTTTATTGATTAGTGGTTAAAGTTTGAAAGATAAATTTTTGAGGCCACTAATTCACCCCCCCCCTCTCAGTTATTACTAACAATATTAATATGGATAATGTTTACAATAATTGAAGGTTACAGAGCTGGGGAGAATGACCGAGACTATTTTAGAAACGCGTGTATTACATATATTAAGATACCAGCTCAAGAGCCAAAAAAAAATTAAGAGGGGAAATGTTAACATAGCACTTATTTCTATAATCCACAAACTAGCTATACCTTAACCAAAATACATTTAGGATATAGTTCAAAGCTAACTAAAAAACCTTTGAATAGCAATATAACTACCATAATTAGAAATTTAGCAACCATACTGTGAGCTATAAGGGAGTTGAGTCTATTTATACCTAGAATAATGACCTCATCATCTTAATCATCTTCCATGGACACATTCATCTGAGGCATTTCCTTAGCTAACTTTTTACCTTGGAGCTTCTTCTTCCAGCTGTTCTTGCATAGGCTGGGTAGGATAAACTACAGTCGGTTTAGGTCATCCTTCAACATGGATTTTGAAACTTCATAACCCATTGCTACTAATTATTCATGGAGCCACTTGGTATCATCATACTTGACAATGCCAAGCCAATTCAGTAGGAAATGTATATTACATTTGATCTCATTCCAAATTTTTTACATAAGATAAGCCCTTCTATGAGCGCCTCGATTTGTACTATATTATTAGTGGTCTTACCAATAGGTTTTGCAATCTTGCCAAATATTTTTCCCTCCCAATTATGGACTACACATCCAATACCTGCAGAACCTAGATTTCCACTTGAAGCCCCATCGAAGTTGAGTTTATACCAATCCCTTTGCGAGGAATCCATTTGCAGTTTTCTCTTGCTTTATTGTTGTTTTTACCCACCATGCCATACTAGGGAGGAATAATTAGAACGAACCACTCTTTCCTCATCTCATTGTCCCAATAAGAGAAAGAGCCTTCTATATAATATTTATTTCTAAGTCTATTATTTACCAGTTTATACGATACTTGCTTCGATTTTGTTTTGTAGGCATTTTTTTGTCCATACTTTTCTCCTGGAATATCCTATGATTGCATTCTTTCCAAATTTTCTAGACTACTATAGAAGGTTCTATTTTATAGATTATGTTATATATACATTTATTGTAAATGAGTGGCCAGGTCTTAATGTGATCTACTAAATTTTTATCCATGTGGTGGATTTCAAATGGATTTTTGTATATGACCCTTGCCAATATTCCTGAGCAAAAGAGAAAGAAACAAGTATGTGATCCACTATTTCAGCCTCCTTATTGCATAGAACACATCTAAATGGGCCCTCAAAACTAAATTTTCTGAACCATTTTACTGTAATGATCATTTTTTTTCATGCAGCCCATAAAAACATTCCTTCTTTTTGCAAACGTGCTTTATCCCAACACATATGCAAGGGAAGTTCTGATTTATTCCATTGTTGTGCTTTAACAAAAGAATCGTTTCCTTCCTTAACTGTATAAGATCTTGATTTAGACCATGTCAAAATCAATGTATTATTTCTTATTTTAGGGAAGATTTGTCTTGAATTCAAAATGTTATAAAGTTCTATTTTTTCTCTTGGGTCAAAGGTGTGCCATCAAAGGATCTCCATTCCCATCTTAAATTGGGATCACCTTCTCGAAAGATAATGTAATTGTTTAGAATTTCCCCCATATATTTTCTAATTTATCCCTATTTTCAGGGGATATGATACTATCTAAAGGCACATATCCTCCCCATGAGTCTTCCCAAAAGAGAGAAAAATTGTCTGATCCAATGTCCCATGTGAGTTTATATGTAATGATATCTCGACATTCCATTATAAAATTCCAAACTCTTGATCCTTCAAGAGGATTTGTCTTTCTAAATATGCTATTTTATTATTTCTATCTAAGTATTTGTTTGTTAATATCTTCACCCATTTGTTGTCAGGTTCTTGATATATTTTCCACACTAACTTGGCCCCTAAAAAAAATCTTTGCCATTTGGTTTTTCTAATGCCCAAACTTCTTATTTCCTGAGGTCTAGTAATTTTGTCCCAGCTGACTAATACCATTTTTTTTGTTGTTAGAGACTCCTTGCTAAAAAAATATCATTTTCTTTTCTATCTTCTTATCTTTTGCATTTTGAGAGAGGGGTATGCAAGACATTTGGTAGGTAGGAATAGTCAATAAAACTGATTTAATTATAGTTAATCTACCTGCATTTGAGAGTCACTTACTCTTCCATTTTTCCATTTTGTTTTCTATTTTTTTAATTAGAGGATCCCAAGATTTGGTGGTTCTATTTCCTTTATCCAATGGCACTCCAAGGTATTTACATGGAAAAATTCCTTTTTAAAAGTCCAAAACTTGGCAAATTTTTTCCTCCAATTTTTTGTTTATGTTTAGGAAAAAAATTCTGACTTACTTGCATTAAATTTTTGGCCAAATGCCTTCATATATAAGCTCAACATATCCTTGTAGTTTTTAGCTTCCTATTTAGAGTTTTTTGCTGGGAGTAAAGTATTGTTGGCAAACTGTTGATGGGTTATATTAGGCAACCCCTCTGTTACTTTGATGCATGTTATTAGTCATGTAGTTTGTGCTTCAGATATCATTTTTCCAAAGGCTTCAACCATAATAACAAATAAGAAGGGCCATATAGGGTCCCCTTGTCTCAAACCTCTTGATATATCAAAGAAACCTTCCAAAAAACTGTTAACAAGAATAGAGATTTTGGGAGTTGATATGCAATTATAGATTAGATTGATCCACTGCTTGGAAAAACCTAAATTTTCCAAATATTTGCATAGAAATCTTCAGTCTAGTTTATCATAAGCTTTTTGGATGTCATTTTGATTATCATACTAGGATCTTTGTTTTGTTGCATTGAATGAATGATCTCTTGCACTATAATAATCTCATAAAAAATTGATCTACCTAGGACAAAACATGTGTGTTCTTCTGAAATAATGTGGGCTTAAAGTGTTTTGAGTCAGTTCGCATGAGATTTAGACAAGATTTTATAAATTGTATTAGAAAGAGTTATAGGTCTTAAATATCTTGGTTCCTCTACCTCATATTTTTTTGGTATTAGAGTTTAAAAAGTGTTGTTAATTTATCTTAGTAATATCCTAGCCTTTCTAGTGTTTTCTATGGCCTCACTTAGTTCATCCCCTAGAAAGTGCCAACACTTTTGGAAAAAGCCTGCCTAAAAACCATCAGGACCTAGAGCTTTATCTGAATTTAATTGAAAAGGAGATGTTTTGATTTATTCCTTTGATAAAATTTTATTGAGAATTTTGTTTTCTTCATTCGTTAAAAGCTTAGGAATATTTATTAACAGTTTTTGTTGTGCATTTAGGTTTGAACTATCCCAATTATTGAGAGTATTTTGGTAGAAATTTACTAGTTATGGGAAGTGCTTTACTTTTAAAAGATGCAGATGAAATATTTAAGTTGATCAGTTCCCCTGTGATTTTTGTTTGAATTAAATAGAAGCTCTCTTAATTCTTTGTGTAGAGAGATTATTTTTATTGCATTACAATCTAATTATATAAATTTGAATGCGAAGTTATTGTCTTTACTCCTTTGTATTATTGGTCTTCTCAAGAAAAAGTTAAACTCAATAGGACTAACTGTGATGTTATCTAATAATTGAAGACATTAAAGGTCGCATAAGTTGACAGGGTCATCCAAGTGGTGGTCTCAAAAATTGTCTCATAGTGGCTATACATGAAGGTTGAGGAGAAGAGTGACTTTGTAGCCCGATAGGAAGAAAGCATTGGTCTATCATTATAATCATATATCAAAATATGAATCGGAAGGATAAAAGTTAATTAGATTACCATAATTTGGAAGTAGAGAAGTAGTGACAGTGGAAGGATAAAGAGAAATTACTTCTCAGTAAAAGAGATAGAAGATAGAGTAGGACTAAAAATAATTAAGAGAATCAGATTACTTGATAAAAGTAGAAGCTAGAAAAAATCAGTAGCATATCGAGGAGTAGTATGAAAGTAGTCAATAACTAGTAAGATAAGTAGTAAGAAAGGATTAAATATTTTACACATTTCAAAAATTCATGACATATTGAGATTGCATATACAAAATCATTAAAAGAATAATCTAGTGTGTTATAAAAAGCTTCAACCTAGTTGGAAAATATGTCTAGCCTCCTAGGTCTTGCAGAGCCTAAAGCGTGGAGGATTTCAGTCATATTAGATTGATCCTATTCATTGGCCACATCAAGTGAGAAGTCTGTACAAGGAATTTGGCATCATCCGAGGATTTCTCAATCTATTGATTTTGTGGATGCTTTGAAGAAAGGCTTGTCCCCATTTCTTTACAAAGACAACTCTTTAAAAGAGAAAGGCACACGGTCGACAAAATGCAACAAAATATTACTTGATGCATTGGACATTGCTAGGGCAGAGGGAATATTATTGGATGGGGTTTGTCAACATATGGAGCAAAAGATCATATAGGAGTATGACATCAGGAATACAATTCATGATGTTGAGACTTATATATCACAGGAATACGAGGATCATATAGTAGTTGCTACTTCCATGCTAGAAGAAGATTAATATGTTCCTATGTTGTCAGTGTTAACTAATTGTTATTATGTTTTGAAAAGACTTAAATGGAAGGACACCTCTCATGGGTCTCTTTCACACACACACACACATAATGTCAGAAAAGAAGACATCATAGAATATGAAAATTACTTTATCAGTTGTAAAAAGATATTTTCAGAAGTAATATATGGGCAGTGCTTTACTTTTAAAATTTGTGGATGCAATCTTTAAGTTGATTAGTTCCCCTATGATTTATGTTTTAAGTAAATAGAATCTCTCTTGAGTCTTTGTGTAGAGAGATGATTTTTATTACATTACAATCTGATTATCAAAATTTGTATGCAAATTTGTTGTCCGTACTCATTTTGTATTATTGGTCTTCTCAAGGAAAAAAGTTAAAATCAATAGTACTGACTGTGATGTTATCTAATAATTGATGACATTGAAGGCCAGATAAGTTAACAGGGTAATCCAATTGGTGGTCTTAAAAATTGTCTCATAGTGGTTATACATGAAGGTCGAGGAGAAGAGTGACTTCGGAGCCCAATAGGAAGAAAGAACTGGTCTATCATTATAATCATATATCAAAATCTTAGTTAGAAGGATAAAATTTAATTAGATCAGGAAAATTTGGAAGTATTGACAATATAAGGATAAAGTAGAATTAGTGCTCAGTAAAAGAGATAGAAGATAGAGTAGGAATGAAAATTAGTAAGAGAATCAAATTACTTGATAAAAATAGAAGTTAGAAAAAAATTACTAGTATATCGAGGATTAGTAGTAAACTAATCAATAACTAGTAAGATAAACAGTGATAAAGGATTAAATATCTTGCACATTTGAAAACTTCATGTCTTTCTGAGATTTCATATACAAAATCATTAAAAGAATAATTCCATATGTTATAAAGAGATTAAACCTTGTTAGAGATTAGGTGTAGCCACCTAGATCCTGTAGATCCTAAAGCATAGACGATTTCAATCATATTAGATTAATCATATTCGTTGGCCACATTATGTGAGAAATATCTAGAAGGAATTTGGCATCATCCAAGGATTTCTCAATCTATTGATTTGGGAACCAACACTGTGCACCAAATTGAACCTTTGTTCTAAACAAAATCAAACCCAATTAATCGGTATGCATAAAGCAACTTAAACCCTAAAGACTAATTTTAATTGAAACTGAAATGGATTGAACCCTACCCCTAAAGTAAATTTTACCATGACCTTAAGAGTAAACTAAATTTACTCCCAACGTAAAACCTATGAAACACTAATCCCAACGCTAGACCACAGTTTACGATAACCCAAAGGAAACTTAAACATTAACTAATTGAAATCCTATTCCAAATTGAACTTGAATCGTAACCTTAAACTAATTGATACCTACCTCTATTTTTAACTCTAGTCTCTACTAAATGAAAAGCACAACCCTAAACCAAAATGATCCCAAATCCTATTGAAAATTGTAACCCTAATTGAATATTGATCTGAACAACCCTAACCCTAAGCCTACATTAAATTAAACCCTAAGCTAAATTGGATCATAACCTTAATTGTAACCCTTACCCAAAATAAATCCTAAATACAATCACATTCAATCCTTACTTTAAACAAAGCCCCAAAACTTAAACATAATATCAATTTGTCTTAAAACATAAAACTAGTGTAATGAAATTAAATATATAATAAGATTTAAAAAAATTATCTTACAACATTTATATAATAAAATTATATAATTTTACTCTTAGGACTAACCCCTCTCGATGATACTAGCTATATATTATACATTTTATAATATATATAGAGAATGCGTAGATATATCGAGGCTTTAATTTTCTTTAAAAAAAGGTTTCACATTCAAAATTTAAAGCCTTGATTATACCATCATAGATTGGAGACATTATCTGTTACATAGAGAGTTCATTTTATTGATTGATAACTATGCCTTGAAATATATAAATTTAGAGGGTAAGATGTCTCACAAACATGCCAAATAGACTTCATTCTTGCAAGCTTATACTTTTGTTGGGAACCACAAAAGTGGTAAAAATAATGTAGTGGCTAATGAAAGAAGGAGGAGTCATTATTGGTTCTAATGAGTAATGAGTTAGTAGGATTTGAAGAAATTAATAATGAATATACAAATGATTCCAATATTTGGTCACATATATGTCATTCTCAGCAGTCAAGACCATTTACTTATGCAGTCATTTGAAGACTACTTACTGCTGGATGGTTTTTTGTTTAAAGAGAACCAAATTTGCATTCCCTTTGGATCTAGGAGGGAAACAATCATAAGAGATATGATAGCAAATGGATTATGAGGTCACATTGGAAGAGATAAGACTTTTGTAGTAGTACATGACAAATTCTTTTGGCCTAATATGAAGACAGATGTGGGCAGATTTGTTTCCACTTGTAAGGTGTGCCCAATTTCTAGAGGGGACATCAAAATAATTGCCTATACATGCCTCTATGGGTACCAAGAGAACCATGGACTGATATCTCTATGGATGTTTTTATTGGGTCTTCACGAATCCTAAGAGGTAATGATTCATTATTTGTTGTGGTGGACACATTTTCTAAAATGGCCCATTTAATTCCTTGTAAGAAGACTAATGATGCAAGTCAAGTGACCCATTTTTTCCTTATATAAATTGAGAGATTGCATCGTATACCAAGGACCATAACTAGTGATAGGGACACCAAATTCGTAAGCCACTTTTTGAAAGGTTTGTCAAACAATTTGAATAGAAAATTGCAATTCATCTCAGCATACAACCCCCAAACTGATGGTCAAATGGAGTTGGTAAATAGGAGATTGGGAAACCTATTAGTGTGTTTAGCTGGAGACAATCCTTGATAATAGGATATGGTGATTCATCGGGCTGAATTTTCCTATAATTCTGACATTAATTAGTCTATAGGTAAGTCTATATTTCAAATTGTATATCGATAAAATCCTAAGGGAGTTGTAGACTTGGTTGATTTAACAATAATCTCACACAACAGTAAAGAAGATACAAATTTTTTAGAGCGTATCAAAGAGATACACCAGTAAGTTAGGCTCAAATTACAATCCATGAATGAACAATTTAAGAAAAGAGTCAATTTGCATCAGACAGAAAAGGTCTTTGAAGATGGAGAAATGCTCATGGTCCATCTATACAAGGAGCCTTAACCCCAAGGCACCTACAATGAATTGAAACCCAAGAATATTAGGGCTTCCAAGATTGTGAAGAAGATAAATGACAATGCCTACCAAATTGAATTACCAAAATAATTGGACATCAGTCCCATTTTTAATGTTGTTGACCTGCACTAATATTTAGCTAGAACTATAGAAGATCAGATGGAAGTTGAGCACAATGAGGACAACAACCTTTGGGGTAAGTAGTTTCCAAAGAAGAAAATAGAGCAAGTTGAACGAGTATTAGATACCAAATTGGTGACAACATGAATAAATTCATATAAGATTTTATTCGTTAAGTGGGAAAATTTGCTAGTATATTACAATTCATGGATCAATCAAGGTAACCTAATGAAGCACAGTCAAAAAGAAACAAGATGCTCATATTTTGTCAAAGGAGGGGAGAATGATGTGGAGTGTCTCGCTTAATTTCCTACCCACATTCTTACTATGAAAATGATGGGGAGCTCCCACTCCTAGAGCTTTCTTTCTCTCTACTAGAACTTCTCTTGGTCTTCTTAGTGTTCCTATCACCACCCCAAATAGAGGATTCCTATCTTATCCTCCAACTCACTAGGAGCTCTCCAACAAGTTCAAATTCACACTAGGTCCTCCATAACTCTTCACATTCATGGCTTGTCTTGGTCATCTACTTTCCCATATGTCCTATCTTATTTGGGATTGGATTCATGACATTCTTTAGGTCTCTTTCAAATCCCTTAGATCCAATCTTGGGGCTCTTTTACCCTAGTTTCAATCGGGTTCAAGATTTATAGTTCTTAAGGCCTTGTAGCCTTTTAGGCCTAATTAGCCCTCCTATTCAGTGAAAAAGTGGATTTTCTCCTCAAATCCCTTAACACCCTTGGGAAATAATTAAAGATTCCTTGTGGGTTTTTCCTCTACTCTAGGATTTTCAAGGTCTCAAGTTCCCACTCTGTTCGTACACTAGTTTTCCAAGAAACCCCTATTTTCATGGGTTTTAGGGAACATGTACATAGTCTAGTTTCTTGGCTTGTTTTGATTTCATTCCACACCTACCCTAAACTTATACTTGCATAAAAATAACAAGGAATTACCTCTCTACATTCCCCCACCATTTATTTGATTTAACCAATCCATTGAGCAAGCTTTCTTGCTACTGCTCCATTCAAGCACCTAACCAGAATGCACTTGCGCTCACCTAGGGATTGATGCTAAAATTGCTTCCCCTACATAAAAATAATCCAAAACATATATACACAATGTAAATGGAGTCCCCTACTTGAATCCAAGAGGTCATAGGAGTTTGACCACGGGAATTCAAGAGGGAGGCATATTTACATAGCTGCCTCGGAACCAGACAACGAAACAATAAGAACAAAAGAATTTACAAAACCTTCACTAGTCACACAAAATGATTAATTCAATGCAAAAATAAGTAAGTACATGCCAACATAAAATTTCTCAATCCATTAATTAAGCAATTTCAATCCATTAAACAACTGACTCTCAGCACTGTCATGAAAATACAGTCTAAATCCTTCCTCACACAGTCCGTACAAAATGACAACTAACTCTTGGATTAGGGTTTTTTCCACCTTATATACCTTATCCTCACATGTCTGGACCCTCATGTTAGGATTTGGCCACCATTAAATCTCTTTCCTAAAAACTAGGAAATGTTGTCATGACAACTTTTACATCTTTTGCCAAAATGACATTTTATCACTTCCAATGCCCCAACTTGGTCCTAAACTTATCATATGACCTTACAACACTCAAAAAAATCAAAACCATGAATGTCACTCCATGTTGGAGTTTTGGTCAACCCTTTGACCTTTTGGTTGACTTTTAAGGATATAGACTCCTAGATGCAAATTGACCTCAACAACTACTAAACCGTAATCACTACTAACCCTAGTCACACCTTAGACACACTTGGGAATTTATAACATAGTCCTTATTAACTGATGGTTGGAAAAACCAAACTACAAGCCAAAAATGACAAAAGATCTATCTAATCCAGAGTCTTGAACTCCCCCACATCCTTGTTCACCTCAGTACTACACTATATTTCATCCATTTCTGGCCCTTTATACTTTATCAAATATTTCACATTGAAGATTGGAGAAATTGACATCTCCTTGGGTAGTTTCACCTTATAGGCATTGGGTCCATACTTGGCCAACACCTTGCAAGGCCCAATCCTTTTCATCTGCAACTTACTAGGTATCCCCTTTTGTAGCCTAGCCTTGTTCAAAAACACCATTACTAGATCACCTACTTCAAATTGTAGATCTTTTCTTCCCTAATCTCTCTTGGCTTTCAACTTCTGATTTGCCTCCATTAATTTCTTTCTAACCTATTCATATACCTCTCTCATTTACTAAGAGAAATCATCAGCATGACCACTCATGCCTTCATAACCTTGTAGATCTCTCAACTCAAGTACACCCATTGGGTGTAACCCATAAACAATCTCAAATGGACTCTTACTTGTGCTCTGATTTGTGCTATCATTGTAGGTAAATTCTTCTTGAGGTGTCACTTGCTCCCAACTTTGTCCATATTATTTTGTCAAACATCTCAACAAATTACCAAGTACCCTGTTGATCACCTTTGTCTGGCCATCTGTTCTAGGATGATAAGCTGAACTATGTGACAAGTTGTTTCCTAGCCTTCTCCAAAGTGTCTTCCAGAAATGTCCCATAAACTTCACATCTCTGTCTGCAACTATACTTGTTGGCAAGCCATGTATCCTCACTACCTCTTTAAAGAATAAATGGGAAATATGGCTAACATCATGTGGTGTCTTGCATGGGACAAAATGGCTCATTTTCTAAATCTGTCCACTACCACAAACACACTGTCTAAACGAGTAGGTGTCCTGGGTAGTCCCACAATAAAATCTATACTTATGCAATCCCATGGTCTACTTGGGATGGGCAATGGATGATATAAGCCTGCATTTGATGAAGTTGTTGGCAAGTTGACATTCAAGGTTTATATGACTAGTTTTGTGTTGTCATTATGGCAACAAAGTCATATGAAGTTTTGACAAGTAAGTTCACAAACTTTGAAGATCAAAATTTGGCTAAGTATAGAAAATAGAACAGAACAGAGATATACAGTTGATCAAAGCACCAACGCACGTGCACACAATCGATTCAAAGTATGCACCTTTGTACTTAAGCTTTATGATATATTATTATTCTTATTCTATACATGCATGGTAAGATATGATAGTATAGAGAAGTTACAACAAGTTCAAGTGTCACTAGCAGTTCAACAAATAGAGCATGAAGACGACATCAGATTTTGATTAGCATATAATATTTTGTTTTGTAATGGCCATGCACCTATTGTAATATGTTTGTAATTATTTCTTTAACACTCATGTAAACACGCTTAAGGAAATTCATTTGGAAGCGTTGTGTGTGTTGATTTTGGCTCAACTAAGGTCTTGTTTTCAGTCGCATCTATTCAAGCATGTATATATACTTAACATGCAATTTTGTATTTAGTGTGTGAGTGGAAAATATGTAGAAAAGATATCAAGAAGAATAGTAAAAACAAATCAGTATGAGATAGATATCTTTAAGAGATTAGAGCATCAGTGCATAAACAGAACTGATTAGACAACAGTGTCATAACAACAGTTCAACTTTTGGATATAGTGTGTATCTGTTATCTAGAGGTTGTAGCCTTCATCTTATTGGGCAGTGAGCTCTGGCAGTGAGCCATTCACCTTTAACAAGGTTTTGTAAAGAATCCTAATAGGGTCATTGTACTTGCATTGTAAAGACTGCTCCTAACAGGGCAAAGGAACTCTAACAAGTTCAAAAGACTAGTACAATCATTTGTGGGTACTAATTCCCACCAGGGTTTTCCTTTGATCAAGGTTTCCCCGTAAACATATATTGTGTTATGTTTCATTATGTTATACTTTATATGTTATCTATTTTGATTTAAGTTTCAAGTTGCTGAAATAAATATAAGTAACAAACACTGATTCACCCTCCCCCCCTCTCAGTGTTTCTAACCATTGGTATCAGAGCTCTGGTCCTCTGAAAGAAAGTTTAACCACTTAAGGAGATCATGGATTCAGTAGAAGTGAAACATCTGAAAAAGAATCTTGAAGCAGCCCTTGATGATCTTGACAGATCTGAAAAAGAAAATGAAGAACTAAAACTAAAAGTTTATGGCTCCCAAATGCTTATCAAGAAATTAAGAAAAGATTTGAAAGATTGCTCTACGGATGATTTGGGAAAAATGGTCAAAAAGCTGAATGAAGAAAACATGTCTCTGAAGGACAAGATTGAAGATCTAAACGAACAGCTAACAGATAGCCGAATAGCTATTGAAGAAAATACCAAAGAAAGTAAAAAATTAGATGAAGAACTTATGAAAACAAATATGAAGATCTTGGAGTTGGAAAACATCAAGAAAAAGATAGAATCTGAATTGACAGAAGCAAAGAATCATATTGAAAAACTACACACAAGTTCTGATCTATTTCAAACATAACTCTATGCACAAAAGTTAAGAGGAGATACTATTGGTGTTGGATATAGTGTATCACAAAGTGAAACCAATACAATACAAGAAAGTAAGAAAGTACAAGAAAAAACTACAAAAGTAAAGACTACTGAGAATCTTGCAGAAGCTAGAGCAGAATCATCTAAAGATGAACACAAGATAGTTAACCGAACTTGTTATGCCTATAACAAGCATGGACATTTGGCAAGATATTGTAAAGAGGTAAGACCCTTCAATTGCTATTGTTATTCTTGTAATAAATTTGGTCATAAGGCTATACATTACAAAACTAGTCAAAGAAATCAATCACAGTAGAACCAAAGAAATGTGACTCAATACAATCAGAGAAATCAACCTCAGAGAAACTATCAGAACATTACATGTCAGATATGTAATTATAATGGATACACATCCAAGCAGTGCAACATGGTAAACAATATCAATAGACCTCTAATCATTTGTCACTCATGTAACAAAGATGGACATATCTCAAGGTTTTGTAGATCTGGAACACAAAGACAACAAAAGCCCAAAGGATCACTATTTGAAGAATCTAGAGAAGTCAATTTTGTAAAAGCTA
>MU227477.1:79976-104707 GCA_018584345.1 Thuja plicata | reverse complement strand
GATGATGTTAACAAGGTAGTAGATGCATCCATAGTGGACACAACTTCTACTTCTGGTTAGATGACCCTCATGGTCATAGGGGGAGCTATTCAAGCTCTAAACCCCTATGTGGCTGGTATACTCACCTCTAAGTATGTGCCTATGGATTCATGTATTTGGTCACGAATTGAGAAAGTATGCATGGACGCATAGCTTGCACTTTGGCAAAAACAAAGATTGAAATTCTCAGTGGAAACCGCATTACAAAAACATGCATTAAATGTAGTAACTCATTTATAAGTCAGTAAAAGATCTTATATCTTCACCTTACATTCAAGATTGAGAATTCAGAGAGGACAGGATAAATAAGCATCAAAGTGTTGAAGGATAACCATTGGTTGGTTAGCAAAGTGAATCAAAGTTGAAAAGGAACCCTAGCACAAAAGTGTCATTTTAGAACTTTAGTGAACCCTAATCAAGCAATAAATAAGTAAGTATGGCAACTCCTGTAGTCTTTGACATCACTGAAAGGAAGAGATTCATGTTCAAAAAGCATCCATTCAAGTCAGTGCTAGATGATGTAGAAGGGGAATCTTCCAAGACTCCGTTAGGAGTCGTGAATGTTGATGACATACGTGCTTACATTTACTGTAAGAAGGAGTCTATTGGTGACAAAAAAATAACGACACTCATGGTATCAATGATGAAACCTAATTACTCATTCAAGGATGAATTCTCACATCTCACTGATAACACTATTTTTGAGTATACAAATGCGCATGAGTTCTATGAACCAGAATGGGTTAAAATTCTACTCAGTATGATTCATGATGATCTATTTTGGATTGGTGAAGTTCCCGTCCGCATTACTGCAAACCTCATTCATGAGATGACCGAACTCTCTAAGGTTGGACCTGTTCTTCCCACTGGAAAGGATGTCAAGAAATAGGTTGAGAAGGCATGCTTATCTAGAAGTGATAGGTGCAGGATGACTATTGATCCTATTGTGGAGAAAGACATCAAACTCATCACCATGATACTTGGTTACAAGTTTTAGCACGCAAGCAAACTTAATAGTGTATCTGTAGCTACAATTTTGGCAACAATAAGGATGGAAAGAGATAACACACAATATAATATTTGTGAGATATTGCGCGCATAATTAATTGAGAACATTAAAGCTATTAAGCATGAGAGAAGCAAAATATTTAGATTTGGCTCATTGATTATATACTTATACTTCCACATTGTTGGTAAGGTCTCTAATCTTTACCTAGATAGGAGAAAACCTACTTTGTCTCAAATTTCATTAAAAGCTACATCAGAAAGCAGTGTAAAGGACTCTTTTGATATGGAGATCAAGACATTCAAAAGCAAGATGCAGAAGAGGTTTATAATACCACCGAAGATAGTTGAAAAATACAAGGACACCATATGCTTCATGGTGGAAACTAACTGTACTTGCATGGAAGCAGTTGAGCCAAGAACCAAATGGATTTATCCACTTGTTTATGAAGTAGAATAACATGTTTTGGAATGATATGCACAAGTTCTTTTATCTACGCCTAAAGATCCAAAAGAGCCTAAATGGGGCACATACAGAGAAAAGACAAATCAAGTTGATTCTATCCTATACAGTGCAGACAATAAGAGGAAGGCATCAAGGATTACATATAACATCCTAAAAGTTCATGGTGTCACCCAAGAAGACCTAGATAAAGATAGGGAAGCTAAAATTGCAAGAGAACTTAAGAAAACTCCTGCAGAAGTCGAAATAGAAAAATCAGATGATATCCACAAGAAGAAAAAGAACAAGTCTGATGAGAGTACATATGCACCCTCTACTACTATTGAGCTGGAATCCTCTCCACCTTCGGTACTAAGATTGATGACTAGAAGAAGGAAGCAAGTTCCCACAAACCACCCATCCTCAAGGACAACATGGAGCAAAGTAAAGAATACTCAAGCCCCTCCTGAGGTAGGATTCAGACCTGTTCTTTAGATCCTAAGGAATAGAATCATTAATGAAAGAAGACTAGATTCAATTATAAATTTCTATGACAAGTACCAAGAGATAGAAAAATAAAAAATACATTCTATGATTATCTCTCATATGATCAAGTTTAAAAGGTCAGTTTTGGAACTTAAGATAGTCATTCCAGACAAAGTATGGAACATACTAGACTTATTGAAAAGACAAGCAATAGAAGAAGATATGAGGATTAGAGAGGAAACATTAGATAATCTTCTCCCTATTTTCTCACATGATGAGAAGGCAATACTATTAGATCTGGTAAAACCTCATCTAGGAACCAAAACAAGAACTCTTCACATTATGAATAAAGAGTATGAGTTGGTTGGTAAAGAGACTGAAAGAGCATTTGAGAAAGTTTTTTTGGACAGACACATGTATCTATCAATGTCGCCTACAACTAAAGTGAATCTAGTTCCTTCTAAAAAAGAAAAAGAACAAAAGATTCTTAATGTACCTATGACAGGTCCACAAGATTTTGCGCCCAAAATTCCATCACCCTCTGACACAGTCAAAGATTTAGATGAAACCATTGTGATCAATGATGTTAAGATAACAATGACAGCTTCAGATAATGACTTGAACAAATTTGAAAAAGCATTTGTCAGCACTAAAGAAGCAGAGAAGGTATGCACTGATAATACTCCCTTGCAGCAAGATGAAGTTATTTCTAAAGACTCAACAAATTTGAGTAATGAGGAAGATAATGAATCTAATGAACCACCCTCTATGGAGATCCCAGTGAAAATTGAATGTATGGATGTTATTCAAAATGCTATATTCACTCCATCTATCAAACCATTAATATCATTGTTGTTAAGTTTGACCCCTGACTCAACAAACCTAAATGCGTGGGGAGAAGAAGACTTGATCAAAATCAGTGTATTAGCCATGGAGAAAGCAAAAGAGAAACAAATTCTAAGAAATCCTCTCTTTCTTGAGTTAGTAAACATTTTGAATAACCTAGTGCCAACAGAGAAGAAAGTGGAAAATATTTAGTCAGTTGATGATGTCGATAGTATCTTGACTAGATTCAAAGAAAACTTCACAAGTCTAGTAGATCCAGCTACTAAAACTGCAGAGGAAAAGTACAAAAAGGGAAGATTGGATGAACTAATAAATAACTTCTCATTAGATCTCAACTCATTGAAGATTGGTCAAGAAATTCTAAAAGAGTTAGCAGCAAAAGGCAGAAAGGTGATAGCTAACTGTATGGACAGAGGAAAATTAACTTTTGAGCACATCAAGAAGATTGAGGAAGTAGACATCTTTATTGAAAATATAAGGAAATCAGTTTAAAAATCCTCTCAAGACATCAATATCTGCAACAAAATCTATCAAGAGTAGATAGACAAGATTGAAAAAGCCAACATAGAGATCAGCAAGATAAGGACCATGCAAACCCAACTGAGAAATGCACTTGTGCCCTCCTTAGTTGTATTAAATGAGAACATCAAATAGATTGATGCAACTATTTTCACATATGATCAAGGCCCCTACATGGATCTAACAAAGATGGAGAAGCTCACATATGCATTATGCACCCATCTTCACACTGTTGATGCACTCATGGCATTTTGGCAGCAAGAAATCAAGAATCTTCAGATTGCATACCCAGATGTGTACTCTGAGTAAGTACTTAGGGACTTTAATTTTTGGTACTTTTGTTATTAATGTCAAAGGGGGAGTAGTGTATATAAAGGAGCATGCTTTATATAGTTGAAGGTATGATATACGGTAAACTTGCTAATTTTTTTTGTTAAGTCAAAGTTTAGTAACTTGGCCACATTCCTTTGTTGCCATTAATGAAAAAGGGGGAGATTGTTGGAAAGTTGACACTCAAGGTTAATATGACTAGTTTTGTGTTTTCATTATGGCAAAAAATTCATATGAATTTTTGACAAGTAATTTCACAAACTTTGAAGATCAAAATTTGGCTAAGTATAGAAAATAAAACAAAACAGAGATATACAGTTGATCAGAGCACCAACGCACATGTGTACAATTGATTCAGAGTATGCACCTTTGTACTTAATCTTTATTATATATTATTATTCTCATTCTATACACGCATGGTAAGATATGATATTACGGAGAAGTTACAGCAAGTTCAAGTGCCACTAGCAGTTCAACAAACATAGCATGAAGCCAACTTCAGACTTTGATTAGCGTATAATATTTTGTTTTGTAATGGCCATGTGCCTATTTTAATATGTTTGTAATTATTTCTTTAACACTAATGTAAACATGCTTAAGCCAATTTATTTGGAAGCATTGTGTATGTTGATTTTGGGCCAACTAAGGTCTTGTTTTCAGTCACGTTTATTCAGGCATGTATATATACTTGACATGCAATTTTGTATTTAGTGTGTGAGTGGAAAATATGTAGAAAAGATATCAAGAAGAGTATTAAAAAATCAGTATTAGATAGAGCTCTTTAAGAGATTAGAGCATCAACGCATAAACAAAACTGATCAGACAATAGTGTCATAACAGCAGTTCAACTTTTGGATATAGTGTGTATCTGTTATCTAGAGGTTGTAGCCTTCATCTTATTAGGCAGTGAGCTCTGGCAGTGATTCATTCACCTTTAACAAGGTTTTGTAAAGAATCCTAATAGGTTCATTGTACTTGCATTGTAAAGACTACTCCTAACAGGGCAAAGGAACTCTAACAAGTTCATAAGACTAGTACAATCATTTGTGGGTACTGATTCCCACTGTGGTTTTCCTTTGATAAAGGTTTCCTCGTAAACATATCTTGTGTTATGTGTCATTGTGTTACACTTTATATGTTATCTATTTTGATTTAAGTTTTAAGTTTCAAGTTTTTGAAATACATATAAGTAACAAACATTGATTCACCCCCCCCCCTCTCAGTGTTTCTAATAGAAGTTCCTTTTTCTTTTTGACACACTCCACACAACTCTACATATCTCCTTATATCTCTCTGCATTTTTGGCCATCAATAGAACCTCTCCACTAGATCCAAAGTCTTGTTCAATCCAAAGTGTCCACTTAGACTCCCATTATGCTTTTCTTGGATGAGGTTCTCCCTCATGGACCCCCTTGGAACACATAACTATTTCCCCTTGAACAAAAATCCATTTTGAAGAGTGTAGTCTGCATACTCACTGTGAAAGTGATTCTCAAACTCTTTGCACACCTTGTAGATCACTGAGAAGTCTGCATCACCTTCAAAAAGGTCCTTGAACCCTTCAACCCCTATACTCTGCAACTAAATCTCTTGTATGGTAAGAATCCTTCTAGTAAGGGCATCTGCAACTTTATTTTGTACCCCCTTCTTATGCTTAATAGTGACGATGTATGACTGCAAAAACTCCATCCATTTGTTGTGTCTCAAACTAAGTTTGTCTTGAGTATTGATATAACTCAATGCTTGGTTATCTATAAAGACAACAAACTCTTTAGGCAATAAATAATGCCTCCATTTCTTTGGGGCTTGTAAAAGAGCATATAGCTCCAAGTCATAGGAAGAGTACCTAGACTTTGTCTCATTCAATCTCTCACTGAAGAATGCCACTGGCCTACCTTCTTGGCTTAAGACAGCCCCCACTACTATGTTTCTTGCATCACACTCTACTATGAAAGGTTTGTCAAAACTTGGTTACAACAATATAGGTTGAGTGGCTACTTCTCTCTTCAACCTTTCAAACCCATCATTAGCTTCCTTGGTCCATACAAATTTGGTTTTCAACCCTCCTTTAATGGTGTCTAGAAATGGAGCACATATTTTACTTAATCTTCTAATAAAATTCCTATAGAATTGGGCTAACCCACAGAAGCTCCTAACTTCAGTCCATGTCTTAGGAGTAGGCCAGTTCAGTATGGCCTCTACTTTTTCCTTATCCATCTTTAAGTCACCATGGGAAACTAAAAATCCTAGGTAGACTAGTTCTTCCTTCATGAACTCACTCTTTTCAAGATTGATGGTGAGATTTTCTTCCTGCAACCTCTTCAATACTAAATCCAAGTGTTTCATATGGTCCTCATTTTTCTTTCTAAAAATGAGGATTTTATCTAGATAGACAACTAAAATTACACCTATGTATTCTTTCAAGACCTCATTCATCACCCTCATAAATGTACTAGGTGCATTGGTATGCCCAAAGGGAATAACTAACCATTCATATAACCCCTCTATAGTCTTAAAGGATGACTTCCACTCATCACCTTCCTTTATCCTAATTTGGTAGTAACCACTTTTCAAATCAATTTTAGAGAAGTACTTAGCACCCCCCAAAAAATCCATTAAATCTTCTATCCTAGGAATAGGAAATCTATATCTAATAGTTATCCTATTAATTGCCCTAGAATCAGTACACATCCTCCACTTACCTCCCTTTTTAGAATCCAACACCACTGGGACAACACATAGACTTATTCTGTTTCTGATCAGCCCTTGGTCCAAAATTTCTTGTACTTTCCTGGCGATCTCCTTGTTTTGCTCTAGTGTCATTTTATATGAAACCTTGTTTGGCAAAGATACTCCTAGTACAAAGTCAATCTGATGACTTATCTCCCTCTTTGGTGGTATTGTAGCTGGTGTACCCTCACATATTATGTCCTTGAACTGATCCAATAGTTGTTTCACTTCTTTTGGCATAGGTGCTTTCTTACGAGTCTCCTCCTCCTTTGGCTTCAACATGATTTCATAGCCAACTTCTTCCTCTTTCATGTCCCTTAGGAACTCCTTTCCACTCATCAACAATGTACTGGTTTCTGTCTTCTCCATTATGTCTTCCTCTATCAAAGACTAAATTTTTTAAGTTACCACATTCTTCTTGAAGGAGTACTCATTCTCTTTCCCATTATGGACTGCTTCCCTATCATACTACCATGGTCTGCCAAGAAACACATGGAATGCATCCATTGGGAACACATCACAAAGTATATTATCTTGATACTTACCAATGGTGAATTCTAGCCACACTTTCTCATTCACCAAGATGTTCTGCCCCTTGTTTAACCAAGTAACTTTATAGGGACATACATGTGGAATCTTGGTGAGTTTTAACTTCTCTACTGCCTCCTCAGATATAACATTATCTATGGACCCTAAATCAATGATAGCTTTGCACACTTTCCCCAATATCTTGCATTTGACTCTAAAAAGAGCCCTCCTCTACTTATGTTCATCCTTAGTGGGTTTCTTGATCAAGATTCTTCTCAACATGAGATGTTCTCCCTTCTCTGAATCTAGACTCACCTCTGATTGTTTAGAATAGTCCTCTTCTTGGACATAGGAAATATTTTTCTCTCCTTGTGAAGCTAAGGGTTTGTCAGGGAATCTATATGTAGGGCACCCCAATTATCCACATTTGTAGCATTTCATGGAAGAAAATTAATAACTTCTTCCAAAACCCCCTGATCTTCTTCTTCCAATGTTATAAGAACCCCTTCCTCTATTATATCCACCTCTATTGCTTGACTCATGTCCTTTTTGTTTATATCTGGAGTCACCTTGGCTCCTATTGTCATTTCCTCTTCCACTTGAACCTCCTCTATGGACACCTCTATTGTCTCTACCCCTTCCTCTTCCTCTAGAGATAGTCTTTTTTCTTTATGAGTTTCTCTTCCATTTTCAAAGTCATTTGGAAAAAACTATGAATGGAGGTTAGGGTAAAGAGACTAAGTTCTTCTTGTATATTCCACCTTAATCCATTAAGGTACCAAGCAACCTTTATGCTCTTTGTCTCTTGTATCCTTGATCTTAGACAAAGCTTCTGAAATTCTTCTATGTATGATGGCACATATAGGTCCTTTTGCCTAAGGTTTTTCCTTTTCTTGTGTAGCTTAATGTCATAGTCTTTTGGAAGGTAGTTCTCCTTCACTTTTTCCACCATATATTTCTAATTTTCTATGGGCTTCTTTCCCTCTTTATCCCTTTCTTATTGTAGAAACTTCCACCATGTGAGTGCTTTCCCTCTTAGCCTAGACTTGGCTATTTTTACCTTTTGTGCTTCTATTATTCCATCACATTCAAAGTGGTTCTCCATGACTTCATTCCATTCCATAACCATCTATGCATCCATCTTACCAGAGAACACTAGAATTCCTTCTAGAGCCTTTCCACTTAATTCTTTGAGTTCCTTGAGAAATGGTTCCTCGGGTAGAGGAGGGTTAGGCTCTGGTTCTATCTCCTCTTCTACTAGTTTCTTCCCCTTGTCTTTATCTTCACTCATCTATTCTTTCATCTTGTTGGCTGTATCTACAACCTCTACCACCTTTATCTTTATTTCTTCTATTGCTTCTTCAAGAATCCTATTCTTGTCTTGCTGCTCTGACAAGTCCCTTGCCAATTCGGCATTAGTCACCATGATGTTCTCTCTTATGGATTCACTCCTCTCTTACATACACCAATCAACTCCCAAGCCTTTCAATAGCTCTGATACCAATTTGATGGGGAGCTCCCACTCCTACAGCTTTCTTTCTCTCTACTAGACCTTCTCTTGGTCTTCTTAGGGTTCCTATCACCACCCCAACTAGAGGATTCCTATATGATCCTCCAACTCACTAGGAGCTCTCCAACAAGTTCAAATTCACACTAGGTCCTTCTCCATAACTCTTCACATTCATGGCTTGTCTTGGTCATCTACTTTCTCATATGTCCTATCTTCTTTGGGATTAGATTCCTGACCTTCTTTAGGTCTATTTCAACTCCCCTAGATCCAATCTTGGGGATCTTTTACCCTAGTTTCAATCGGGTTCAGGATTTCTAGTTCTTAAGGCCTTGTAGCCTTTTAGGCCTAATTATCCCTCCTATTCACTGAAAAAGTGGATTTTCTCCTACAATCCCTTAACACCATTGGGAACTAATTTCAGATTCCTTGTATTTTTTTCCTCTAGTCTTGGATTTTCAATGTCTTGAGTTCCCACTCTGTCCATACACTAGTTTTCCAGGAAACCCCTATTTTCATGGGTTTTAGGGAACATGTACATAGTCCAGTTTCTTGGCTTGTTTTTATTGCCTTCCACACCTCCCCTAAACTTATCCTTGCATAAAAAATAACAAGTAATCTCCTCTCTACATTCCCCCACCATTGATTGGATTCAACCAATCCAGTGAGCAAGCTTTCTTGCTATTGCTCCATTCAAGGACCTAAGCAAAATGCACTTGCACTCGCCTAGGGCTTGATGCTAAAATTTCTTCCCCTAAATAAAAAAACTCCAAAACATATATAAAAAATTTACATGTAGTCCTCTACTTGAATCCAAGAGGCCATAGGAGTTTGACCATAGGAATTCAAGAGGGAGGCATATTTACATAGTTGCCTGAGAACCAGACAGCGAAATAGTAAGAGCAAAAGAATTTACAAAACCTTCACTAGTCACACAAAATGATTAATACAATGCCACAAGAAGTAAGTAAATTCCAACATAAAAGTTCTCAATCCATTAATTAAGCATTTTCAATCCATTAAACAACTGGATCTCAGCACTGTCGTGAAAATACAATCTAAATCCTTCCTTCCTCACACATAGTCCGTACAAAATGACAACTAACTCTTGGATTAGGGTTTTGTCCACCTTATATACCTTACCCTCACATGTATGGACCCTCATGTTGGTATTTGGGAACTATTAAAGTTCTTTCCTAAAAACTAGGAAATGTTGTCATGACAACTTTGCAAAGTTGCAAAAGTTGTCATGACAACTTTTACATCTTTTGCCAAAATGACATTTTATCACTTCCAATGCCCCAAATTGGTCCTAAAACTTATTATATGACCTTAAAACACTCAAAAAAATCAAAACCATGAATACCACTCCATGTTTGAGTTTTGGTCAACCCTTTGACCTTTTGGTTGACTTCAAAAGATATAGACCCCTAGATGCAACTTGACCTCAACAACTACTAAACCCTAATCACTACTAACCGTAGTCACACCTTAGATACACTTGGCACTTTATAACATAGGCCTTATTAACTGATGGTTTTCCAAACTAACCTACAAGCCAAAAATGACAAAAGATCTATCTAAGACCTTAGGGTGCTCCTGCACCAGAAATAAATGATATTCTCTATTTTGGGCTTCTTTTAGCTGTCTATTTTGTGGTGGTGGTTTTAGGTTTTTTTCTATTTGTGGGGTCTGAGTGAGCTCTGGTCAAGACAACCGCATGTTGAGTGGGTGATTTTTAGTTTTTTTTTTGGTCTTATGATTAGGAGGGAAGGGAAGGAGGGGTTTTAGAGAATTTAGGGATGAATGGGTGTAATTTTTCAGAGATGTAATGACTATGTGATGGAAAGGAGGAAAACAAATGACTGGGTGAATCTGAATTAATCCATGTATTCAATATTTTTTGGGGTGTTTGAAATTTGTCTTCTGCAAAATTTTATATTCCAATTGTTTTGTTTTGAGATGCTTGAAGAAGGCTGCAAAGTTTTATGGATATAATCACAACATGTATGTCACACTTGTAAGGTTACATGATTTCATGATGAAGACAACTTTGTGATGAGGTGCAAAGTATAGTTTGTATATATTGATGAGGATACCCTCATATTGAGGAACATGGTCCACAAATTGAGTATAGTTATCCATGCATGAGGGGTATGTCATAGAAAATGAGTTGTAACACTATTTAACATGGAGAATACGGTGATGGAAAATACGTTATTGGAGGTGACACTTGATATTGACCCACAATTAATTTAAAATATATATGCAATGTAGTTTAGAACTAGTTATGTGAAAGTGGAAAATAAAAACTAACCAAAATATTTATGTATTTTAATATTTTTTTTTGAAAATACAGTAGTCCATCTTGCATACCATACCATCTCATGCTTATCTTACCATTACCTTCAAATGATAACTTGAAGTTGAACAGATGGACATTGGGTCTTCGATATCCACACAATTTGTGGCAATGTTTTCTCATGGTTCATTAATACAAATTTTAGCAATTTCAAGCATATGTGTGCATGTTTCATTTTTTTGGGTGACATAACTGAATATCAATTTTGTTAACACATATACCATTTGAAACAATATTTATAAATATTTCTCATTTATGGGTTTCTTTTAAGCAATATTTAAATAGTACAATTTTTGCTACAAGATATTTTAGAAAAATTAGCAAAGTATTTATGTATTTTAATATATTTCTTTTAAAATTTAGTCCTCCATCTTGCATCCCAGAGTTATTATTCTCATGCTTTTTTTACCATGACAACTCCTTAATTACACTCATAGTATTTAGTGAATATATGAAGTACTAATATGTTTTGTAAAGGGTCAAATTTGTTTTAGATTTTAATCATATGCACTGCTCTATCTTTTATTTGGTAACGTAGGTGAATGTGGAATCTATAGACCAAGGTGGGAAACACATATACCTATAAAATGCTAATTATAAAATTTCACATTTGTGGGATTCTTCTAAGGAATATTTAAAAAGTACAAAATTTTATACAAAATATGTCACACATACAAACTTGTTAGAGGTGTAAAGTTTACAAAAGTGTTTGCTTCATCCATCTCTAAGATGGAAATATATACTGTATGTGCAAAAACCTATCCCTTTGACCATAAATTTTGTGTCTCCTAAAGAGGTCAGTGAAATCTAGTACTAGTGAGTTCCTCGGGAGATGGTGGACAAGGCAATGTATATGTCTAGATGGAATCATCTTTGCATGATATCCTTGGTTGTTCCTTTTCAGCTATGTGCATTCAACCTCAAGATGTACGCGAGTGTTAGGCCATAACACTATGGCCTATAATTGATGGATGTGGCTTTCCTACATGTGTCGTGGATCAAGATTTTGTAGCAAATAACATCACGCATTCATATGGAAAACCAACCTATTCATGCAGAATGCACATGTATCCATGTGTATAAACCACCCATAGTCATGTTGTACATATCTCAGATGGCAGAGGATTATGTCCTCTGCTAAAATGTGTGGCAGTGAAATTATCACTGTTGCATGGACCTCGGTCTCGGAAGCCAAACAGAGCAGCCTATACATAGACACAAAGAAGATTGTTACATGTGAGTAGAATATAGCATATATATATATATATATATATATATATATATATATGGGTGGCATAATGAGTTTTAAAGAGGATGTAAAGGTGAAAATCTCATCCACTCCTCAACAATCATGATGTCCATGACATCGTCAAAACCCAATTGTAAACTACAGGCAAAGTGACCTACAGAGACATATACATTGCACATAAGGTGTCACCATCAATATAAATACCTAATATACATTTGTGCCACCTCCTTGCATATCTACTTGACAATTATTTTATAGCACACAAATAAGCATAAACAAATAAATAAAAAACATACAGTCTCTAGTTGAATCAAAGTGGTGGCAATTGGGTTTGAAAGCATTTTGTATTTATAGTTGAATAAAACCTAATTGTTATGCTGCAAATTCATCTTTAGTTATTATTGCATGGTTTATCATGGTCCCATACAAATGAATTAACTAACTCAAGTGTATTTGAACATTTACGGTCGTGACATAACTTTCATTCAAAAGTGGTTTCAAGGATTTTCATTGAGAAACAAGTGAGACATCAAATTTTCTTTCATGAAAGGGTATGTAACCCGTGGCAGTGGGGGTTATGACAAGAATTTAATATCCACCCTCTTTCCAGTGTTGATAAATCTTCAAAATTGGTAGTTTGAATTTTTAAGGAGTCTAGTTTATGATTTTGATATTGGTATACATGGAGAATGTTGTTTGGGACTACAATAATGATACCATTGACTATTAAGTTGTGCATTTTTAGTCTACTTGAGAGGGTTGTAACAATGGTTTTGGGGAACAAGCAAAGACTGATCATTTATAATACTAAATTATGTGATTTTATATTGTTTATGACTTCTTTTGACCCTTGGAATGTGACTTGTTGATCAATAGTCAAGAACACTTGTATATGATTTGCAAAATTTGACTAATTAGGCCTACACTATAAATTAGTAGTCCATTTTGAAGTCAAGTGTTCCAAATGAGTCATATGATCAAACTGGATATATTGTTAATCTAAGATGTTCCCAAAGTGGGTTGTGCCTTGTGAACTATTGAGCCTTTGCTTTGTGATTATATCCTATCAGACACAATAACCTTGTAAAAAGAAAGGTTTGATGTTAAAAAGAATCATGGATGGAAGCCAAGCTAACAAGAATCTTGATCCATTCTAAAGTATGGAAGTGTTAGGAAGTTTTTCATTGAGTGAGAAGTGTTTTACATAGTTTCTTGTTTGGGTTAAGGGAAGGATATTAGCCCATTTTTGTGAAACATGCCTACAATTTGGTGATTCACAACCTGCATCTACATCAATTTTCTACCATTCACCTATCATAGAATACCAAGCTCAGACACATTCTTGTGGGCTAAAATTTGTTATAGTAGGATAATGTGTCATGTTTTCTAGTGGCTAAGTTGTTGTGTTTACCAAAAATTTCTGCATACATGTCACGTTGTCCCTTGTCATCATTTCCCTCACTTCCCCACACATATCATATCCCCCTATGCAAGTGTCGAAAGACAAATTTCTAAGAGGAATTCTTTGTGTTGATTGTCGGGTACAAAAAAGAAATGAAAACATCAAGTCAAATGTGGACAAAAGTAATAAATAAATCACCAAAATGCAAACCACAAGCCAGATGATGGAAACAACCTCATTTTTGGCCATCATTACTAACATATGTTGAATGCAAAATATCGATCTGCAATCACATGTGCTTCATCTTCTTCTAGTTTTATATTACTCCCCCTCTTGTTGGTCTCACTATCAAAGGGTGAGACAAACTAGTCCAACTGAGGTACTTCCTTCAACTTTTTGTGATTGGTAGTCTCTCCACATTTTCATTTCCCCCAAGAACATTTCCTACTAGCATTCAACTAGGGCTGCATGAAAATAATGCTACTATCCATTGGGTTAGTGTGTTCACTAAAATCAAATGTCAATGCATTGCACTCTTAGAGGTTAACCAAGAACCTCCGCACACAAGACACAAATGAATTTCATTTTTCAAGTGTTTGTGACATTTTATTAGACAATATCTTCAACATTGTAGTTGCTTCCTTCCATTTTGCCTTTCCATCCATGTCTAGTGTACCACCCTTGACATATTGAGTAACATGTTCAGGAGTGGGTGAAATGATAGTGTTATCGTGAACCACTTCACATGTGAACATATCATTGACATTCGTAACACACAGTCTGAGAACTGAAACATCCCCTGCACAATGATATATTGTTAGAACAGAGTGAAGGTATATTAATACAATAAACATTGTATTCATTCACTTAGATAGTAAAACATCTTGTACTACCCACTTACCTCTATGCCCTATGGCATTGGATTATATATTGGTCATTGTTACAACCTTTAGCGCATTCTTGCATGTATTTCCCTGCACAACCCACAGACAATTACATACATATAAGTCATCTTGACTTTCCTTCACAAGGTACTAAGCACTCAACAACTAAATTTTAACCCAGTGCCAACCAGGATGTGTCTCTTGTTGTACACATTCTGCATTGGGAATCTCATTTTCCCTCTCTATATTGGTTTGTATGTGCCCAACCCTGTAGTTTATGAGAAATCTGAAATGTTGCAACCTCTATTTTTCATTGTAGAATGGTTCCATGCAATATACAAGTGTGAAGTACAGGTGGTCCATCCTCCTTCAATACTTCTTATGATGATAATTTAGGTAATGCATCTTGAGTATGCAATGGTATGACTCAACTGTATCATTTGTGTCATTATTAGCATGTGGAAATTTTCTAAACTTCTTTTCCCACATAGATAGAAAAAAGGTTGAGACCAAGTATGCGCCTAATTCAAAATGTGTGACATCAAAGGAATTAACAACCACCAACAATGATGAGTATTTAAATGTGGTGATCACCAATACAACCTTCTTCTTTGCACCATGTATTGGTGAATTAGTCTAAAAATTGTGGTTGATTGCTGAACTCATCCAAGAAACCATACAATTGATCAATAGTCGTCTCTTCACTTCCCTCCGTGGCCATCATGATTGTCCCTAAATGGTTAAATATATCCATGGCTCTTTCCTTTATTGCATACTTGTACACCTTCTTGATCCATGATTGACGCACATGCTAGAGGTAGAGGATGACACGACATTTAAATACATCCCTGAATGTAATGAACAATGATTTATAAGAATCCCATAAAAAAAACCAAACACAATCAAATAAATTAAGGGATTTTATTTCAACATTTCAAACTAATGAGGCATGCACATATTATATGGTTGTGATCTCTACTCTTGCATCATCTGTAATAAATGGAGTGATCTCCCAATAAGGTTTTGCAAAAATCCCTTGTCTATGGACCTCAGTTAACTAGACTTGAACATCCTCAATCTTGTTCCAAGATGGCAAGAACCATGCCATGGGCACCCTGGATTGCTGCTCGTCAAGTACCAACAATAAGTACAATTGGTACTGCATAAATTGACAATGTTAAAAAAAAATTCCATCAATGAATGCATAGAATTTCTCTCAAATTTTCACTATAGTAGGTGAGACAACTTTCAATTATCTTACCCCATACTTATTTGTTGTGAAAGTCAAATCCATTGAGATGATTGACCGATCTGAGTATTAGACCATCATTTGAAGCATACAAGGAGCTTGGATGCCCATAATAAAAGGTCTGTTCACACCAAGTGGAAGTTGGAAAATGAAGAAGTTATCTCTATCACATGTTTTCCATAGAGAAATACTTCTCTCATCATTCACATCCTTTTGTTCTCGAACAAACTCCACCATTCTCGACGCATTCATGACATCTTTGTGTGTCAACAATCCGTCCCTTTTCATCAATATGCTAGTGAACATAACATCATATAAATGTTTGTCCATGATCACATCCATGGTTTCATCCATCACCAACAACCTCTCTATATAATATTTGCATTCATTCAAAAGTTTTGGAGCCAACATAGACCTTGGCTCATTCGTTAGGTCTCCCACCCCATGAAAGATCTCTCCCTTCCTTATATATCAAAAATGCCACATCTGGGATGCCATGGAATACCTTCACATTCATGTGGAATTGACAACCACATTTTTTTTTTCAAAATATCGAGGTTGTTTCTCACATGGAGGCTTGTCCCTATGATCTTGTGGACCATAGGCACACCAATAACTGTAATTGCACGTGTCAAATTGATGGATGGACATGTATAAAAAAATATTTAAGAAATGGTTTGGTTGACTAACCATAAATACCTCTTTGTGCTTTGTTTCTTGCATGTTGTCATGTGATTTTTATTTTTCTTCTTGTAGACAAATGCGACTTCATAACCATCGACCAATGATTTACCACTGAGGAATGCATCCAATCTGCTGAGAGGAATCACTACACACATGTATGTTTTATAGTCATGTGTGAGAAAAATTGGAGTCCACGTGATATCATTAGATGAGAAGGATCAGACTCCTTCTTCATCATCTCACACTTACAAATGCATCAAGAGCTCCCATTTCCATTGTCTCCCCATCCAAACAAAAATCTCAACACACACTTGGGTTGTGTGCAAGAAACCCCTGCAACCAAGGTAGTGTAACAATATTTGATAAAGACCAATGATTTCTCCATTGTAGTAAGAGGATGTTGTCAAAATAATTATGCTTAATAGAGACTCAAGTCTTATTCCATTTTCAACAAATTTGAGTGAATTCCATTAATTTTAGGCAAAGTTATAGTAGTTTTTCTACCAACATCCCCACGAGGAAGGGTTTTTAGGGTTCCAATACAAAATTGTGAATTCATGGCAGTTTCCATCATTATAATCTCTTCTACATTGCTTAATTAAAGGTTTATAGAGTGTATTTTCATATCCTATAGTTTATAGGAGTGCAACTTGTCATTTGCAATGAAAATTATGACTCTGTACTCTGCTGACCTTGCTTTTTGACCTATTTAATTGAACTGTGAGGAGGGGTTAGAAAAATGGATAGAGAATGGCCTTGTAAAGTCATAAAATGGGTGATTAATTCTGTATAGAGCCTAACTCAATCTTTGCAAGCCAATTTCAAGATCTCTTATTAAGAATTTTACTAAATGCTTTGTAAGAGTGGGCTAATTAGCCCTCATGAATAGATTACCAGTCAATTTTTTGGTAGATTTGTTCCTTAAAAACTATGCCTTTATATTTACATGCATTTTAGAACCCCCCAAAAGGGCACTTGAATCTATCTTTAGTTTGTGATTATCTTCCCTGCCTTGGAACTTGTGCCATATTTTCTCATCTACAAGGGCTAGTAGGAGAGAAGCTAGGTTCAATATGTATATAGGGGTTTGATGAAATCAGAGTTATTAAGAATCTTAAATAGGCTTAAACATGGTGTTTCTATTTGGCCTAAGTTGTCTTGGAGGTTGTATGGGGTGTTTGGAACCTTAATGTACTTTTGGATATTTTGTGTCTTTGTACAAGCATAAACACATTTTGAGGAAACCTTGAACTTGTAAGGCCCACATTGGAGCACTGGTTGGTGACTGAGCTAAGGGAAGAACATGTTTTGAATCTTATCATGGAGAGAGGAATGATTTCCTAATATGGTTTCTTGATTGAGTTAAGGGAAATTTATGATCCCTTTGTTGTGAATATCCCTACATGGTATTGACTTGAACTCTACCTCTACATCGTCAACGATGTATGTTGTCTCTATGTCAATAATGTCTCTTGTATTTATTCTTTTAAAATTGCTACTTAAATAAATTTACCAGTGTTCTTTGGACAAATTACGACTGTGATCCTTGTTTCTATCTCTCAACCATTTATTGTCAGCGAGTATGATGCAGACCAAGGTTTATATCAACATGTTGACAGGACTTTGTGATCGGGTCCGCCAACATATGTAAGTTGTTACCGGGTACCGGGATATCGGCCAACTCTACTTGTAAAGTTTTTTTGGGGAAATGAGATTCCCGAGCCCTTCAAGCACATGAGAGTCAGGTCTCGACAGTGCGGGAGCTTAGTTGGGAGTGTAACTATTTTGTTTGGGGGGATAGCTGGTTATCTCGCCTCATCTTCTCTAGGGATTTAAGTAATAGGGATTTCTTGCAAGCATTCACTATATTTACCAAATAAACTTTAAAAGATATTGCAGGGTTAGAAATATTTCATCTACCTATACTTATACCAAACATTCAAAACATCAACCAAGCTCTAACATGCTACACTAAATACCAAAGAAATATAGAACCATCAGTTCATATTTAGTCAATAGCAAGGGAAAAGAAGGTCGTTAATCTACTTAAAATGTCAGAGAAAGGGACATAAAGAACATAGAACACAAAATATCGTTAATTCGGAGATCAAAATGCTAGCAACATCATTGATAGAACCTTTCCTTCTTGATTAACAAGTTTCCAACAAGCACTGGTGCGTACAATAATGGTGGCTCCAGGGGAGCGTCTAACTATTGAAAGCTTCTAAAAAAATAAGGAGCATTGAACTCTGCAAGTAAGAACTGAGAAAAGAAAAATGGTATTAGCTATGGACTGCAAAATCATCAATTTTGCCAACCTCTAGAATGAGGTCAGACTTATTATTTATACACAAGTTTGCCCTAATCTTAACCTAACTCATTTTACCCTTTAAACAATATAATACAATTTCTGGTGGCTGGTACTACCTGCACCACGCTACAAAGACCTTAAGACGGAAAAGGTCTGACATGTTAGAAGAATGAGACAATAAAGGTGGAGTAGAAGAATCAACCTCGAGAAGAGAGCCAGAGAAAAAGTATAAGAAATCCAATCCCCCAGGGATCAAGGCTACATGCCTCATTAATCAGAAAGCGGCTCTCTATCTCTGATGCGCCAGGTGTTATTTTGGAGTGGCACCTTGGGAAGACCACCTGTCAAAATCATCCTCTGAGCCGACGTGCCTTGTTGCAGTTACCTTCTTTCTGACACTTTAATTAACCATCTGATAGTGACCAATCAGCTTCAAGAACTGAGACACTGGTCACTGAAAGAATAAAAAATTGTGGGATCTGGAACTCCAGGATCTGGAAGCTTACGCTCCCTAAAGAATGAACAGATACAAAATACATCTCCTAATAATCATCTCCAGAACCCAGAGAATTTTATTATTCCTTGGTATCATTGAAGGTCTATAGGAGCTAGGCGATCCCATCTTCGTCGATGTCCTTGAGGCCGGCCCGGTGGTACTTGGCCACATCTACCTGTTCACCCAGATCTAGAACATTTTCCTTGAATTCTGCGGCCATCTTTGCCGCGTCGTGACCTTGGAGCACCATGCAAGTTATCCGCATCATTTTTTCTCCATCTATCCCCTCCTAGGATCCATACTGAGACTCCATTATCTCATCAAAATTTCCCATGACATATTCCTCTAGAGTGCATGTTTCAGTGCTAAAGGGATCAACTCCGGAGACCTTCGAGATTAATGACTTGTACAAATTAAAAGAATATTAAACTTGAAGGTGTTATATTTTTCCATTAGTATACTTAGAGAAAAACATGATCTACACCATTGATTTACTCTACATTGACAGACAGGGCACAACACTATCCAATGCAATTGTTACCTGACAAACATTGTTAAGTGTTACTGTAGACACCTAAATTTGACCAGGTGTATCTTAAACTTTCAAAACTATAAATCCCAGCCAATTGCCTCAAATCTCATCAAAATGCATCAAATGGATCAAAATTAAATCAAATGGACATTTATCAAGCAAAGTGGATAAAAATCAAATTAAATCAAAGGATTAAATAATCATGAAATCAAATAATTAAATTCAAGCCTAAAAGGAATTAGTCAAAATTATGCAATTGATTTTAATCAATTAATTGTATAGTTTAAATCAAAAAAATCAAATCCAACCCATTCACCCTTACATGACTAAATTAATTAAATGCTTGAATTATATTAATTCCTAATTTCTTTGAGGACAACCACTCAATTTTCCCTCCATTTGAAAACACCTCAAAGCTTTTTACTCAACCAAAGCTTGATCATGATCAACTCACTCTACCCCCTACCCTTGGGAAATTGCTATAAATATAAGCCATTTTCTTTGTGTTTGGGATCCAATAAATTCAAGAGCAAAGCATCCTTATTATAGGCATTTGGAGAGCATTTAAGAGCTTTGATAGTATTTCAGCATTTGCATAGCATTTAGAGTATCATGTTTAGAAGCATTTGAGCTAGTTCAGAGCATGTTTATCATTTTCTTCTCATTCTAGGATTATCCTTGAGAGAGATTAAGATTGAGAGCTCTCTTAACAAAGCTTAGATAGAGAACCATGAGATGTCATGGGTTTTAAATTCAATTCTTAGATTAAATAGCATTTTCTTTCCATAGAGTTATTGTTACTAATCCTAATTTCATGAAGGTGTAATCTCACACACACAAATGCTGCCCACCATGGGGCTTTAGGCCTCATTTCTAACATTTTAATCTTAATATTTTGTGTGTTTTGCATAATTTTCTGTGTTATTTTGCAGAAAAAAAGAAGAGCCACCGACGAAGCATTCAGAGCCGCCTATCAGCATTAAAGCACTGCATACGGAGTTTCTTTTATCTCTGTTTTTCATTCTTACGCCGCCTATGAGATAAAGTGTGTCGCCTGTGAGATAAAGTGCGCTGCCTGTGAACTTCCAAGAGTCATGTTTCAGCAACATTTGACTGCATTTTATACGTTATGTGCTGCCTTTCATTTTTATTTGACCACTTGTAGATTTTCCCGAGCCCTTTTAAGATTTAAAAGCCGCTTTGAAATTTTTTATTTACGTGTAGTAACAGTTAAATGCCGCTTATTAGCTGTTAAATGTCGCGTAGGTCTTTCTGCTTCAAATCAAGTTTTTAATGGTTTACTCACTATTTTGACTCTCTATGTTTTTCTTTGTTGCAGATGAAAATCACCTGAAAGTGTGGAAACCAGAGAAATGAGTCACAAGGCCTAAAAAAGAGGTAAGGATTAAGACTAAACATGATAAGCAAATACATGCATCTAATCTCTTAGAGAGTTTATTTGAAGAAGAATAACTTTATGATCATTACATTAAAGTTTTTTTTCCTTATAAAGAAAAGTTTCCTACTCTTTGATTGATTTCCATTCTTAGTTCTTCAAGCTTTGATTTAACAAATTTCCTTTTAAAAGAGCTTTTAGGAGGGAAATTATCTTTTTATTTCCCAATTTTTCTTCACTTTGTTTCATTTGTGTTGACTAACTTGTTGGAGGAGCTGGAGTGGGAACGATCGCCACTAGGTGAGTAGAAATAAAGCATAAATCAATCAAAAATGCACCTAGCCTTTGCTAGCTTTGAAAATGAGGTATTTATCTTGACAAGCTTGCATTGATTAAATTGTGGCATTTTGTTTAAATCTAGTAATTAGTAAAATCCTTCTAATTGTTTAAATTGAACAAGCATTAGGCATATGCTCTTCACTTTTCGAAGTGAATCAGAAAGCCAAACGTGCAAAGTCAATTTAGTGCAAAGAAAAGGATAAGGAATTGAACAACACATCTCAATTTTAAGAACCTCCTTGTCAAGAGGTTGAAAATGAACAATTTTTTCTTGAGGTGTTTGGAACAAAGGAAGACAATAGGGATATGCTCTTCACTCTTTGAGTGAATCATATTCCCAAACTTGTTGGACTAAGTTCAATTCTTTCTTTCCATATACATGCTAGCTAAAATAGAGCTTTAAAGGGCCTGCCTCCCAAGATTTGCCGATGTGGGACATATTCATTTTTTCCGCGATGTCATCCAACCCACTATAAATAAATACACTTTACCTTAATCAAAAAGTGACTAAACCTTGTGCAAGCTATCCTCACTTCCTCTAGTAGTCCTTCGGGATTGTGCAAAATTGTACTTTCATGCGTGTGGGAAGCCCGCAAGGGGGTAAAGGATCTTGGCAAGATTTAGAACAAAGGTGATTTAAAACCTTGATAAAATATCAAACCTACCTTTTTAAAGCCATTGTTAAAAGCCAAATTTGTTTGACTCTGAGGTAGATTGTTTGGAAGAAATTCTTGTGCATACCCGTAAAAACATCTGAGAACATAAAATTTTAGTGTTGTTTTAGGGATATGGTATAATTTTAATGTGTGTGTTGAGCTTGTACTCTATTTTCTCACAAGATCCTTTTTTGACAAATCTGATCAAAGCCTTTAAAATTTTAAATCCAGAAAATAACAAAAAAATTGACAATTTCAACTTTGATCAATAAGATTCATGTACCAACAATTCAAAACCACATACAAACAATCCTGGACTACTTACAACTTTAAAATGTCGCCTGTAAACTTTCAACAACTGCATAAGCCACTAGAAAGTGTTGCGTGTCAATAGTTTAAAACCGCCTATCAATAGGCAAACGCCACCTGCTAGCTGCAGAGTGCCGCATACAAGAATTCCAGTGACTGCGTATCAACAATTAAAGGCTGCCTACACACAGGCAAGAGCTTCCCAGAAACAAAGTAGGGCAAACAATGGATATATACCGAGGGTTTGAAAACAAGAAAATTCCATTTTTGGATACCCTTTTGGACATTTTACCTCTATGTATACTCAACTGGATCAGAATCTGCCATTATTGGAAATTTTGGAAAATCATCCACATATTGATCACTTAAGTGAGATAAAAGCCTAGGATCTTCATTTGATTTATGTTAATGATGGTTTTTACGCGATCTCATTACATTAAGACTACCCTACAATCAGACGGATCTTATCTAAGGCAAGAGTGTCCTTTTCTGGGTGATCCTTTTAGTTCTTTAAGACCCTTACAAGAACCCATCAAGGAGACAAAACCAACAATGTCTTTTCCATTTGGCCATATAGATCCTGATCAAATCAATCATTTAAACAAGGATATGAACAATAATGGAGGGGGAAATGTTGATCCTAAAAACCAAGGATCCAATAGAAATAACAATGGAGGAGAAAACAATGACCCTAACAATCAAGGGTTGAACAATAATAAAAATGGGGGAACATTGACCCTAATGATGAGGAGTTAACTGATGAAAAGGTTAATAAAGCTATGCAAAGTCCTTTCTTCATGAAGCTTATGGAAAAAGTGTTGGAAAAGGACAAGGAAAAATACTTTTTAGACCTAGCACAAATGGGTCTCAAATTTCCACATGATTATGATGTCAACAAACTTAAACAAGAAGAAGCTGAAGCTAATCCCATTGACATCATTAACAAGCAATTTCAACTTTTCCAAATGCAACTGGACATGATAAAACAAAGTGGGTCTCCTAAACCCTTTTCTATCGAAGCTTTACGTCCATTTCCAACAAATGCTATTTTTCCTAAATATGACAAATATGAAGGAACAACTGATCCTCAAGATCACTTAAGGGAGTTTTGTGCATTAAGTCTAGAGTTCATGCATGACACAACTGACCTTATTAGGTTATTCCCCAGAATTTTGGGAGGTATGGCAATGGAATGGTTTTCAAAGTTACCCTCTGACATTCGAACCTTTGAGAAATTAGCCTCTAAGTTTATAACTCACTATTCCTATAACATCAAACATGAGGTTACAATGCTTAATTTATGTAACACCAAACAAAGAGAAGGAGAGACATTCCCACTTTTTCTACAATGATAGAGAGCAGTATTTGCTAGATACCCTCGAAGTGTACCCGAAAAGGAGAAGATGGATATTTTTGTAAACAGATTGAATCATGAAATGACTATCGATTAAGGCTACAATGTCCTAGGTCATTTCAAGACCTAATTGAGAATGGGGTGACAATGGAAGAGGTATTGATAAAAAGTGGAGAAATTAAACTTTACAAGGATAACAAGAATAACAACAACAACAATACCTCCAACACTAATCAAAATTGCAATTCCCCTAACAACAACCGATTTTGGGTGAAGATTAACAACAATAAAGGAGTGGTTAACGATGGAGTGGTAGAGGCTAACACTTTAAAGGCTACCCCTTTCAATCTCAATCAAAATTCAGTTCAAGCCAATAATGTGAATCAAGCACCCAAAGTGCCCTTTAACGACAACGCACTAATAACAACTTTGGGAAAAATCAAGGAACTTACAAACCTAAACCTTTCTTTTCACCTACACCCAAAAGCACTTTCACTAATTTGGGTGAACGAGTGGAGTATGCATTAAGGACACTTATTGCAAATAAACTTATTGACTTACCAAAGGCTCAACCATATGAACCTCTAATCAAGCCAAATTGGTGGAGTGAGAATAACCATTGTGAGTACCATAGAAATCGGGGACATAAGACAAATGATTGCATGCATCTTAGGCATGTGGTACAATATCTCATTGATAATGGTGTGATAAAAGTGGAAGGACCTCAAACTAATGAAGATAACATGGCCTTTAAGACTCCTTTCTATAAACATGAAAAAGGAGAGTCTTCCAACTCAAACAACGGAGAAAACATTGCGAATAATGTAAGAGGCAATAATAATGTTAACTTTTCTCATACTTATGATAATACTATCAATGTTGTGGTAGTCAAAGATAAATTTATTCAAGAGTCTGCTAATGCCATCACAAGGGGGGCAAGCCTCAAAGTTTACCCTACAAGGGGGTACTCCTATTACTATTGGCCCTAAAACACCAACTATTTTGGCTAAACAAACACCACCCACAACAAAGCCTTATAGTTTGGTGGATCAACTACAAAAGACTCCAACACAAAT
>MU227477.1:67408-79926 GCA_018584345.1 Thuja plicata | reverse complement strand
CAACTATTTTGGCTAAACAAACACCACCCACAACAAAGCCTTATAGTTTGGTGGATCAACTACAAAAGACTCCAACACAAATATCAATTTTGGAGTTGTTGAAATTATCTCCTAATCACAAGGAGATTTTGGAAAAATCCTTTGTTGAGACCACTATTCCTATAAACTTGGAGGAAGACAAATTTTAGAACATGGTAGGACATCTCATAGCCCCTCATTGTCTTTCCTTTTCAAAGCAAGATGATATGTCTATCACGCATCCTCAAAACTTACCCTTGCATATAGAGGTGTTAATTCAAAGACATAGAGTCAAGAGATTCCTCATAGATGGTGGAGTTGGTCTTAATATCTGCACTTCAAACCTTGTCAAGTCATTAGGGTTAACTGAGTATTCCATTGATCCAAAAAAGCAAATCACCATTAAGGCTTATGATGAGGAGGAAAGATCTTCAAAGGGTATGATTATTCTACCAATTCAAGTGGGACCTATCAAAAAAGATACCATATGTCAGGTTCTTGATATGAAATTGACCTACAATATCTTACTAGGAAGGCCATGGATACATGAAATGCAAGTGGTACCTTCTACATATCACCAATCCATAAAGTTTCCATACATGGGGGAAGAGATCATGATTGGAGGAGATTCAAACCCTTTCCAATATTACAATGCTTTAAAGCAAAGTCATGAATTGTATATTCCTCATAATAGGGAAGGAGTCATCCCTGATATTACCATGGAAGAAGCCAAGGAGGAAAGTCCAAAACCAACATCAAATGTTACATCAACTTCAAACCCTATTCAAACTAACTCAACTACATCAACTAAGGGAAAAGAAAAGATGAGTTATGAGGGTTCAAATTCAAATGATAATTCAGCCCAAACTTCAACATTGAGAATAGAAACTTCAAAACCCACTAAGGAGGAAAGGGAACAAACTAAGAAAGATCATTATGAAAAGATGAGTAACCTAATGAACCAATTTGAGAAACAATGCAAAATTCACTCAAAAGGGGTAGGGGAATATTTTGTTTCCCTATTTGATTTACCTACATCTCCAAGGACACATGGGAAGCCATCAAAAGATCATCAACCTCATAAATAAAATTCCCATTTTTTAAGAGAATGTGATAAGAAAGAAATGGAAAAAGAAGATAATGAGGTATTACAATGGCTTTATAAAGAGGAGGATAATTCAGCTAACTCCAATGAAAGGGTGCAACATATCAATATCCAAACTAATCAATATGGAAAAGGATTTGATATCATGAATAAAATGGTGTATAAGGGAAGAGGACCCTTAGGAGTTCAACATAGAGGGTTGTTAGAACCTATTGAACCAGTTTGGAGAGCAAAAGAAGAAAAAGCCGGCATAGGTTTTCAACATAAAGGAGAAATTTCAAGTCCCATGCATGATTTTCGTGCACATATCCATATGGTAGGTTCTAAAAGTGAAGATGATTCTAGGGATTATGAGTGAGATTCCTTGTCCAAATAATCTTGTCATGACATAGAGGTTGATACCATTCACACTTATGCAATTCCTCCCAAAGATGAGAATCAAAAACATGTGACTCAAAGTTTGAATTCAACTCAAACATCAAGTGATCCTCAACAAGTCAATGTAGAAAAAGCACCTCTTTACACTCAATGGGTAGGTGAACCTTGGGTACCTTTGTGGGCAGGAGATTCCAACCTAGTGTTTAATCCACATGTTTTATTTCCCATAGAAATCTTATAGGACTCTAATGAAGAGGATTTTGATCCTTCTTCCATGGACCATCTTGAAGAGGCACATGTCATAGACCTTAACGATACAATGTATGAACCATAAAATGAATTCATGTCCTTAAATCCTTCAAATGAAAGCCCATCCAATGAACCCTTTTCCTTAATGCACCCCGAACTTATTGATTGGGATCTTTCTGAGCCAAACAACTTACTCTACTTCCCAAATGACAATGCAATGGCCTTATACCTCAATGCGATTGAACCCAATTCTTCCACCAATGAATTCACTCTAGACATGATGATAGGGGAAGGTGTTCAACCTCTTAATCCAAAAAAATGAAAAGAAAATATACAAAAAAATGAGAAGGTCTAGCGGTGAAAACCACTATGTGGCAGTGCTAGACCCAAAAAAAGTAAAAAATAAAGGATGTTTCCGAAGGTGAAAACCTAACTATGGCACCTAAGGGAGAGAGGTTGGACACCTTCCCAGCTCATGAAGATGAAATATCACCTATACTTATTGAACCCACAGGAAAGGTTAACATTGGAACCAAAGGAGATCTTAAATTCATTCACTTGGCAACATATTTGAGTTCCTTGGAGAGAAAAGAATTCATTGCATTCTTTAAAGAAAAACAAGTCAACTTTGCATGGTCATATGCTGACATGCCCAGATTAGATCCAAGTTTCATATTGCATCATTTAAATGTGAAACCTGGGGTTAAGCCTGTCAAGTAGAAGTTGAGCAAAATGCATCCACATGTAGCCCTTTTAGTCAAAGCAGAATTGGAAAAATTACTCAAGGTAGGATTTATAAGAGTAATTGCATATGCCGAATGGATCTCCAACATTGTACCAGTTACCAAAAATGATAAAACCATAAGATTTTTCATGGAATTCAGATATTTAAACCTTGCTTGTCCAAAAGATGACTTTCCATTACCAAGCATTGATGCTATCGTGGATCTCACTACCGGTCATTCTATGTTTTCACTTATGGATGGATTTAGTGGGTATAATCAAATTCACATTGTACCTGAGGATCAAGAGAAGACAACCTTTACATGCCCATGGGGTACTTTTTGTTGGAATGTAATGCCCTTTGGTCTCAAAAATTCCAGAGCCACTTATCAAAGAGCAATAACTACCATTTTCCATGACATTATGCACACCTTTATGGAAGATTATGTGGATGACATTCTAGCTAAGTCACATACAAGAAAAGATCATTTATCCATACTAGAAAATATTTTTACAAGGCTAGAACAATTCAAAGTGAGACTCGACCCAAAGAAATGTGCTTTTGGGGTACAATTGGGAAAACTCCTAGGGTAGATTGTTTCTGCAAAAGGCATGAAGTAGATCCTGAAAAAGTACAAGCAATAATGGACATGGAAATTCCAAAGAATATTACTCAAATGAGGTCACTTCAAGGAAGGCTTCAATCCATAAGGAGGTTCATTTCTCAATTGGCAGAAAAATGCCATTCTTTCACCAGATTGCTACATAAAGACACCATATTCACATGGGATGAGGAGTGTGATAAATCCTTTACATTGTTGAAAACATATTTGATGAATCCACCTATCTTGATGCCACCTATTCAAGTCAAACCTTTGTTACTCTATATTTCAGCAACATAAAAATCTTTAGGAGTCTTATTGGCACAAGAAGATGATGAAGGAAAAGAAAGAGCTATCTACTACTTGAGTAGAACATTGATCAAATATGAATTAAACTATATCTTCATGGAAAGGGCTTGCCTAGAAGTGGTATTTTCCTCTCAAAAGTTAATACATTATATGTTGTTGCATAAGGTGAAGCTCATAGCCAAAATTGATCCATTAAAATACTTACTTAGCAAAACAACTTTAACTGGAAGGATTGCAAAGTGGGTAATGGTGCTTAGTGAATTTGACATTGAATATGTTGATAGGAAAGCAATCAAAGGTCAAGCTATTGCCGATCAATTGGCTGAATATCCTCAAGAATCTACACATCCTATTCAAGTAGAGTTTCTATATTTTGAAATTGTTAATGTGGAAGCTAAGGCATAGACTTTATACTTTGATGGATCTTACACCCAAAATGGTAGTGGAGCAGGCATTATTTTGACTACACCACAAGGTTACACAATCCCAAAATCTTACAAGTTATTGTTCTCTTGCACCAATAACATAGTACAGTATGAAGCTTTAACCAAAGGTATCAAGATGGCATTGGAATGGAACTTCATAGAGTTACAAGTTTATGGGGACTCTCAATTAGTCATCAATAAAGTTAATAATGAATATAATACTAAGGATGAAAAATTGATGCCTTACAAAAGATTGGTGGATGCTTGGAAAAATTACTTTTCTTTGATTACTTTTGAACAAATTCCAAGAGACAAGAATAGAGCAGCAGATGCAATGGTTGCTTTGGCATCTTTGCTTCAAATGCCCAATCACAATGAAAAGTATGAGTTCTTACTGGAAGAATTGGTTACACCAGCATTTGACCTACCTGATACCCAAATTATTGCCCTTCTAAATGGACATGACTCACCATGGTATGGACCCATTTATGCCTACCTGAAAGATCAAACCTTACCCATTGACCAAACCTGTGCTCAAAAGCGCAATTTCATAAGACAAGTGGCTTGTTATATAATCCTTTCTGACACATTGTATCGTAAAGGTCTTGACGGAACATTTCTTAGATGTCTAGAGGAACATAAATTGAAACTAGCTTTAAAAGACGTCCACAAGTGTATTTGTGGGTCACATTTGAGTGGTTTAAACCTAGCTAAGAAAATCCTACGTATGGGGTACTTTTGGAAAACCTTAGAAAGAGATGCTTGTCAGTTTGTCAAAGTTTGTGCAAAATGTCAATATCATGGAGACATTATCCATGCACCGGCACAAGAATTACACCCATTTGTCACACCATGGCCTTTCTATCAATGGGGCTTTGATTTGATAGGCATGATTTATCCACCTTCTTCAAATGGACATAAGTATATTCTCACAGCAACAGAGTACTTCACTAAATGGGTTGAGGTTGTCCCTTTAACAACTACAACGGGGAAGCAAATTTCTATGTTTATCCTAAATCATATCATTTGCATATATGGTATTCCTCACGTCGTCATCACAGATAATGGAAAATAGTTGAACAAAGATGTTGATGAACTTTGTGACACATTCCATATTACACATCACTCTTCATCCATTTACTATCCCCAAGGTAACAGACAATCATAAGCTACCAACAAGAACATCCTTAAAATCCTTAAGAGATCAGTTGGCAAGTCGGGAAGAGATTAGAATCTTCAAATCAATCCAGCATTATGGGCCTATAGGACTAGTATTCACACCCCGATATGAGCTACACCTTTTTCATTGGTTTATGGGGCCGAAGTTGTTCTACCTTTAGAAGTTGAAATACCATCCCTAAGAGACTCATTACATGGATTAATCACGGATGAGGATTATAGAGTTGCCCGACTTCAACAATTGGAAATGTTGGAGGAACATCAAACTCAAGCCTATGATCATTTGAAAGTGTATCAGAATCAAATTTCAAGGAACTATAACAAGCATATTAAACCAAGAACATTTCAAGTAGGAGATCTAGTATTGAGAGAAAATCCAAAAAATTAGGCTGATAGAGAAAAGAAAGGAAAGTGGGAAGAAAATTGGCTTGGTCCTTTTGTCATTGTTTCTTCTTTTGGAACGGGGACCTACAAATCAGCCGATTGTGATGGTGATGAATTGTAAGAACCTATCAATAGCATTCATCTTAAGAGGGTTCACACCTGATTTAGAGGAAAGAGTATCAGAGGAAAGAGTATAAGTTGAGAGTATCAGATGAGTCAGCATCACCTTTGTACATGGAAAAAGTCAAAAATACAAAAAAAAATGAGAAAAGATCAAAATACAAAAAATATCTGAAAGTTCAAAAGCAAAAAACATTTGAAAAAGAGAAAAAAGTGCCTTGGTGAAAACCTAGCAATAAGCGCCTTGGTAGTAAAAAAAAAAAAAGAGAGAAAAAGAGCAATAATCCCAAAAGGTGAAAACCTGGAAACAGGCGCCTTTTGTCCCTTAGGTCTTTCCTAGTTGCATTTGTACATATTGTGTTTCATCATCTCATTTGTCCATATCCTCACTGCATCCATCATTTATGCATAGTCCTAATAAAGTCTCAGAGCTGTATTTTGTCGCATTCTAGGTTCATTTTCCCTAAGTTTCACATTGATCGCATTTATCACTTTGGGGCATGCATCATGGATTTTTTTTGGTACCAAAAAGATTCAATAGTGCAACATCTTGGTCACACATCAGAAGCAAATTTTCAAATTCAGAAGAGAGATTTTTGGAACCTTTGATAGATATCATTGTTCAACCCTAAACAGTTTGATCGCATAACATGATCCTTGAGTTTCATTGACTTATTTTATCAGAATTAAAAATTGACACACCCTAAATGATTAGACTGTCTAGAATTCTTATTTGAAAATCTTGATACATATCACAAACACTTGGAAATTTTTTATGAGTATTTCATTAACCTTTTTTGAGTCATGTTCTTTTTAGCTAAACCGATGATGTTTCAACTAGATTAGCGATGATGGAGACATGATGTCTTCTTAAGCTTCTATGTGATTGTTTTGAGGAAGAACCTTTAACTTGTGTGAATTAGTCTAAGGACATAGTCATCAAAGAACCATCGAGGACATTCATATAGGAAGGATGGTTAACCTTTGTTTGTTCATGCAAAAGGATACCTTGGTTATTTAGATTTTCAATATCTTAAATGCCAACACCCACTTGCAACATTGAATCCGATCAAACCGGTTTTCATACTCCCATAGTTGGTCATTCAAATAGTGAGGGTTGTACTTGGTTTCGTAGAAAGGGTTACCACATGAGATGAAATTCATATTCATATTCTTATGGTCGCAATGGCACTAGTAAGGATTGTATCGACTCCTAGTTCCAAAATGCTCAATGATGAAAATATATCTCTGTTTGCATTTCTTTCGCAAACTTCAAGGACAATTAGTTGCATTGCATCTTCATGTTAGATTAAATGCATTTTCAAGTTAGATTAAAATGGCTTGTATTTGTAGCACTTTTCCAAGTTCAAAGGGGGAATAAAGTTTGACAACACTTCATCTATTTAATGGTTTCAAATCATCAATATGAGATTATCTTTTGCATTCATAATCATTAATCATTATTCATTATATGCATATCAAGAGAAAAAGAAAAGAAAATAATCATTATTCATTATTCATTTATCCAAATCATTTAGAATTGTAAATCATAAATTAAATTGCATACATCAAAAAAACCAAAAAAGATAGTTGCATTCATTTATCATTGCACTAAGTATTGCATCCATATCATTGCATTGCATAATCCATACATCGTGATTAAATCAGAAAATCATATAGGAGTAAGTTGCATTAACATCATTTACATCCATTTATCTATGTCCTACTCTAATCCATTGCATCCATAGCATAATAGAAATAAATGCATCATAGAAGCATGTAGATATGCATAAAAGAAATCTCATAACAACATCATCAAAAGAGGAATCAAAGATCATCATAGATAAATTTCCATCATCAATGTCTATAACACAAATTAGTACATCAAAGGTACATTAATAAATGATCCATACATCAAAGTCCTGATCAAATACATATGATACATCAACGCAATATCCATATATCATAGATCCCAATCTATCTCATGACCCAGCAGGGGCACCTGATCCATCTCCAACAATACTAGTACCTGAACCCCCTGCCCCATCAGGATCCCTGTCACCTGATCTATCATGTGTAGAAGGTGGTGCCTGACTAGTGCTTGCACTAGTAGGTAACTGAGCTAATCTAGTCAGAAACTATTGCAGCATAGCAGAAACCTGATCTAATCATACAATAACTACAGTCATCCCTACCTGTAAACCTCGCACATCTTGAACTAAGCCATCCACAATGGGAGGAACTGGAGGTGCATGTGATGGTGGAGGAGCCTGAGGTGCCTGGGATGCTAATGGAACCTATGATGTCACTGGTGTCTTACTACTCTATGGCTCAACCTGAGGATCCTATCTCTGTGGAGATGGAGGTCTCTGTGGAATCTGTCCCTATAATGGAACCTGTCTAGCCACTTGGACTCATCTCTGTCTCTGCCTAGCCCACTCTGCACCAACTATGATAGGATCCTATCCCTAGGGTACCTGTGCCTACACTAATCTCTATCTAGGATGCCTAAATCCACCACCTCAGCCTCTAACATGACCACCCCACATCTGAGGTCCTACAGCTCTCTGTGCTCTAGGATCCCTAGGTGCCCTCTGAACCCTCTGTCTCTGAGGTCTCCTGCCATCATCACCATCATCATCATCATCTCCATCATTATTAGAAAGCTCATCCACATCAGGAATAAGCTCTGCTAGATCTGTAAATCTAACAAAGCGATGTCACAGGAACCACTCTCGATACTGGGATGACATACCTACATCAGCAACATGCATCATTATATCCCACATAACATATCCTAGCTGATCAATCTGTATACAGGCCAACCGATATTCCACCTATGCTCCCCACAGATCTCTCAGCATGTACTCTAGCATAAAGTGCCATACCCTGAGGCATGTCATGAACCCGACCGTACTGACAAAGCACTCTCCCAAAGAAAAATATCTCAATACATAGCGGTGATCGACCAATCATCCACCGAGGAGAAAATATGTATGGACACTCATCATCGTCCTCTCGCCAACTCTCACAAAGAAGATATGGCCTCCATACGACCTGATCAATATCATCAATAGTGCATCGCCAAAACTCAACCTTGCCCAGACGATGCTAGACAACCATTCCATCATACAAAAATGCATACGGATACCCTTGGGCCCACACTCATGCTAAAACTGGTCTCATGATAGGGATATGCTTCCAAGTCCACAGTTGTAACAAAACTGCACCTGCTGAAAGAGATGTGTTGCATCTATATACAACCTCATGTAAATCATGATATATCTGTGCTAATACACAGGAACCCCAGTTGAATCTTTGAGGATGTACAATTGAATCCTCCAGTATCTGGCCCCATCTGACTGCAAATCCATGACCTCTCCTATCTGGCAGTAGTAATCCTTTGATCACTGCTCCTAACAATGCTGGAAAAGTGGGAAATGAAGCAAACTATGCCCAAGTAATACAATCATCAACAATGGTGTTATCTCCAAACACCCATCTGCATACACTGCTATCATAAACTGAATCATAATATACCCGCTCTCCATGAGTCGGGATCCTCAGTAATCTGTACACATCCTCGGGCATGATATTCATCTCGCTGAGGGGTAGATGGAACGTATTATGGTCAGAGTGCCATCGCTCTACCATAGCTATCAAAAGACCTTGGCTAAGCTGAAACTGAGGGAGATCTAGAAGAAAACTGAGACCACATGTCTCAATAGTCTGTCGCTCAAGAGGCATGAGCTCATCAACTAAATCAAAAACCCAAGACGCGACACCTCGTATCCGTAACTTGTGGTAATGTTCTGACATTTTGAAACAAAGTGAATCATATTAGTCTTTCTATTGGTGGATCATTCTAATTTAATCAAACACATTAAATCTATCCTTGCTCTATTTTGAGCGTATCAACTTATTGTTCCTAACCTCTAGATCTTTAGACACATGGACAATTTGTAATCTCTTTAATCCATCTGATTAAAATATCAAACATTCATTAATATGACTTTTCTAATATCCTAAACACTAAGTGACATTATGGACATACATTTTCTAGCTTGGAATTCAATTGAGTTATCTGTATGATCGATCAAAGGCAATTCATCTATTCTATCTTAGTTTTTCAAACTTCATGGTAGGCGGCACTTCAATAAGTGTACGCAACTTTTTAAGCCCCACGGCATTAAAAACCTTACACGTGACACTTTAATCATCAGAGGTGGTGCTTTTCTTAATAAGCGGCCTTTCAAAGTCCTACACGGATTTTTAATGTTCCTAGGCGACCTTTAAAATATAGGGTTTTCTAGGCGGTTTTTAAGCTAATTGGGTTGCATTTTTGCCCTAATTCCTAGGTAGCTGAGAATTGCTCCAACGCAGCTTTTCAACATGTGGAGGTGGCTTTTCTCTACCCTAAGAAGCTTTTTACCTATCCTACACGGCATTTCAAAAATTTTCTATCTACAAAGCATTAAAAATATGTAATAAATGCTATTTATTGAGCAATAAATGCACTAGGAAGGATCGAACCACTCGTCGTAGGCCCATAGTCTAGAGGTCTCTGATATCGGCATGATCGCTCCAACTGATGCTCTTGAATAGGGACCACCATCACTATCAATCGTCAAAGGATCAGAGCAAAATCTCAATAGTGAAAAGTGAAAATGAATAGTAAATTTGGGTTTTTCAACCTATTTAAGCTATTTTACCCTAATTTTGTGAGATTTTTGACTCAGTCAGACCAAATCTACATATTCTACACACTGGGGCATTTGTTTGACATATTTTCAGTATCTTTGTTTATCAGAAATGCAATCATCTTGGGTCTATTCTATCAGCAGTGTTCATCAAATTTTTCACCATCTGAGATCAATATGCTTTCATTTCTAAGGGGGAATCATCATAACATCAAACTGAGATTCTGCATCATATCTTATATCAAATCTGGGGCATTAAAAAACATATCAAACTTTATCAGTGGGGCATCAAATCAAGTTTCAAATTAGAGTTTTGAATCAGGGTTTCACATCAAAGTTTCAAATCAGGGTTTCATATCAGGGTTTCGCATCAAAGTTTTATATCAGAGTTTTCATATTAGGTTTTGCATCAGTCAATCAGCTCATTAGTATCAAATCAATGATTAGGACAGCAAGTTTTCTTTGAATCAATGTGCTTTGCACATCAATTCAAAGAGGGGCATTTGTAGACACCTAAATTTGACCAGGTGTATCTTAAACTTTCAAAATTATAAACCCCATCCAATTGCCTCAAATCTCATCAAAATGCATCAAATGGATCAAAATTAAATCAAATGGACATTTATCAAGAAAAATGGACAAAAATCAAATTAAATCAAAGGATTAAATAATCATGAAATCAAATAATTAAATTCAAGCCTAAAAGGGACTAGTCAAAATTATGCAATTGATTTTAATCAATTAATTGTATAGTTTAAATCAAAAAAATCAAATCCAACCCATTCACCCTTACATGGCTAAATTAATTAAATGATTGAATTATATTAATTCCTAATTTATTTGAGGACAACCACTCAATTTTCCCTCCATTTGAAAACACCTCAAAGATTTTTACTCAACCAATGCTTGATCATGATCAACTCACTCTACCCCCTACCCTTAGGAAATTGCTATAAATACAAGCCATTTTCTTTGTGTTTGGGATCCAAGAAATTCAAGAGAAAAGCATCCTTATTATATGCATTTGGAGATAATTTAAGATCTTTTGATAGTATTTCAGCATTTGCATAGCATTTAGAGTATCATGTTTAGAAGCATTTGTTGATTTCATAGCATATCTTGGAGCATTTGAGTTAGATTAGATCATTTTTATCATTTTCTTCTCATTCTAGGATTGTCCTTGAGAGAGATTAAGACTGAGAGCTCTCTTAACAAAGCTTAGATAGAGAACCATGAGATGTCATGGGTTTTAACTTCAATTATCAGATTAAATAGCATTTTCTTTCCATAGATTTGTTGTTACTAATCCTAATTTCATGAAGGTGTAATCTCACACACACAGTTACCCAATGAAAAAAAGGTAAACAATAACAGATGAGTAACAACAATGCAACCCGATGTATAGTCAGAAAATGGAAGTACTTCCATTGTAGACTTGTTTATCCTTTCGAGTAAGTGGTTTGGGGTCATGGCAAGCACCTTGAATGGGTTCTCGATCTTGACATGGCTTCCTCCCTGTTCTGTTCCTCTTTCCACTCCTGTTTGGCCTAATTTCTACATTCTAGACTGCAGACTGGTGATTCTGGGCTTCAGGCTCAAGGTCAACATTTTAGGTCTATGTCGACCTCGACCCTGACCTAGGTTAGGGTCAACCTTGACCTTGACACAAGATTCAAATCCCAAGGTCTTACAATTTCAGGAGGTCGGCCTTTGCAAAAAGTATTTCCCGCTTTCGGGTCGGCTGTTTCGGGTTCTGAAGTGTTGATTCCTAAATTATATTCAATATAGGTCCTCTCCTAGGGGTAAAGGCTTTAATGGGAATTTAATTCTCCTATGTAGGCCTCCTTGGAAGATTGTGCCCTAATTTCATATAAAAGGGAAGCTTTCTCTCTCATTTTCTCTAACCATGATTAAGCGAATGAAGTCTTCTAATTAAGCATCAAGCATTCCTAATTGAGATCAAGCATTATCAAGTGAAGTTCAAGAAAGGAATCAAGCAATATTTCAAGCAAGCATTCATCTATTCAAGTATCCATTTTCATGAAAGAGATCCATTGGAGGCCATTGAAGGATTGAAGCTACAAGGTGCCCTTTTGGTTATCTCTCCATCCACCTTCTTCCAAGCCTATTCCAAATTAAAGAACCCATTCAAGACTTGGTGTTGAAGATATACAAGCAAGAGATTAGGGACATCCTACCTTTCTACATTCTACATTTGAAGCATACTTGTGGATTCAAGGATTCGAATCTGCCACAAGGAATTTTTCAAGCAAGGTGAATTTATGCATTTACTTTGTCCATTTCTGCAATTTCAATTACATATATT
>MU227477.1:13329-43259 GCA_018584345.1 Thuja plicata | reverse complement strand
CTTCCATTTTGCAGATAGTGAAGTTTTGTGGGTGCCATCCCCACCGCATTTTTTACTTCCTAACAGGAGTTTTCTATGATACCATATCTTGTGTTATGTGTTTGTCAATTTCATGAATGTTTCTATGAATGATTGAAAACTATTAAAGATTATGAACAAACATTAGATGCATAAGAAAGAGTAATAGTAATGGTTGGTAAATTAGAATTGAATGATCATTGATGATGAATTGAGTAAAGTGTTAAAAATTTTAGAGGTACTAATTCACCCCTCCCCTCTTAGTACTACTTCCCATTAATTCCAACAGAACTTCTTGGGCTTTGTCATGCAAGGTCCCTACCAGTTGCTTGATTACCCCCAATGTGAGGTCAAGTCTAGAGTGCTAGGTCCAAACAAAGTCAAAAGACTCCTCTCCCAAAATTCTAGCCTCGGAGACAACTTCTTCTCCGATGCCGATGAGTTCTTCCAACTTAGCCTTCCATGCTTCATAGTTTTCAATGTCTCCCTCCCAAATGGAGATAGTAGTTTCGTCCTGACGTAGGACATGGCTGGTTGCATATAAGTCTGGGAGTGTGGATACTAAGAAATGTTGGTAGTTTCCCACCTATTTTGTAACCCATTCATCAACTGCCTGGGCCTTTCTTTTCATCACCCTTAGTGAATCTATGTCACCCTGAGGGAGCGGTGCCCCAGATGTGGAGACATCCAGGGGAATGGTAGTAATAGGTTGTGCAAGCTCTATCAATAGCCCCATGAGGTTTGCATTCTTTTCTTTTTCCGCCCTGAACTTCTGGGCCTCCTTTTCATAGCGAGCCTCCACCGCCTTGGTCGCTTCTTTTAACAGGTCTAGCTCACCCTGTTTTCCTCTCTTCCCCAGTGATACTTCGGTGATAGAGTATTCATCAGCCTTAGCTATGGCTTCATTTGCATATAGGGAAGGTGTTGTGATCACCACAACTATATCTCCACCAGGCCCAATCTGAAGAGTATGGACTGTCGAAGATTTTTTGGCCTTGGGAGGATTCTATGTTTGGGTCATCATCTCCGCCAATGAGAGATGAGCCTTGGGTGTTGCTGGGGCCTTCCTTTTCTGGGACTCTACCAACCATTGTGGCAGTAGGGGTGGCTTTTCTGCAAATGGCCATTCCTGATCTTCCCCTCTAGGATTTTGTTGTGTCTCCCCGGTGTTGTGAGCCATCCCTGACTCCTTTCTTATGTTTTCATACCTGCTAGAAATATTTGTCTCAATAGTTCTTGTATCGTCTACCCTGGCGTCTGTACACTCAGCATTGTTGGGATCAACATCTATTTCCCTAGGGTTCCTTTCCCCACCCTGCTATTGTTCTTCATTATCCTCCTTTGCCAGAATGTCTTCTTCAATTGGTGCATTCTCTGGAGGTGATAAAGGTATCAGGCCAGGATTCAATTTTTGAGCCATTGTAATTACCTCACCAAATGTTACCCTTGGAGGTGGCACTTGGAATATGGCGATTGGGGTCATGGTTGATCCTATTGGTCTGGTTTCCCCAACTGATGTCATTTTCTTATCCTATGTTTTCCTACCCTCCGCGGTTCCTACTACCTGTATCTCCGGGACTTCAAAGATGTTCACCTATTCTTGTTCTTCTGCTCCCTCTGCCTGAGTTTCCTATTTTTGGGAAGCTTCCTTCTCTAGGATGTTCCTTCCGAAAGGGGGCGCCATTTCCTCTTGGGCATCTATCTCTTCAACTGCCCTCCCAACATCTCCCTGCAAGTTCTAAAATTCATCAGTCCCAAATAAATCATCAAATTCATCACGGGGAGGGGAGCTCTTCGGGATATCCTCAAGTTCTTTTTTCGGCTCCAAAGAGTCGAAAGAAAGAATCTATACATCTTGGATGCTTGGAATCCGAAGTTCTAGCTCTGCCTTTGGTTGCAAATTAGTCTTCTTTTTCTTTCTCCTAGTTATCAAAGGGGGTCCTACATCCATCATAGCTTCCCACTCCTCCTCCACTCTAGTCCCTGTGGCTCAGACCATCAATGCTACCAATGAAGGGGAAGAGGGAGGATGGATAGGTCCAATCATACGTACCGGGGTGACCAACCGCGTGATTAACTTATCCTTCATTTGTTGGGAGACTGTCAGCGTCTATTGCATTTTATCTACTATGGGGGTCGCCAATGGGGCTTGTGACTAGGTCCCCATTATCTTTTTTCCTCTATCCTCCCCTTGTGAGGAGGTTCTGGCACTGAAAGTTGAGCCTCGTACAAATGGGCCAACCTTGCATGTGCTCCTTGGGCATGCCTTTTAAAAATATGTGTGGTTGTGTTAGACCATGTCGTGGGTGAGATCCTCAATTGTTGGACCTTCCTGGGCATTCCATTCCATTGGAGGGAGAGTCATCTTGTCTACTCCCTGCTCTTTGTATTGTGGGTCCACCGTGGACCCGGTATCTGAGAAGTCATCCAAGAATTTTCAAAGCTTCAACCTCTCCATCATCCCCATTGTCATCCGGACAAAGTGTTGGCTTCAGACTTCAAAATCATCCTAGAAATCTTCCCAAAAATCCTCCATGTGAAATGCATGGGGCTCTGATACCTGGGGAAGTGTCGTTGCTAGTTTTCCTAACGGATCAAATTTCTTCTGCACCAGATAGAATTCATTTAAGCCCAAGCTTTTAAGCTCATTGTCCACCTCTCTTTCCACAGTCAAAATACATGAGTAATTCCTATAGGTGACTGGGAATAGAACATTTATTACCTTCTTCATTGTGAAGATGGTGTGTAGTTCCAAAATTTTCCAGCAGTACTCCAAAAGAATTATTTTGTTCCCACAGTGCTTGGGCAACAAAGAGGGTTTCCCAGAGAAGCCGGTCACCCAAATATAAGTGTGCTACTGGAAATGAATGTAGTAGTGGCCATAAATTATGACCAAATCCATTTCCTCCTTGGAGAGGTGGTACCTGGCATCCCTAGTAGGAATGAGGAGATTGTAGTAAATGAAGGCATCATTTACTCGGTAGAAGCTAAGGAAACTAGCCTCCCATTGGATTTGTGGGAAATAATCCCAAGGAGCCTTCAGGTTCAGACTGACCCTGAGTACACCTATTGTGAGTAGCCCATTTTTGATGGGGTGTTGTTGTGATAGGGCCTAGAGAATGTAGGACATCATGTAGAACTTGGAGGTCTAGATGACCTAGAGGAGTTGGGAGTCCACATGATTTGAGATGATGGTGGCCCAATCAAAGTATTGCTCATTGGAAGAGATACCAAGCGAGAAGTAGTACATCCATGTCAAGAATTATTGGGCATGGGGTTTTTCAAAGATCCTACACAATGCTATAATCCCCATCTATATGCTTTCCTTGAATTTTGATCGGGGGATTTCCTACTTCATCCTTTTGGAGTCTTTCTTTGGCATCTTTAGCCAGTTATTGTTTAGATATTGTCGGGCCATGTGTTCCAAATCCATAAATTCCTATAGGGCTAGGGACTGGGTGATGATGGCTACATCATCAAACTGGGGAATTCCCAGACTAGCCTAAAAAGTTGCGGCGTCCAAAGACACCATAGGAGTTGGATATTCAGTTGGAACTGAGGTAGCGAGCATGACAACCTAGACATGTGAATTATAGTGTGTGGCCAGAGTAAGAATAAGTTTCATGGATTGTATGGAACATGGGAAGCAAGAAGCCTTCAGAATCCTAGAATTGCTGATATTGATGGTTAATGGGTCTCCAGTCATTTGTTGGATATACATCATTTTTACTAGGGCTTCCATCTTCGCCCACATTCTAACGCTGGTGTCGGTGATCAACTGAACACTGGACTCAATCTTTGATACTGTGATAGTGTTTTCCTTCAAGTACTTCATGGCCAGGGGAAGCTTTTCCAAGGCCCTCTCTATCATAGTCCTGACAGCTGCCCTGGTGATTGCCGCAGTGGGGAGATTTGGAATCCCAGGTGGAGAAGATGTGGATGCCTCTAACATGGTGAGGCAAGGCAAGATGACCATTAGAATTTATATAAGATAAAACACTACTCCAGGTCCTGGAGATCTTACCATTGCATCCACACCTATAAGAGTTAGTTTTTCAAATCCTAGGAAAGATGTATGTAAAATGAAAACTGAGGAAACTGACCAACATTTGGGGCTCTGGGGACTCCAGCACATATGATACAAGTGAAATAGGATCTGAATGGGGACATAGGACCCAGAGTTTGAAACTAACTGTTGGTTGACATGGCTAGAAGATGAACCATACTAAGCTGACATGGATGTCACATGGCCATGTAGTAAATAGAAGTTATGGCGATAATGTTGGCAACTGTCTGAACACACACAAAGTGGAAGCCACTTAGCTAGGCTTGAATGCATGCATGGGAAATAAATTTTCCATTAATACTGACTCGACAGAGGAGAGAGAAAACAACCATGATTGAAACCAACAAGGAGCTGAGTGTAAACCAGGTGATATTCTATCGAGAAGGCAAGCTTACAAATTCAGAAAACATGGACAAGGGCACGGTGAGCTCAACACGATATTGGGAGGATATACATCAAAACTATAGTAGAATACAGAGGGTTGAGGGCTAAGGCATATATACACAACTTACAAAAATTCACACAACATACAAAGTAACCCATACCAAATGGAATGCATGGGAAACCACCCTAGATTACAACTGCATAAAGGGCGGACAACCCTCTACCAGTGCCAACCCACCAATGGGAGGCAACAGAAAGACCAGCGCCATGAGGCATGGTGGGACTCAAACAAAACTGAAACCAGACAAAAAACAAAAAAAGAACAAGCCAAAATGGAAACAAACATAGGAGAGCGAAAACTAGGAAACTAAAAAGAATGAAAAGATGAGGGCTGAGAGCCTACCTAAAAACATAGAAGCAACGGAGAAGGTGAGCGCAAGAAGTGCCCTGTAACAAGTTAGCCTTGAGAATCACCGCAAGGGAGAACTACAAACCACTGGTAATCAACCACTAAACATGGGAGAAAAAGATATTTAATACACCTTAATTCACTCTGAATGCACCAAGTATTTTAATTGTGGTAACTGTGAAAATGACAGGTAACTTCTATTTATACTGCTAGGGTAAAAACAGGTTACATTTTTTTTTTTCGCAGGCTCTAGAATAGGCAAACCTCTGGAGTCTAGGCCCAGAGATTCCACGCAACCATACCTCCTCACAAAAAGAAGACATCATGGCAGAGAATCCCAGGGTCTGGAATATGGCTCTGGGAAGAACAAAATCTAGGACCGGGTCCCGGAGACACAAGAAGACAAAAACAAAAAGAAAAATAAACCTCATGAAAGGAAAACCCAGAGGGAAAACAAAGAAAAAGAAAGCAAGGCAGGAGCATAAGTGAAAAAAAGGGGGACCCAACATTTTGCCCATAAATTATAGGGACGGGTATGTAGGGTATAACAAATGGTGACTATCTGGGATGAATGCCTTATCACATTTGAGAGCTGTAGAATCTCTGGTTAGAAAAACTAGAATCAATCATTACTTGGAGCATCCTGCTTGCAAGGTGCGCAACGTCTAAGAAAAATTTGGCCCATACATGATTCAATCCTTGGTCTTTTTTCAGTTGTGAAGTGTGTGCTTTGAAAGAAAATCAAGCTGATGACCTCTAGGAGAAGTAGAGAAGAGGCACTAAATATATCAAACCAAAGTCATCCNATCATTACTTGGAGCATCCTGCTTGCAAGGTGCGCAACGTCTAAGAAAAATTTGGCCCATACATGATTCAATCCTTGGTCTTTTTTTAGTTGTGAAGTGTGTGCTTTGAAAGAAAATCAAGCTGATGACCTCTAGGAGAAGTAGAGAAGAGGCACTAAATATATCAAACCAAAGTCATCCAATCTTCTCGTTTCCCCTGGATACCAGAATTCCTCCCTTCTTTAGTTGTCATTATTTTCTCTTCTTGGATGGGAAGGCGGTACTCCTTTCACCATTAAGCTCGAGCTTAGCTAATTTTAATGGCATTTCTTCTTTCATCTTTCAATCCACTTCAAATTTCCAAATAGGGGAGAAAACTCTAGACCCAGAAAGAATTTAAATGGTTTTTCAGACTTGGGCCAACAAACTAGTGTGACCGATCTACTCTCAGTGTGTTCGATTACTTGTTCCTTTTGATTTTGATTTAACTAATTTTCAGACTTCCAGGGGATGAATCTGATGAAGATTACTCATATCCCGTTACCAAACTTACAAAAAACTCCAGAGTACAGACCAATTCCACCATGCTAACAATAGATTCCAAATTCATCAAAATGCAAAAGGTACCATCCCGGAGACTAGATGTTACATGAGGCATACTGGTCTACAAAAGGGAGGGAAAAACACTGGGAACCTAAAAAAGAAAGAACGATGCCAAAAACAAAATGAAAAGAAAAAGGGGCAGTCCCAGAGGACAACCAACAAGACTATTTACAAGGCAAGGCACCCCAAACAGAGCACCAGGAAGGAATATTTACAAGCAAGGAATATACATATAGTACAGTCCTGGACAAACTCACCTCATTCAAAATAATTCTTGAGAAACTATCCATTGATGGGAAATGGAACGGCTTCTCCTGTCATGGTACTGAGGCGATAAGTATTTGCCCCGAGATCTCAGATATCAAGTATGGTCTAAGATAGAGCCGTTGGAATTTGGTATGCTTTCCTATCTTTTCCTGGGCCTTGTCCCACGAAAGGACCAAGTCTAAAATCTGCAAGGCCTTATATTGGGATCTTCAGTCAAACCATCATTTTACTACTGATTGGTGACAAGCAAAGTGTTCAAGGGCCGCATCCCTTTGTTCTTCCATTCTCACAAGATTCAAAAGCTAGACCTCCACGATGTTGTCTCGGTTGCCAAACTCCTACATGAATTGTAACACTAGGATCTATAAGTTAATAGGGAATACTAGGTTTTGGCCATAAACTAGGTGGAATGGGGAAGTCCCTAGGGCTGCCTTTATTCAGATATGATCTACCCAAAGAGTGAATCTAAGATTTTGGTGCTAGTCTTGGGGATTCTGTTCTAATAGATGTTTGATCACTTCAAGTAATTTTTTGTTGGTCGATTCAGCAACACAATTCCCTTGAGGGTAATAGTTGCTGGAGAAATTCAGAGTGATCTTTCTGTCATAGGTCCATTCAAGTAATTATGCCAAAGAAAATGTTGGACCATTGTCACATACTATAGCCAAAGGCATTCCAAATCGCGTGACGATATTTTCTTCCAGAAATTTTATGACTACATCTGTCATGTTATTTTTACAAGGGATCACTTCAGACCACCGGGTGTAATAATCAGTAGCAGTCAAGATGTACCAGTGGTTGGCAGACGAGTTGGGGTTAATTTCCCTGATAAAGTCCAATGCCCATTGGGTGAAAGGTCTAGCTTTGAAAACCGGTTGCAAAGGCATAGTCGGGTTTTGCCCACGATGAGCCGCGGTCTGGAAAGTGTGGAATTTCCTAATGTGAGTGTAGACATCCTTAAAGATACAGGGCCAATAGTATGCAGCCTGAAGGATCTGATGGGCAGTGGCATTAGCTGAGCCATGCCTAGTTCTAAACTACATGTGGAATTGCTTGATTATCTTTGCATCTTGAACCCTATTAATGCACCGGAGGTACACTCCCTCATAGTTCCTACAAAAAAGTTTGGCATTTTATATCATGAAGTGTGCACTTTTCAATTGTAGGGCACGATGTTTGTTTGGAGGCAATCCCTCTGGGCATCTGTTGTTCAACAACAAGTACACCAGGTTTGCATACCAAGGATCCTAAGTGATGGACTCCATGGTATATGCCTGACATTTGATGCTTGGAGTCTCTTCTTCCATTGCTCTACATAGTCCCTCGCCTCGAACTATCTTCATGGGTTGCATTTCTAAATCATACTCTTGGAGGATGGCCATCCATTTCCCCCATCTTTCACCCAATTCACTCTACATCAGTAGAGATTTTACTACCTGGTCTGGGATGATAGCATGCACTTTGCTTCTGAGAGTATAATTCCAAAATTTCTTCACGGCACGGATGAGAGAAAAGGCCTATTTTTCCAAAGGTGAATATCAGACTTCGGCATTCTTGAAGGGGGAGCTCATGAAANATTCACTCTACATCAGTAGAGATTTTACTACCTGGTCTGGGATGATAGCATGCACTTTGCTTCAGAGAGTATAATTCCAAAATTTCTTCACGGCACGGATGAGAGAAAAGGCCTATTTTTCCAAAGGTGAATATCAGACTTCGGCATTCTTGAAGGGGGAGCTCATGAAAGCTAATTGTCGTTCTTCCCCTTTGACCTTCTGGGTCAAAAATACAACGGCAGAATACAGTGAAGCAAAGGAATATATGTAAAAGGGGAGGGAATAGTCTAGGCTAGCCAAGACTGGGGCCTCCACAATCATTTGTTTAATCTGGCTGAACACCCACTTTGCTTCAAGACTCCACTCAATCTTCATGTCTTTCTTCATCATCTTGTTGAATGGCTTTACTATCTCGATGAATCCAGTGATGAACTGTCGGACAAAGTTGATCTTCCCAAAGAAAGATCTCATTTCCTTCTTGTTGTCAGGAATTTGCAAATTTAGCAGTGCTTCAACTCTCTTAGGGTCAATGGATATACCCTTCTCAGAAATAATGTGCCCGAGCAACTTCCCTTTAGTGACCCCGAATATACATTTCTTAGGGTTGAGGGATATTTCATACCGGCGACATCTCTCACAAATCTAGGCAAGGTGGGTAGCATGATCATGCCTGTCCCAGGAAAACACGGTCAAATCATCCATGTAGATGATTATACATCTATTTACTAGCCTTCAAACGCAATGTCCATAGCCTTCTGAAATGTGGCCCCTGCGTTTATCTAGCCAAAGGGCATTCTCCGGTAGGAAAAAATTCCCCACTTGGTGGTGAACGTCATTTTGTCTCTATCCTCATATTTAACCATGACCTGGTTATACCCAGAGTATCCATCGAAGAAGGACATCATTTGTGATCTATTCACGATTTGTAATACCTCATCCAACGAGGGGAGAGGGTGATTGTCCTTTTTAGATGCCTTTTTCAAATTTTCAAAATCCACGCAAAGGCAGATCTCACCGCTTTTCTTCCTCACAGGGACTAAGTTGGAAACCCACATAGTATGCTAGATTGGAAAGATGATCTGGGCTAACAGCAATCTCTGAACCTCTTGATGAATTAGAGGCTCTATCAGTGGGTTAACCGGTCTTTGCTTCTGCCAGAAGAGCTTAGCATCAAGTTTTAGTGGGATAGTATGGGTCATGATGGATTTATCATAGGTTTTCAAATCCTCATACCCCCACGTGATTACATCAATGTATTCTCGGAGGACCGCGAGAATTTTCTCCTTCTCTTCGGGGGAGCAGGAGGTGCCGATGTGCATCAATTTTTCTTCATCAACCTGACCGATGTTTACTTTTTTGAATTTTCCTCCCTTAGAGGAGGATGATATCTTTTCCCAGCCCTGAGGGTCCGAGTTGAAGATTCATTCCAGTGCAACCATCCCCTTAGGGATGGTGTTTGTTGGTAGATCCATGATCCCGTCATCTTTGTAACCCTGTCCAGTATCATCATGTTCTCTCTCCTCCACTATCTAGTCCTCAAAAACACCAACATTGGCCATGAAGGCTAGAATATGTTGGTCATCCTCAAAGACCTGAAAATGGGTGATATTGTCTGGAATGAACAGGGTGGGGATCATTTCAATAGAGAATTTCTAGAGTCAGGAACCAGCCATTGGCTCTAGAGTGCTGGCAGACACAGTCAAGGCATCTGAAACATAGTTTCTTTTCCAAGGAATGAGATCAATTTCGAAGGCATCAAAATATTTGATGAGGCTCCATGCCTGGTTGCGATATGTGGCCAACCTTTTATCATGATAGGTATATTGGCTCTGGACCTGTTTTACGATCAACTCTAAATCACCTAAGGCCCGGAGGTGAGTGATTCCTTTTCTTAGTGTGAATAAGAGCCCAAGGACCAAAGCCTCATATTCTATGATGTTATTAATACAATTGATCTGAAACCTATAGGATGCGAGGAAGGATTTCCCCCATGGGTTGATCAATTCCACTCCGGCCCCACAGCCTTGTTTAGATCGGGACCCATCAAACTTAAGGGTCCACAAGTCATCTTTTGTTGTCTGGGGATGGGAAGATGAAATGGTCTTTAGATTGTTCTTGTGAAGGTTAGGAGGAGTTTCCTCTGGCATTGATGTTACACGGGCGAGGTTTGCCTCCAGAGAGATTTCTAGTTGGGATCCCTAGATAAATGGCACCAAACAGGCGCTGCCAGTAGAAGTACTGGGTCCCAGGGAATCAGCTATGTGTTCTTCCTTCTGGAGGGCATCGATGTGTCAGGTAGTAGTAGCAAGGAAAGGATCACACTCTAGCTCTGAATGTTTCTAATAATGCACCTGGCACCAAGTGCCAAACAAGAGTGTAGTGAGGGTTACTGCGGTAGCCTAAGAGTTAACCTCAACCCTCATTTTTTTGTCCAGGTCCCAGATTCTCTGAGAAACTATGGGGTCTTCCCCGGGGGTGAAATCAAATGTTAATATCTCAAGGGGTTTGTANAGCAAGGAAAGGATCACACTCTAGCTCTGAATGTTTCTAATAATGCACCTGGCACCAAGTGCCAAACAAGAGTGTAGTGAGGGTTACTGTGGTAGCCTAAGAGTTAACCTCAACCCTCATTTTTTTGTCCAGGTCCCAGATTCTCTGAGAAACTATGGGGTCTTCCCCGGGGGTGAAATCAAATGTTAATATCTCAAGGGGTTTGTACACCCTGGGGGAAGTCTCAGAGAAGAGGACTTCATTTACCCTCCCGACTTCGGTGAGGGCCTGTTTCATCTAGGCCTCACTTTCAACCCATATCTGGCTAGATTCTCCCTTCTAGGGGAGCCACAAGTGGGAGAAGTTAGTGGAGAAATACCCATTAAAGGACTTAGACCAATTGTGACTTATTAACATCCCATAAGTCTCTGGGATGTCCACCACCTAGATGTCAATCATGCTGGCTATCCTAGGATCCTGGATGAGCTAAATCTGGACGTTCTTGAGCTCACCCACCATTTTTACAGCAGTTTTATCCAGCTAGATTACTGCATCGTTAGATGGGGTGAGGTGGAATCTGAGCTTCTAGAATATGGATAAAGGCATGATGTTGGCCAAAGCCTCAGAATCTACCAGGAAATTGTGTATATTCTTCCCCTGTATGTTCATCCCAAGTAGGAAGGGAGGATCCTCAGTGTTTCCTTAGAAGACAACCACATTGGCGTCATCAAAAGTGACAATATTGGGTGGGTGACTGACAGCTTTTGGGTTTCCCAAGAGCTTCAGAAGAGACTTCTTCTACTCGGGACAGTTCAACAAAACCTCCATCAAGGTCATGGAGGTGTTAGTTCATTCTAATTCCTTTGTGATGTCAAACCTTCCTCCTAGGAATTGGTGCTTCTCTCGACCAGGCCCTTAGCTTGGTTAGAGCTAGGGCCTTTTGGAGGGATGAACTGATTAGTCATGTTGTCCCAAGGAGGAGTATCCTTGGGATGCGTGGGTGTGTAAACTGGTCCTTTACCAGTCTGACTTTGAGTGTTATAAGGAGTCTTTGGGTTGTTGAAGGCATTGGCCTCAAAGGCCAGAATATATGCATCAAAGAACCCCTATAGTTTGGGTTCCTCTTCATCTTCTCTGTCTGCTCCAAAGAAGATGGTCTCATAGGTAAACACACCATGAGTGGGCTCTTGTATAGGAGGCTTCGGGGGAGTAGGATCAAAAGTTTTTTTTCTATCTAGCTGGGAAATCTTGATGACTTTCTCTAGCGTGGGATAGTTTACCTCGTTATGAGAGCCTATGTCATGAAATCTACACTAGTTAGTCATGGGCTAGAAGTCCACGACTAGTGTGAAGTGAGAAGGTCCAACACTACCCTGATTAGTGTTTTAGTTTAGAGGAGTACCTTCGGTGTTAGCATTGTTGTTCCATTGTTGTTGAATGGGTCGGGGCCCATTGTTGTAATTTCTTCCTTCGACATTTTTTATTTCGTTGGCTAGAGAAAATATTCCCTCTCTAGGAATTGGTGTTGTGGGGTGCAAGGGACCCCGCCTTCAGCCGTCCCATGTCCACAGTTAGTGAGGACAATAGTTGTCAGAGGGATTTGACCTTGGCTGATAGCTGGGTGTTCACATCACAATGTGACGATTGTTGTTGCAGGTTCCCCATGAAAGTGGCAGCATTCACTGGAGTCGAGGGCAGCAATCCTCCATCCATGGTTGATTGGAAGAAAGGCACTATGAAAGGTTGTGTCTGTGGTTTTTGCATTTGTTGCAGCTAGTTCCAGGGAAAGGATTCTAGACCCAGTATTATCCGTGATTGAGATGGATATACATACCGGGCCTATTGGTCTATTGATGATGGTGGGGGATTCATGGCCATCATGGGGGCACCTATTNCCTGATTGGAGTAATATCCCCTGATGTAAGAAGTTTCACCAGGTATCATGTTAAAGGGCATGCTCTACACAATCCCGCCCAGAGATTTGTTAAGACCACAAAATAATTCCAAGGCCAGGTTGTAAACCTTTGCCAAAGTATCCCAGTCACCCGGGGCAGTAGTTCTCCAAAGGAGAGTGGAAAAAAAAGGGTCCATTGTGTTCAGGTAGGTCTGGATGGTTACATCAGTGGATGGGATGAAGGGACCCGTGCACCGCTTCAAGGCGTGTTGGAACCGGTGGTTGAATGCTGCGAGGGGTTCATTCGGTTCCTTTCTAATGGATATGAACTAGCTATGGGACCACACTGGGTCCACGTGTATGTGGAAGGTGGCCAAGAAGGCATCCTCCATGTCCTACCAACTATTGATGGAGTTGGCAGGAAGGTTAAGGTACCAGTTCAGCTCATTCTGTCCCAGGGACAAAGGGAACATTAGGGTCACAACATCTTGATGTTGGATATGGTGTTGGTTCATGGCATCTTTGTATTCCTATAGATGCTCTTCTATGACTCACAAGCCTAAGTGATCATATCGGGGATAAATCTTTTCTGAGTGCATGGGAAGATCATTGGTTGCACCCAAAAAAGTTCCCATCGGGGACCCGGTGTTGCCAAAATATGCAGCCATCAGGGGTGTTAGATTTTGACTAGATTGAGCGTTAATTCTTGGGGTTGTTTGGGTGACTTGGGTATCCTGGGATGTGCTAGATCACCAGACAATGGTGGTTGTCTTACCTTTCGGGGTCCTTTTCTTTTGAGCAGGAGGCTCGAGTTCAACAAACCTTTCAAGATTGGGAGCTGATCTAAGGATTCTTTCAAATCATGTGGGTGAAAATGATCCAATCCCACTAAACGTCTAACTCCTAAAACTATGGCTTGGGGAACCCTCAGGTGGTGTAAAATTGAAATCCTTAGAGGGGGACGAGTTCATGCCCTCCTTCTAGCACCATTTTCTGTTGATAGGACTTTGTGACCGGGTCTGCCAACAGATGCAAGTTGTCACCGGTTACCGGGGTACCGGCCAACTCCACCTATAAAGGTTGTCTGGGGAAATGAGATTCCCCAAGCCTTCAAGCACATGAGAGTTGGGTCTCAACAATGCAGGAGCTTAGTTGGGAGTGTGACTATTTTGTTCAGGGGGATAGCTGGTTATCTTGGCTCCTCTTCTCTGGGGATTTAAGTAAGTGGGGTTTCCTGCAAGCATTCACTATCTTTACCAAATAAAATTTAAAAGATATTGCAGGGATAGAAATATTTCATCTACCTGTAGTTATGCCAAACATTCAAAACATCAACCAAGCTCTAACATGCTACACTAAATACCAAAGAAATACAAAACCATAACTTCATAATTAATCAATAATGAGGGAAAAGAAGGTCGTTAATCTACTTAAAATGTCAGAGCAAGGGACATAAAGAATATACAGCATAAAATATCATTAATCCGAAGATCAGAATGCTAGCAACATCATTGATAGAACCCTTCCTTCTTCATTAACAAGTTTCCAGCAGGCACTGGTGCATATAATAATGGTGGCTCTAGGGGAGCATTTAACTATTGAAAGCTTCTAAAAAACTAAGGAGCATTGAGCTCTGCAAGTAAGAACTGACAAAACTAAAATGCTATTAGCTATGGATTGCAAAATCATCAATTTTTCCAACACCTGGAATGAGGTCGGACTTATTATTTATACACAAGTTTTCCCTAATCTTAACCTAACTCATTTTACCCTTTAAATAATATAGTACAATTTTCAGCGGCTGGTACTACCTGCACCATGCTACAAAGACCTCAAAATGGAAAAGGTCTGACATGTCAGAAGAATGAGACAAGAAAGGTGGAGCGGAAGAATTGGCCTCGAGAAGAGAGCCAGAGAGAAAGTACAAGAAATTTGATCCCCCAAGGATTGAGGCTACATGCCTCATTAATGGGAAATTGACTCTCTCTCTCTGATGCACTAGGTGTTATTTTGGAGCAATGCCTTGGGAAGACCACCTGTCAGAATCATCCTCTGAGCCAATGTTCCTTGTTGTGGTTACCTACTTTCTAACACTTTCATTAACCATCTGATAGTGATTAGTCAGCTCCGAGAAATGAGACACTTGTCACTAAAAGAATACAAAATTGTGGGATCTGGAACTCTGGGATCCTGAAGCTTACGCTCCCTTAAGAATGAACAGATACAAAATACATCTCCTGATTATCATCTCTAGAACCCAGAGAATTTTATTGTTCCTTGGTATCATTGAAGGTCTGTAGGATCTGGGTGATCCTGTCTTCATCAATATCCTTGAGTCCGGCCCAGCGATACTTGGCCACATCTACCTATTCGCCTAGATCTAGAACATTTGCCTTGAATTTTGCGGCCATCTTTGTCACGTCGTGACCTTGGAGCACCATGCGAGTTATCCATGTCATTTTTTCTCCATCTATCCCCTCCGAGGATCCATACCGAGACTCCATTAGCTTGTTGAGCTTTCCCACAACATATTCCTCTGGAGTGCATGTTTCAGTGCTAAAGGGATCAGCTCTGGAGACCTTCAAGATAAATGACTTGTACAAATAAAAATAATATTGAACTTCTTGGGATTTTTCATGCAAGGTCCCTACCAGTTGATTGATTACCCCCAATGTGAGGTCAAGTCTGGAGTGTTGGGTTCGGACAAATTCAAAAGACTCCTCTCCCAAAATTTTGGCCTCGGAGACAACTTCTTCTCTGATGCCGATGAGTTCTTCCAACTCAGCCTTCCATGCTTCATAGTTTTCAATGTCTCCCTCCCAGATGGAGATAGCAATTTTGGCCTGATGTAGGACATTGTTGGCCGCATATAAGTCTGGGAGTGTGGATACTAAGAAACGTCAGATGTTTCCCACCTCTTCTATAACCCATTCATCAATAGCCAGGGCCTTTCTTTTCATCGCCCTTAAAGAATCTATGTCACCCTGAGGGAGTGGTGCCTCAGATGTGGAGACATCCAAGGGAATGGCAGTAATATGCTGTGAAATCACTGTCAATAGCCCCATGAGGTTTGCATTCTTTTATTTTTTTTCCCTAAAATTTTGGGCCTCCTTTTCATAGCGAGCCTCCACCACCTTGGTTGCTTCTTTTAACAGGTCTAGCTCACCCTTTTTTCCTCTCTTCCCTAGTGATACTTCAGTGATAGAGTATTCATCAACCTTAACCGTGGCTTTGTCTACATCCGGGGAAGGTGTTGCGATCATCACAACTATAACTCCGCCAGGCCCGGTCTGAAGAGTATGGAGTGTCCAAGATTTTTTGGCCTTGGGAGGATTCTACATTTGGGCCATCATCTCCACCAATGAGAGATGGACCTTGGGTGTTGTTGGGGCCTTCCTCTTCTGGGATTCTACCAACCATTGTGGCAGTAGGGGTGGCTTTGCTGCCAGTGTCTGTTCCTGTTCTTCCCCTCCAGGATTTTGTTGTGTCTCCCTAGTGTTGTGAGCTATCCCTAACTCCTTTCCTGTGTTTTTAGACCCGTCAGCAAGATTTGTCTCAATAGTGCTTGTATCGTCTACCCCAACGTCTACACCCTTAGCATTGTTGGGATCAACATCTATTTCCCCAGGGTTCTGTTCCCCACCCTATTTTTGTTCTTCATTAGCCTCCTCTGCCAGAATTTATTCTTTAATTGGTGCATTCTTTGGAGGTGATGGAGGTATCAGGCCAAGATTCAATGTTTGAGCCATTGTTATTACCTCACCAAATGTTACCCTTGGAAATGGTACTTGGGATATGGTGGTTGGGGTCATGGTTTATCCTATCGGTCTAGTTTCCCCAACTGATGTCATTTTCTTATCCTGTGTTTTCCTACCCTCTGTGCTTCTTGCTACCTGTATCTCTGGGACTTCAAAGATGTTCATCTATTCTTGTTCTTCGACTCCCTCTACCCGAGTTTCCTATTTTGGGGCAGCTTCCTTCTCTGGGATGTTCCTTTCAAGAGGGGGTGCCATTTCCTCTTGGGCAGTTATCTCTTCAACTACCCTCCCAATATCTCCCTGCAAGTTCCCAAATTCATCAGTCCCAAATAAATCATCAATTTCATCACGGGTGGGGGATCTCTCTAGGATATCCTCGGGTTCTTTGTCCGAATCTAGAGAGTCGGAAGAAAGAATCTGTACTTCTTGGATGCTTGGCATCCCAAGTTCTGGCTCCAACTTTGGTTGAGAGTTAGTCTTCTTTTTCTTTCTCCTAGTTATCAAAGGGGGCCCTACATCCATCATAGCTCCCCACTCCTCCTCTGTTTCAGTCCATATGGCTCAAATCATCAATGTTGTCAATGAAGGGGAAGAGGGAGGACAAACAGTTGTGGTCATATGTACCGAGGTGGCCAACCACGTGATTAACTTATCCTTCATTTGCTAGGAGAATGTCAGTGTCTATTGCATTTTCTCGACTATGGGGGTAGCCCAGACTGACCCTGAGTACACCTATTGTGAGTATCCCATTTGTGACAGTGTGTTGTTGTGCCAGGGCCCAGAGAACATAGGACGTCATGTAGAACTTGGAGCTCCGGGTGACTTGGAGGAGCTAGGCATCCACATGATTTGAGATGATGGTGGCCCAATCAAAGTATTGCTAGCTGGAAGAGATACCGAGTAAGAAGTAGTACATCCATGATGAGAATTCCTGGGCATTGGGGTTGTCCAAAGATCCTACACAATGCTATGATCCCCATCTGTATGCTTTCCTTGAATTCTAATCAGGGGATTTCCAGCTTCATCCTTTTGGAGTATTTCTTTAGCATCTTCAACCAATTGTTGTTCAGATATTTCTAGGCTATGTTTTCTAAATCCATAAATTCCTATAGGGCCAAGGACCAGGTGATGATAGCTGCATCATTGAGCTAGGGAATTCCCAGACCATCTTGAAAAGTTGCAGCATCCAAAGACACCATAGGAGTTGGATATTCGGTCAGAACCGAGGCAGCGAGCACAATGACCCAGATGGGTGAATTGTAGTGTGCAGCTAGAGTAAGAATAAGTTCTAGGGCTTGCACAGAACATGGGAAGAAAGTAGCCTTCAGAATCCTAGAATTGTCGATATTGACGGCTAATGGGTCTCTGACTGTTTGTTGGATATACATCATTTTTACCAGGGCTTGCATCTCTACCCACATTCTAACGCTGGTGTCAGTGATCAATTGAACATTTCAAGTACTTCATGGTCAGGGGAAGCTTTCCTAAGGCCCTCTCTATCTTAGTCCTAACAGCTACCCTAGTGACTGCCACGGTGGGGAGATTTGAACTCCCGGGTGGAGAAGATGTGAATGCCTCTGACATGGTGAGAGTGTGATTTTGGCAACCTACAAGGCAAGACAACTGTCATAACTTATATAAGATAAAATGCTACTCCGGGTCCCAGAGATCTTACCATCGCATCCGCACCTGCAAGAGTTAGTTTTTCAAATCCTAGGAAAGATGTGCATATAATGAAAAATGAGTAAACTGACCAACATTTGGGGCTCTGGGGACTCCAGCACATATGATACAAGTGAAACAGGAGCTGTGGATGGGGACATAGGACCTAGAGTTCAAAACTAACCATTGGGTGACATGGCCAGAAGATGAACTGTACTAGGTTGACGTGGATGTCACATGGCCATGCAGTAAATAGAAGTTATGGTGATAACACCGACAACTGTTTGAACACGCGTGAAGTGAAAGCCACTTGGTTGGGCTTGAATGCCTGCATGGGAAATAAATTCTCCATTAAGATTGACTCGATGGAGGAGAGAGAAAAATGCCATGGTTGAAACCAGCAAGGAGCCGAGTCTGAACCAGGTGGTATTCTATCGAGAAGGCGAGCTCACAAATTTGGAAAACATGGACAAGGGAATGGTGAGCTCGACACGATATCGAGAGGATATACATCAAAACTACAATAGAATATAGAGGGTTGAGGGCCAAGGCATATATACACAACTTACAAAAATTCACACAATATACAAAGTAACCCATACCAAATGGAACACACGGGAAACCGCTCTAGATTACAACTGCATAGAGGGTGGACAACCCTCTACCAGTGCCAATTCACCAATGGGAGGTGACAGAAAGACCAGTGCTACGAGGTGTGGAGAGACTCAAATGAAACCAAAACCAAAAAAAACAACAAAAGAACAAGCCAAAATGGAAACAAACACAAGAGAGCAAAAACCAGGAAACTGAAAAGAACGGAAAGATGAGGGCCGAGGGCCTACCTGAAAACACAGAAGAAATGGAGAAGGTAAGTGCGGGAAGCACCCTGCAACAAGTTAGCCTTGAGAATCACCGTGAGCGAGCACTGCAAACCACTAGTAATCAACCACTAAGCACGAGACCAAAAGTTGTTTAATTCACCTTAATTTGCCTTAATTTTCTCTAAATGCACCATGTATTTTAATCGCAGTAACTGTGAAAATGACAGGTAACTTCTATTTATACCGCTAGGGTAAAAATAGGTTGCCTTTTTTTTCACAAGCTCTGGAATAGGAAAACCTCCGCAGTCCAGACTCAGAGATTCCACACAACCATACCTCCTCACAAAAAGAAGACATCATGGTGGAGAATCCCAGGGTCTGGAATCCGGCTCTAGGAAGAACAAACTCCAAGATCAGGTCCCGGAGACACAAGAAAACAAAAACAGAAAGAAAAACAAACCTCATGGAAGAAAAGCCCGGAGGGAAAACAAAGAAAAAGAAAGCAAGGCAGGAGCAAAAGGGAAAAAAAAAGGGGGACCCAACATTTTGCCCACAAAATGTAGGGACGGGTATGCAGGGCATAACACAACACATTCATGTTAAATTTTGATCAAATATAACAATAAGACTGATTTGTAAAGGGATATATCTCCCCCAACTCACCAATCCAATAGGTGAAAACTCACCATGACAATAGGTGTAGAACCTTTGAGGAGATTCAAGGCTTTAAAATTACTTGGTTTCACCTTGTATGGTGGTTCCCAAACAATACACCCTTATCACCCTTCACTTCTCTTCATAATGACCCTTAGGCTTCATAGCTTACAAGCACCAAATTATGGCTTCAAAGCTTACCAAATTCAAATGTATTTAGGAACAATTTAGACCCACTGAACACAACATGTAGACACCCTTAACACCCTCAAAAAACTCTGATTGCTTTAACTTTCATACTTCTGACATTGGCTTCCCTAATGGTTGATGGCCCATCATTTCAATATAACAAGACATAACTCTTTCTATAGGGAAGAACTCTGATACCAAACCACATTTCAAGATACCACTTTTGAAAACTCAAAGCATATGTAAAATGATCAAAAAACTCCTTGGCAACACTTGACTGAAAAAATGACTGCAGTTGTTGTACCTACGCCTAATTAGGCCTCCTTTGAAAGGAAACCACAAAAATGTCTAACTCCCAGACACCAATTTGTGTTCCAAGTGTTATTACAGTTTTGAAATAAACATTGATTGATGGGTTTATCATTACATCCAGTCAACATCTGCTTCTTTCAAGGATATCTTATTGTTGAGCTGCCATATTTAGAGAAAAGTTACACAATCGGCTCGCCTAGGGCATCAACATTTTATCAGATAACCTCCACATTGGTGCAGAAGAACGTAGCCAAGGAAATATATTATGAGGTAAGACTACATTTTTCCTTGTTTTTAATGTTCTATTAATTCTTTCTAGGGTCTTAAGGACCATTTTTATCAAAACAACTCAAGTTGTAAGGCCAGATGAGCCATTTTGTTCAAACTAACCTATAAGGTCCACAGAATGTCTAAGTTGGTCAAAGGGTCGAAATCTCAAAAAAAGGGTTCAAAAAGTTGTAATTGATCACATTAAGTCCATTTTGTCCTGTTTGAAATTTCCAAGAAGGATATGGTCAAATTCGGTAAGGTTTTTTCAAAAATGCAAAAGTTGCCACATTGCAAAAAAGTGCAACAAAAGTTGCAATAATGCATTCCATCGATTGGAGAGTTGGTTGGGTAGTTAGAGAGATTTGAAAAGGTTTATAATGCAATGTTTAGTCAAGATCGAAGACAGAGAGTAGTTTAGAGGAGATTGGGTAAGGAAAAATCATGAAACAATCAAACTGTCATGCCTTTTTGGAGGTCTGCAGTTGTTGTAGAGCCACATATACTCATTCAATGTTGTAAATTCAATCTTATTTTGTAGATTACTGAATTTTCTTCCATTTTCATCCATCCTTGTGTATTTTCATGAAGTATTTAATGAGTTATGATTATTTTTCTAAAAAACTATCTAAACCCTCCATGAGGGTAAACAATAGAAATTCTATATCTCCTAACTCAAGCGTCCGAAAAATACTTTTTTTGGTGAAATGAAGGGTATATGGGTGTGATTTATTATTTCAAAGTGGCAGGTGTACTTTATAGATTTTTTTTCATAATAAAAATGATTGTGATCAATATCTCATCTTCATTAGAAAAAGGATTCCTACAAAGTAGCTTCTACATTCTTATTCATGATATGAATTGTACTTTAAGAACTCATTATTCTACGTATTAATAGATCTACCATAGTGTACTGAAGTAAGATAAAAAAACACAATGTTGTATATAATTTTTATTGTTAAGGTCGACAAAGAACTAGATCACAAAACATGATTTCAGTAGTCCGCCTTCCTTCCACTCTCTCTTGCCACTATTGTTATTATCATCATGATGTGTTATCCCAACATTGCAACCCAATTTTTTCTTTGGTTTGCTCACTATTTTTCTTTCACCTCATCGTATTTTCCTTCGCTACTTCTAATCCATTATACACAAAATTCCCCCCACTAATTACAACTTAGTTTTCTAAACAAAAAAATAGTTCTAATTTCTCAATACCAATGTGAAATCCAATAAAAAACAAAAAATAATAATAAGATACATACCAAAAAAACCGGTTAAAGTCGACAAAGAACTAGATCATAAAACCCAATCTCATAATTCTGCATTCCTTCCACTCTCTCTTGCCACTCTTACAATTTTCGTGCGACAAGGCTTTCCCATTGTTTCAACCTGACTTTTCCTTTGTTTTGCTCATTGTTTTACTTCCATCTCATCATGTTTTTCTTCGCCAATACCAATCCAATCTGCACAAAATTCCCTCCACTACTTACAACTTAGATTTCTAAACAAAAAAAGGGTTCTAATTTCTTAATACAAATGTGAAATCAAATAAAAAACCAAATAAAAGAAGAAGATACATATCAGCAAAACAACAACAATCTTCCTAATAGGGTTAATGCGATGGATTGATTCTCACACACTTTCTTCACTAGGTCTACTTTTCTTTCCTATTTTTCTCTGCAGACGTGTTATCTCATACATCAACAACAAATGCCACACTTTTATTACCCTAATTTCCTCCTCTACATCCTATCCTATTTCTCCTCAAGCAAATGTCTCTAAATCAAACATAAATAGTCCATAACCAGATGACTATATTATAGTTTTATGTGTTATAACAGCCATAACGCGTGATTAGTAATTTTAATATGGATAACATGACATGCCTTTTCTTTCTTCTAAAACCATTCTCGCGATTTCTTGGTGACCGCAAGGTTAACTCAAAATTCACTGGTACAGTTAACTTTACCGCTCTGGCTTGATTGTGACATTTTATTTTCTCATTGTCCGCATGGTTGTAGTTGACTGTACCCCTCCTTCCTAGCGGTGGCATTTAATTTTCTGACAGTTAATTATTACTATTTTCTGCTTTCATTACCGTAAAAGTTAACGATACTTTTATTATACTTAACAATGTTATCTTTCCTTTCTCTCATGTTTGTTCCACACGCCAGTTGGTATCCACCGCAAACTTCGTACTATGCATCCATACAATGTGTTTTGTATGTCGTGTCATGATTTTTGCATCTACCATGTCACTTTTTGTGTTAGGATAGACGACTCTACATCTAGACTACAAGACTTCTTCAACATATAAGAATGATATGAGTAAGCATACATCTAGACTACAATCATCCTTTAGCTAAGTAGCCACATGCAGGGAAAGGGGGAACCCATCTATCAAATTCACCTAGGGTCAAACCTAGTCCAAATGTGCCTCCTAGAATTTAAACCTTGGTGGATGGATTTATATATCTCATGCCATTATCCTTACCAAATGAAATAAAACCCTTTGACTATACATACAAATTTCACCAGTACAATCCTATATATTATTTTGATAGTCACCCTCCATAAATCAATTTATTAGTTCCCGACTTTGGCAAGAATACTTATGCATTCATGCAGATTCTTTTTTGTTATTAGTTTAACCGAACATAGTGCTGAATTTACAAATTTTGAACAAAAAATCTACAGTTGTCATTTTTACACATTTTTTCATAATTTGAAAAACCCTTTTTTCCTCTTTTCCTATTTGCTTATGTTATAAATAGTCAGTGCAATTTTTGTAAGAAAAATGCATTTTAATTTTAAAAAAATAGTTTTCCTACAACCAAAGCTTCTCACATGACATAAAGATTTATTTCTTCTTCATCATAATGAGTTGTCCTCTTCTACTCAATGCATATTTTGACATTTGGTTCACGAGCCTTTTTCTATTTAATGAGGATTTTGACACTCCATACAAATCTAGAAAAATCTACTCAATTTTTTTGTATTCCTCATTATATTAGGTAGTGAGTGATAACCCAAAAAGCTTTTCTTTTACTATCTTATTTAATATGCATTTTGGAAGTTGATACAAATATTACAAAATCTACATAGGATTTTTCTACTCTTCTTCAAAATAACTGGTGGTTGATAGCTGAATTTTTTTTTCCATTATGATCTTGTTAAATGCACATTCACACCAACATGTTATTTCATTGAATGCATGCTTATCTCTTGAACTTTATTAAGCCCCGCAATGAAAGTTGTGTGAAGTCTATATTTGTACAATTTGTGCCTTTATTTACAGCCTAAGTCTTCAGAGTTTCAATGTTTGCACGCATCATATTTCTTCAGCCAATTCCACTTAAAGATTGCACATGTACTTGATTGCCTCTTCTCAGTCTAATGGATCAATTTGACAACCATGTTTTTTAATCATGTGAGTCTTCTTATATTTTATGTCAGTAATGCTCAATACCCATTGGTTTTTTTGGTCTTTTATGAATGCTTTCATGTGATTTTGTTTCTTGCAAAAAAATTCTCATTCTTGTACCCTTAACAGTTCAGATTTGATATGCTTTTGGTCAGATCTTCTGCGAGTAATTTTCCTTCTCAATGAATCCACTACTTCGTCATTTTACAGAAATGCACATTTAAATTCAACATTATTTCTATTTCTACATGCATGGGAAGAGAGAAGTATTTTTATTTTGAGTATTTATATGCTTATGTGATGCTTAATGTTAGTTAAATCGGATTACTTCTATGATTAATTTTTGATGATGCAATATGATAGATATGTATGTTAGATGTTATCAGGATGCAAATTGAATTAGGAATTCATGTTTATGCATATTGGGATTAAAGACATATACTATTTATGTTATGATGAATCATTGGAAAATGTTGAGTGTTAGTGAATATATGTTTGATTTATATCATTTATCATGCTATGTTTTATATGGTAATTTCTTATACTATTGATGTTTACAGTGAGTGTGCAGGAGTTTGATTGTGGTTATAAAATCGGGAATCAGGAACGAACCTATGTTAATTCTGTAAAGCTAAGGTTCTATCTAAATAAAGAGATAGAAACCTCATTGTTATGTGTTTTATTCGTAAATGTAATATGTGTGATTGTGTTTAAATTCAATTTGTAATTGTGCAATTAGTCATGTCTTATGTGGTAATTATGTTGTGTCACTTGACACATTTATGTTTCAAGTGTTGGAATGGCTAGTAAATGTAACTAGGATAGGTATGCATGAACTATAGGTTAACCTATAGAGTTCCCATGCTTACCCTAGAGTTAGGAAGCATTAGATTGAGTCAAGTTAGTTGAATTTTGTAGGTTATCTTCAGGTGAGGTTTAGGAGAGTCAAATAAGCTTCCAAAAGGTAGTTAGGGTTAAATTTAACCACCCCACTCGGCACTCTAGGGGGTAGGGGTTAATTTTATCTCATTAAGAGGCCCATAAATCACTTATGGAACCTCCAAAATATCCCATTTAGGAAGTGGCAAAAATTAGAGTTTAGAAAATTTGGTCAAGTCATCTCTTGTTTCCCATGTGAGCCTTTAACTCAATTTATGAAGGGGAATGCAAATGGGGAGATGGGATGGACTTGAGTCACTTCCCCATTAATGATTTTGAGATATTTGTGGAGAAGAAGCCTTTTTAGGGAGATTTTGGAGGAAGTTTAGGGTTGTTAACCCACACTTTATTCTTAGAGACCTCTAGTTTTGGGAAAAGTCTTGGAGAGAAAGAAAAAGAAGCATAAAGTGGAAAAAGCTTCCCAACTTCATTCATTTTTCCTTAAGCTTGGACTTTACGTTGGTTTTCTTCCATTGAGTAACTTAGTGTAATTTTACAATATGTTGTATGGAAATCTTGGTTGTTCATTCATGGAGTCTTATGCGTTTTTGTTGAAAACACCATTGTTGTTCATGGGAGTTCTTTATGTTGTTTTGTGTTTTATTTGTGCTTCGAACTTGTGATAAGGGAGTATCAAGGAACACTCACCCTTGGGAGGGCAAAGTAACCTTGAGGGGTGAAAGGGTTAGAGATAGCCTTTGTAGTGTAGAGTCTCCCATGTGTGGAGGGATAAACATGGATGTTTTGGTCTCCATGATTCCAAGCTTTCCTAAGGGAATTTGGGGGCCATAAGGAGTAATTGATGGCTGGAAGCCATGGTTCTGATTTTGAGCCCATGTGTGGCATTTGGGTTTTTTACTATATGCTTGGCTTCTCCTCCTGGGTACATAGTCCACTTTCATCCCACTGTGAATGGTATTTTGGAGACCTTCGTATAGCCCTCAAAATGGGAGTTTCTTTATGTTCTTGTTTTAAGTTTTGTTGTTGATATGGTCTTGTTTGTCACCTATTTCATTTATGTTTCCCCAAGCTCGGGGGTGGCCTTGTAAAGGCCTAGGTTGAGAGGTGATCCTCCATGGTCAACCTATGTGTTTCGTGTAGGATAAAGTTGTGGATAACAAATAAAAGTTATTCTGGTTGGGGCTGTGTTTAAACCACCTCCTGGTGGTCTTGTGATCTACCCATGTATTTGATTAAGTTCAAGCCCATAATGTTAAAATTGGGATCTTGTAGTTTAGTGCAAAAGAAAAATATAACCTTGTATTTTGAATGCAAGCATATTGTAAAAGTTATGTTTGAAATTATTTTTAATAAATGTCAATATAATTTATCTTATTCTTTGCAAATACGATGTTGGTTAATTATTTTCGAGTTAATATAATGTTGTTATGAAAGCTCATCTGAAAGAAATAGTTAAGCTTTCATTGTTACCCTAGTGTTTAATAGTGAAAACAAAAGTATGATATTTGAAATAAAATAGGTTAAAATTCTTTTATTAATGTACATGTTCCTTGAATTAAAAGATCAATTAGATAGATATTGTTAAAATACATCTATAATAATACTCAACTTGGTTATTGTTTTTCCTAAGTTATAATGGATAAATGCAATAAATCACATATATTGTTAAGAAATACCTATAGATATATATGTTTAATTGGGGGGGGGGGGGGGGGGGGGANCAGAGGCGAAGCCCCACTCTTGGATGTGAATCCCACAGGAACATCACCCACTGTGGAGATCACAGTGGAGCTGTCGCGGCCGCTGCGCGACGCCCACTATGATCACCATAGTGGAGCCGTTGAAGCAGCACCCACTGTGGGGATCATAGTGGGAGGGCCCGCATAGGTGGTCGGGCCCCACTTCTCCCTCCTCCCTTCTGAATCCCTCCTTATGTAGCATTCGAGCTGCCACCACCCACGGTGCCGCTCACCTTCCTCGCACGCGCCACCACCTGCAACCCCCTTCTCTCTCCTTCATCATATTTAAAAGAAAGAAACGCAGAGCACCACCATTTTTTCTTCACAGTCCCCTACACAATATCATTCAAAACCCTAACCCTACTAGAAGGATATAATAAAATATTAATCCACAGTGAAGTTTATTTTTAAAAAAATAGAGGGTATGATGTTTGTTTTTTTATAGGGTTATGCTGAAAATCCATAAGGATTTTAGGTCAAGGTTAGGTTTAGATTTAGATATTATTTAATTGATCTCATTTTTTTTGAAATGGACTTCAAAGAGTAGTTAAATTTAGATTATAGTTACAAATGTTGACTTAATAAGATATTTATGGGAAATTTAATATTATTCTTTTGATATTAATCCAATTTTATATTTATCTTATATTTTTAATAGGTGATTATGCAACTTGTAATTTAACCTATTAGGAGTTAATTTAGAAACTAGGTAATTAGTTTGTCATTTTAAGATTTATTTAATTTATGGATTTAAATCAACCATGTTAAAAAATCAATAGTTTAACACAACTTTATTTAAGAGTTAATTAAAGATTATGATGTTATCGAATGTAAGTGTTAAATGAGGGATTAATATTAAGTAGTGAGTTATAAGTAAATATTCAAAGTATTATTTAAATTATTAATTTTGGGATACATAGTTAATATTATATTTCCCCTATGGAAAACGATTAAGAGAGAATTATTAAGTTACTACAACAGGTTAAAATTAGATAACTTAATAAAATAGACTAATTTAACTTTAATACGCTTGTATTTCTATTAGCATTATATTGAGACTATTATAACATTGATACGTTCATTTTAAAGTGAACATTTAAATGCACTTAACTAAGCGAGGGTATTGTAATTTCAATTATCATCCACTCATTGCTAAACCAAGTTCGAACCCAATCAATCAAGGTTAATTCAAAGACCTTTATGTTTTAACTGTCTTAGCAAATTAACATAGTCAAACCTAGTCAACTACTAGTCTACCCTAAATACCTCTGCTAGATAATGATTAGTGACTTAAATAATCCTTGAGGGAGGTTGATCCAGTCATGATGGTCATGATGCCCCTCAAACTTGTTCAGGGTTATCAACATATAACTGTAAACCTAGACTAGTAGTCAACTTCGAGACTTACACATGTGTAACGTAGTTAACTTTAAGTCTTTTAAAAGAAAAATTGGTGTGTTTTTGCCCAACTTTTGGGCATGAAAAATATAATTTGATATTTTTCTTGCATGGTTCCATTAATTAATTTTTTTGTTGAAGAACATCCTTAGCATGTGATCAATATTGGGCTTCAATTCTTTCTATAATCAAATATTTCTTTGATTCCTTGAGCAAGGTATAACTTCTTAATTTATTTCTTCCAACGCTTTGTGTGAAGCTCATCACAGAATTCCATAGTTTTATAAAGCACAATGCAACCTTCTATACACTTGTCAAGCTGATGAGTAAACCTTAGAGGTTCAAACTAAAATCCACATTCTGAGTTGTGAACATTGCATAGGTCTCTTCAATATTCATTGTTGTTCTTGTATGAGTCAGTCTCTACAATAGCATGTTGCAAAGTGCTTTAGATGCATATGAACATGTTAATATGGCCCAGATTTTATGTATTCACTTGGATTGTTTATTCTAAATGTATTTTTTGCCTCTCGAGCTATTTTTCCTTTGAGATAGACTATGTTCATATAGCAGTTGCAGATGCTTATTTTAACAACCAAATTTTCTTAGCACTTTGAAGGTGGGCTTTGGGCACACTAGTTTTGGATGCACCTCTCCTCTTTCTTTCAATCCTCATCTTCATGCATATAATCTGACATAACACTTGCCTCATCTTTGATTGAGGAATTTGATCTCTTTCTCCTAATTAATTATCTTGGAGTAAACTTCCTGCAAGGCGTATGGATGCCCACTTCCACCTATACACATTAATGATATGTCTGCAACCACTCTGTTGAATCAACTAGATCTGACTATGCTTGTATATGAGGATAGATTTTAGCTTCTTACCAAATCATTTTGAGAGACGGTTTTGTAATTTTCAACTTGGAATTTTGTAGGGATAATAAAACAAATGAAGAATACATTTGGGCAAATTAAATGTGGTAGTTTGCAGAGATAATGTTTCTCGACTTAAATTTCAAAACACATTTCTATATGATTTTTTAGTTATTGTGTTTTATTTTATATTTGAAATTAATCATAAATGAAATCCCCTACGAAAAATGATTAAGAGAGAATTATTAAGTTACTACAATAGGTTAAAATTAGATAACTTAATAAAATAGACTAATTTAACTTTAATACGCTTGTATTTCTATTAACATTATATTGAGACTATTATAACATTTATACGTTAATTTTAAAGTGAAAATTTAAATGCACTTAACTAAGTGAGGGTATTGTAATTTCAATAATTATCCACTTGTTTCTAAACCAAGTTCAAACCTAATCAATCAAGGTTAATTCAAAGACCTATACGTTTTAACCAAAGTTACAAGCCTTGGACTCGCCTCGGACTCGGCAAGGTTGGATTGGCCTCAGACTCGGCCTCGGAAATTCAAAAAACCTAAGAAATTCAAATATTTTTAAGGATTTAAAGTATTTTTCATGCATCATTTAGTCAATTAACATCAAATACACAATAATTGAGATAAATAGAAGCTACTTTGCAAACATATACAAGTTTTCAACTTTACATAGATCGCGAAAGTATAAAGTTATAAACTATTAAACTAAATAACACACTAGAAACTGAAATATAAATAGTTTCACTGTCAAATGTCTACAATATTTATGGAATATGAAATCCATGGAATCAAAAGTTCAAAACATATATCAAAACTAGGCTCATAGCAGCCTATCCCAGTGTCTTCCTATGAGTACGCCTAAGATAGGTCATGGAAGATTTGGTAGCCATCTTCTCTCCCTGTGTTTGAGGCTAACCCTCAGTGGCATCCTCATCATCCCCATCCTCATACTTCTCATCATCCTCAAAGTCAGATCTGTCAGTCTCAAGGTCATCCACTGGGTCTCCTCACGCTCTAGCCTCCTCCTCTGCCATTTCCACTGCCTCTGCCTCTCGATCCACTTGATCAACCCATTCCAAGTCTTCATCATTGAAGACAGGATCATCAATCTTTGTGTTCCATTTTACTTGTGGATCAACCTCCTCTAATTTGATAGGTGATGTGTCATTTCCCAAGATATGTCTGTGATGAAGGCGAAGGTTATAATGAACGAACACAAGATCATTCAACCTTTTCACTAATAACTTGTTGTGCCTCTTTGAGTGTATATGCTCGAACATACTCCAATTGCATTCACATCCTGAAGCACTAGATGGCTGGCTCAAGATATGAATCACAATCCTCTGTAGATTTGGCACTTTAGTACCAAACATCTCCCACCATGCATCTGAAACAAGAAAATTTAAAAATCAATTCTATAACT
>MU227477.1:0-10779 GCA_018584345.1 Thuja plicata | reverse complement strand
TCTCCTCTCCTTGTTTGCATGTGATAGAATGACCTTTTTAGGTCAAAAACATAACATATAAACCGGTTAAGAAAAGTAAAAAACATTGAAAAATGTTTTTTTTCACTTTATTGCTGGCTGTTGCCGCGGCAGAGTCCTGGGCTCAGGACTCTCCGAGTCCAACGAGTCCGGATGGACTCTGCTAGACTCGGTAGATTTTGACACAAGAGTCACATAAACTCGCCAGGTATGACTCACCTCGGGACTCTGCGAGTCTAGCTCAGACTCGCAGAGTCCTATAACTCTGGTTTTAACTGTCTTAACAGATTAACATAGTCAAACCTAGTCAACTACTAGTCTACCCTAAATACCTCTGCTAGATAATGATTAGTGACTTAAATAATCCTTGAGGGAGGTTGATCCAGTCATGATGGTCATGATGCCCCTCAAACTTGTTCAGGGTTCTCAACATATAACTGTAAACCTAGAATAGTAGTCAACTTTGAGACTTACACATGTGTAACGTAGTTAAGTTTAAGTCTTTTAAAAGAAGAATTGGTGTGTTTTTTCCCAACTTTTGGGCATGACAAATATAATTTGATATTTTTCTTGCATGGATAATTTAATTCATTTTGTTGATGAAGAACATCCTTAGCATGTGATCAATATTGGGCTTCAATTCTTTATATAATAAAACGTTTCTTTGATTCCTTGAGCAACGTATAACTTCTTAATTTATTTCTTCCAACGCTTTGTGTGAAGCTCAACACGAAATTCCATAGTTTTATAAAGCACAACACAACCTTTTATACACTTGTCAAGCTAATGGATAAACCTTAGAGGCTCAAATTAAAATCCACATTCTAAGTTGTGAACATTGCATAGGTCTCTTCAATATTCATTGTTGTTCCTGTATGAGTCAGTCTCTGCAATAGCATGTTGCAAAGTGCTTTAGATGCATATGAACATGTTAATATGGCCTAGATTTTATGTATTCACTTGGACTATTTCTTCTGAATGTATTTTTTGCCTCTCAAATTATTTTTCCTTTGAGATAGACTATGTTCATATAGCAGTTGCAAATGCTTATTTTAATAACCAAAATTTCTCAGCACTTTGAAGGTGGGCTTTGGGCACACTAGTTTTGGACGCACCTCTCCTCTTTCTTTCAATCCTCATCTTCATGCATATAATCTGACATAATACTTGCCTCATCTTTGTTGATGAAGAACATCCTTAGCATGTGATCAATATTGCACTTCAATTCTTTCTATAATCAAACATTTCTTTGATTCCTTGAGCAAGGTATAACTTCTTAATTTATTTCTTCCAACGCTTTGTGTGAAGCTCAACACAGAATTCCATAATTTTATAAAGCACAACGCAAACTTCTATACACTTGTCAAGCTGATGGGTAAACCTTAGAGGCTCAAACTAAAATCCACATTTTGAGTTGTGAACATTGCATAGGTCTCTTCGATATTCATTGTTGTTCCGATATGAGTGAGTCTCTATAATAGCATGTTGAAAAGTGCTTTAGATGCATATGAACATGTTAATATGGTCCTGATTTTATGTATTCACTTGGATTATTTATTTTGAATGTATTTTTTGCCTCTCAAACTATTTTTCATTTGAGATAGACTATGTTCCTATAGCAGTTGCAAATGCTTATTTTAACAACCAAAATTTCTCATCACTTTGAAGGTGGGCTTTGGGCACACTAGTTTTGGACGCACCTCTCCTCTTTATTTCAATCCTCATCTTCATGTGTATAATCTAACATAATACTTGCCTCATCTTTGATTGAGGAATTTGATCTCTTTCTCCTAATTATTTATCTTGGATTAAACTTCCCACAAGGCGTATGGATGCCCACTTCCACCTATACACATTAATGATCTATCTGCAACCACTCTGTTGAATCAACTAGATCTAACTATGCGTGTATATGAGGATAGATTTTAGCTTCTTACCAAATCATTTTGAGAAATGGTTTTGTAATTTTCAACTGGGCATTTTGTAGGGATAATAAAACAAATGAAGAATACATTTGGGCAAATTAAATGTGGTAGTGTGCAGAGATAATGTTTCTCAACTTAAATTTCAAAACACATTTCTATATGATTTTTTAGTTATTGTGTTTTATTTTGTATTTGAAATTAGTCATAAAAAGTGTTAGTAATAACTAACACGGGGGGTGAATCATTAGCCTCAAAAATATTCCAATAATCAACCCACAAACTTAGTGCCACAATATTAAGCCTCTAGTTATCTTCAGTCCTATAATATGAATGCCTTCAAATACAATTATCAAATTACTACTGCTCGGAATGCTTTGTTAAACCTTATACTGTATGTTTGTCGAATAGCAGTCTGTTAATTTACTGAAAGATAGTAAATTATCTAGAGTATACCGATCAGTCCAGTTAAGCTATGTGTAATGAAAAACACTAAAGTAATGACTCATAAACACATTGACACATGGATTTTTAAAGTGGAAAACCTGTTAAGGGAAAAACCACTTGGGACCGGTAACCCAAAATTTTTACTCTTCTGAAGTGAGCTCGGTGAATAGACAACCTTGTTAAAGGTTACAAACACACTGTTGGGTGTGACCTTGTTAGATGATTTAAAATTTTAGTCTGTCACTTGATATCGGGCATCTCTATGCTACCTTCCTTGATCAAACACTCACTTGGCCGTCAATAGGTATCTGGAATCTCATGCTATCTTCATGATCAAACTTTTTGATACTCCTTGGGATGTATCTCAATATAGAAAGGATCTTTAAATCTTGCTCGGCTAAGAGACTTTCTGAATCAATGGTTAAACTAAAACAATATGATCTATTCACATATACAACTTATACTTGCATATTTTCATATCTATTCTAATCTCATAAAACTAATCTGATCAATATATCTATGTTAATACCTTTTCTCCACTTTACTTCTACTCGGTGATCCTATGCTCTGTTGCTCGGTGTCCGCATAAAAATTTAGCTCTTTCCTCAGCTTGATTGATCAGGACTGTATGAATTTTCTCTTCATTAGTTTCTCTTCAGCGTCCTCTTCTTCATTCATTCACCCTCTCTATTCGTAATGAATTAAGTTGTCTCTTTATAGACATGATATCACCATTGTTAGGTTCTTGATTTTCTTGATCTTGGCATGATCCATAATTCTCACCAATTAGATTTAAATCAAAAATCTTGTTTATCTCACAGAGATCTTCTTGCCAACTGGAAAAAAATAGATTTAAATTCTTTACTTATCTCTAGCTTTATCTTGTCGATGAAAACAAAGATAACTACCAATTAAGTCCATATTTAGCTCTGCCAGCTAGATATTTTGTCATTTCTAAACTCAAGTTAATTTATGTGTTTTTAACTCTTTGATAGCTTCAGTCAACACTCCAGTTCTCCTCGGGCTTCTCCATCAGTTTACACTATGTTTCTGGTCGTCGGTGTTCTTTTTTGGGCATCACTGTGATTTGACTTTCGGTGATCTCTGTCCGTTGGGTTCCACTAGCCGTCGGTGTTTGAAGCTACATTGTGAATGCTTGTCTTTTATGCATTACTGAAAGCATAATATTTATCTCTCTGATTCTCTGAAGTCTTTGACACTTTGATTATAACCCATTAAATTATGTCAATTTGACATTAATGACAATACAATCCATTAACTAATTTAATGTCTTGCATTATCCTTCCGCATTTCGGTGATCAACCTAACATTTTCAAACATTCAATCAGTTACATGTCATCAATCTCTCCCTTTGGCATTAATGGAAACATACTACATTATCATACTATACTATTACTAATACAATATGAAATATAGCAGTTTCATCAAGCTTTCATGCTTTCCTAATGTAACTATTACAAATGTCTAACTTTTGGTAAGCTCAAAATAACTTAGATTTGTTTCTTGTAGAATGCTTTTTTTCAATCTTCAATCCCTTCACTGGATAGATCCAGCATCTTATGTCTCTATTCTGATATGTGCTCTGCCTTGACTGCTCCTCTTCTTGATAATCTCTTTTTCCTTTGACAACAATCTCTCTCTTTGTATGAAATCTCTCCCTTAGTTAGTTCTCTCCCTTAGATGGATATTTCATATGTAATCAATTTCTCTCCCTTTGAATCTTGATTAACTCTTTCTTTTGATTCTCAGGAACTTCACTTCATGGATAATGATATAATCTCTCCCTTTATCATCTCTTAATGAGATAATCTCTCCATTATGATTCAATGAGATAATTTCTCCATTATAATTCAATAAGATAATCTCTCCCTTTTGATCCTTTTGATAATGAGAATAATCTCTCCCTTTGACAAAAATGCCAAAAAAAAATCATCTATATCATGTTCCATCCCTTTATATAATATATTCCTTGAATTTCCCTATCCATTAGCAATACAATGTCTCTGGTGTTCGGTGCATACTTGTACCTTACCGTGTACAAATGTATCTATTGTTGTTCATCTCAGTGTCTACATCAACATGAATGTACTTAAAATTTGGTATAGGTTGATGCAACCTCCTAGTCAGCTTACTGACCAATAGACAAGGGTTGGACCCCTAGTCTCTATCTCGGGTACTCAAATGTATCCTTCGGTAATGGCTTGGTGAATATATCAGCTAGTTGTTCCTTTGATTGAACATATTCTAGTGTCACCTCCTTTGCTTGCACTTTTTCTCTTAGATAGTGATACTTTATAGAAATATGCTTAGTATTAGCATGCATGAATATATTCTTAGAAATGTTTATTGCACTGGTATTATCACAATAGATCATTACTGGTTCAAGAATCTTCATATTTATACCTTCCAGCAATTGTTTGATCCATGCAATAATGGAGCAATTTGCAGTAGCAGCTACATACTCTGCTTTTGCAGTAGACTGATAGATGCATCCTTGCTTCTTGTTGATCCATGTGACAAGTCTATCACCCATGAAGAATGCTCCTCCAGTTATGCTCTTTTGGTCATCAATGTTTCTAGCCCAATCAACATCTATATGGACTTGTAGCTCAAATTTTCCTTCTCTTTTATACCATAATCCATAGTCCTCTGTGTTCTTCAGATATCTCAGAATTCTCTTAACAATAGTCATATGTGATTCTTTGGGATTAGCAGAGAATCTTGAAACTATTCCAACTGCATGTGCTATATCTGGTCTGGTATGAACAACATACATTAGTTTTCCAATCATTGAACTATATAAGGTCTGATTTACCTCATTGGATTTGTCTTCTTTTTTCAGCTTACATCCAGTATCCATAGGTGTTCCAACTAGTTTGGAATCTTCTATCTTAAATATCTTCAGCACTTCCTTGATGTATTTGGACTGAGTGATATATATGTCTGCATCTTGTTGAAGAATCTATAGACCAAGAAAAAATTTGATCTCCCCAAACATAGACATTTCAAATTCCTTGCTCATTTCATTAGCAAAGGATTTCCATAACAATTCATCTCCCCCAAAAATGATATCATCAACAAAAATTTCAGCAATCAGAATATTACCATCGGTATCTTCTTTTAAGTACAGATTGTGATTTTCACTTGTTCTAAACAATTTTATGCTAATGAGATATGAGTGAAGTCTTTCATACCATTCTCTAGGTGCTTGTTTCAATCCATACAAGGCTTTATGTAGTCTACATACCATGTTTCTCTTGTCTGGATCAACAAACCCTTCTGGTTGTTCAATGTATACCTCTTCTTCCAGTATTCCATTTAGGAATGTAGATTTGACATCCATCTGGTATACCTTGAATCCTTTAAATGTAGCATAAGAAAGTAAGAACCTAACTCCTTCTAGTCTAGCAATGGGTGCAAATGTTTCTCCATAATCAATACCTTCTTCTTGTCCATATCCCTTGCATACTAACCTTGCTTTGTTTCTTGTGACTTCTCCATTCTCATTTAGCTTGTTTTTGAATATCCATTTGGTACCAATGACATTCTTGTCATCTGGTCTCAGTACTAGTGTCCATGTAATGTTCTTCTCAATTTGTTCTATTTCTTCATTCATAGCACTGACCCATTCTTCATTATCAAGTGCAGTATTAACAGATTTAGGTTCAAAATCACAAAGTAAACATATGGTGTTTAGTGACTTACTTCTTGTTCTTGTTCCATCCTTCTTGTCTCCTATGATTTGATTCTGTGGATGATGTCTTCTGACATACTTGGCAAGTTTTGGTTCAGCCCTTTGTTCACCATTATGATCATCTTCTTGACCTTCGTTCTGATCTCCATTTTTTGGAACATTATCTTGAGGATTTTCCTAATTTTTGGTAAATGTAGCCTGATGCTTGAGTGCAATGTTCTGTTGCTCAGGAGTGATACACTGTTACTCAGGTAGTGTCAGGTTCTGTATAAACAAACCTGTTGTAGTCCTCTGGTTCTTTTCTGCTTTCCTTATCATTCTTTTCTGCAAATTCATCTATTTTTACATTTGCACTTTCAACGATTTTGTTAGATGACTTGTTAAGACATTTATAAGCCTTGATTTTTCTTGAGTACCCTAGAAAGATACCTTCATCACTTTTGGAGTCAAGTTTTCCATTTATATTATCCTTCAAAATATAACATTGATTGCTAAAGATTCTGAAGTAACTTACATTGGGTGTATGACCATACCAAAGCTCATAGGGTGTCTTCTTTGTGTCCTTCTTCAATTGTACTCTATTTAATGTGTAGACAAAAGTACTGACAGCTTCCCTTGAGAAAGGTTGAGTGATGCTTTTCTCAATCATCAATGTTCTTGCACAGTCAACAATCGAACTATTTCTCCTTTCAGTAATTCTATTTTGATATGGTGTTCTCGGTGCAGAAACCTGTGTTTTAATTCCACTCTCATTGCAATAATTAGTGAATTCTTCTAAAGTAAATTCCCCTCCTCTATCTAACCTTAAGTATTTCAATTTCTTTTCACTTTGTTTTTCTACCATAGCCTTGTACCATTTAAACATCGTAAATGCTTCTGACTTATCTTTTAAGAACATGATTGTCATCATTCTAGAATAATCATCAACAAAGAGAATAAAATACCTATCTCCATAGTAGCTCTTTGTCCTCATGGGTCCACATAGATTTGTATGTACTAATTCTAGAATTGCATTAGATGTATGGGTTTTAATTTTGAAACTAGACTTTGTCATCTTACCTTTTTGACAATTTTTGCACATGATATGCTCGGGCTTAGCCATGCTCGGTAATCCTCTAATATTCCTTTTGTTTCTTATCTTTATCATATTATCAAAGTTCACATGACATAATCTTGTGTGCCACAACCATATGTCTTCATTTCTAGCCATTAAACAAGTGGTGTTAGTGTCATCAAGATAGAAAAATTTACCTTTTGTCTACTCACCGGTTCCAGTCAGCCTTCCTGATTCATTGAAGATCTTAGCCTTCTTATTTTCAAATGCCACTCGGTGACCTATATTATTCAGCTTTGATACACTTAATAGATTAGATTTCAATCCTTTTATCCAGTGAGCATTTTCACATTTTATCAAGTTATTCAACATTATGGTTCCTTTACCTTCAACTAGACAAGGTGTATCATTTCCCATTCTCAGTGAACCATCATTCTACTATTTAAAAGTCTCAAACTTTTGTTTATCACCGGTCATATGGTGAGTGCAGCCACTATCTGTGATCCATACATCATTCTTACTAACTTTAGATATGATTGCAGTTTTTACATACCTTTCTTCATCTTCATTTAAATCATCCTTCATGGAAACAAATACCATCTCAATGTCTTCTTCTAATTCGGTATTAGTGTCATTATCTCTGTTCTCATCTAGGTAACAAGCTTTCTTCCCTTTGTCCTTGTAGTCTTGGGTATCTCTTTTGTCAGATTGACGGTTTCTTTGGTAATCTCTATTATCACCTCTATCAAACTTCTTCTCATATGATCTATCATTTCCTCTATCATATTTTCTTCTGTTTGGACATCTTGCAGCAAAGTGTCCAACCTCTTTACAATTGAAACATACAAGTGGTAATTTACCTTTGTATCTGCCTTTGCCTCTCTGCAATCTTCTAGCCATTAGTGCTTCAATCTCATCAAGTCCTTGATCCTCATTATCACTGTCACTATCATTTATAATAGCATGTCTATGACTTGAATTGCTTAACTTTAAAAAAGATTTGAATGCAGATTCTATAGATGGTAAGACACTATTATCAAATTTATTCATCTCAAATAAAATCAGTCTACCAATAAGACTATCTAGAGTAACTGTATTGTTTGCAACTACTCTCATTTCTTGAATAGCAGAAACTCTAATAGCATATACAAATATTAAAGTTCTTAAGACTTTACTTACCATTGTCTCCTCTTCAAGTACACCTCCAACTCCTTGGATAGCATTTACTACCTCTTTGATTCTACAGCTATACTAAGTGATATTTTCTCCTTCTTTCATCCTTAGGTCATCAAACCTCCCTCTTAGGATTTCTGCCTTTGCTCTTAGTACATTAGCATCTCCTCCATGTACTAGCTTCAACTTATCCCACATTTTCTTTGTAGAGGTGCAGGTTTTGACATCTTCAAACTCAGCATCAGAGAGTGATGATGCAAGTTCTATCATCATGCAATTGTGCTCATGCTTTACTCTTAATTTCTCAAGAGTGTGAGGTCATGTAGGTAACACATATTCAGTATCAAGGTATTGAGTAACATCATTTCCAATACCTGATAGGTGGAGTCTTATTTTGCTTTGCCATGATGCAAAGTTGTCTTTATTCAACTTGGGCACATCTCGTCTGTTCATCTTGTGATCTTTAGCTTGAGTTGTTAAACTCCCTTTCTAAGCACACAAGCTTTGATACCAATTGTTAGTAATAACTGAGAGGGGGGGTGAATCAGTGGCCTCACAAATATTCCAATAATCAACCCAAAAACTTAGTACCACAATATTAAGCCTCTAGTTATCTTCAGTCCTATAAGATGAATGCCTTCAAATACAATTATCAAATTACTACTACTCGGAATGCTTTGTTAAACCTTATACTGAATGTTTACCGAATAGCAGTCTATTAATTTACCTAAAGACAGTAAATTATCTAGAGTATACCGATCAATCTAGTTAAGTTATGTGTAATGCAAAACACTAAAGTAATGACTCATAAACACATTGACACATGGATTTTTAACGTGGAAACCTTCTTAAGGGAAAAAACACTTGGGACCGGTAACCCAAAATTTTCACTCTTCTAAAGTGAGCTCGGTGAAGAGCCAACCATGTTAAAGGTTACAAACACACTATTAGGTGTGACCTTGTTAGAGGATTTAAAAGTTTAGTCTGACACTTGATATCAGGAATCTCTATGCTACCTTCCTTGATCAAACACTCACTTGGCCTATCAATAGGTATCTGGCATCTCATGCTATCTTCATGATCAAAATTTTTGATACTCCTATGGATGTATCTCAATATAGAAAGGATCTTTAAATTCTGCTCGGTTAAGAGACTTTCTGAATCAATGGTTAAACTGAAACAATATGATCTATTCACATATACAACTTATACTTGCAGATTTTCATATCTATTGTAATCTCATAAAACTAATCTGATCAATATATCTCTGTTAATACCTTTGCTCCACTTTACTTCTGCTTGATGATGTTGTGCTCTGTTGCACGGTGTCCGCAGAAAACTTTAGCTCTTTCCTCAGCTTGATTGATCGGTACTGTATGAAGTTGCTCTTCATCAGTTTCTCTTCAGCATCCTCTTCTTCATTCATTCATCCTCTCTCTTTGTAATGAATTAAGTTGTCTCTTATAGACATGATATCATCATTGTTAGGTTCTTGATTTTCTTGATCTTGGCGTGATCCACAATTCTCACCAATTAGATTTAAAGAAAAACTCATTTTTTATCTCGTAGAGATCTTCTTGCCAACTGGACAAAAAAACTTTAAATCCTTTACTTATCTTTGGCTTTATCTTGTCTATGAAAACAAAGATAACTACCAGTTAAGTCCATATTTAGCTCTGCCAGCTAGATATTTTGTCATTTCTGAACTCAAGTTAATTTCAGTGTTTTTAACTCTTTGATAGCTTCGGTCAACACTCTAGTTCTCCCCGGGCTTCTCCGTCAGTTTACACTATGTATCTGGTCGTCGATTATGCTTGTGATTCTACTCGTCGGTGTTCTTGCTCGGGCATCACTATGATTTGACTTTCGGTGATCTTTGTCTGTTGGGTTCCACTAATCGTCGGTGTTTGAAGTCACATTGTGAATGCTTGTCTTTTATGCATTACTGAAAGCATAATCTTTATCTCTCTGATTCTCTAAAGTCTTTGACACTTTGATTATAACCGATTAGATTATGTCAAGTTGACATTAATGACAATACAATCCATTAACTAATTTAATGTCTTGCATTATCCTTATGCATTTTGGTGATCAACTAAACATTTTCAAACATTCAAACAGTTACATATCATCAAAGAAGCTATTAGAAACGTTTCTACTTTATTGTTTAATGAACTGTTTCATTTCTTTCAATAACAAGAAAGAAAATATGAAACTATTTTTAAATACTTGCTTGTATTTTTGTATTAGTTATTCAAGCTATTTCAAAGAACCATAGACCAATGAAAGTATAACACTCTACATATCATTACCGTTTCACTATATGTGTGTGTGTGTGTGTGTGTGTGTATATATGTATGTATATACATATATATTATGTGTATATATGTATGTATATACATATATATTATGTGTATATATATGTATATATATATATATATATACATATA
>MU227476.1:13637-32460 GCA_018584345.1 Thuja plicata | reverse complement strand
TTAGTCGAAATTGCGACTACTAAAAAAAAAAGTCAAAATTTTGACAAAAAAAGACCGACGAACGGTTTGGTCGAAGTTTGGTCGTGTATTCGACTAATGACTGTCGAAATTGCGACCAATTTTCGTCAAAATTTGAGCTCAAATTTACTAGTGCTCCTACCTGTTTCTGGTATCTTGCTATGAGATTTTGAGATTCTTGACCTTAGGGTCAAGGTCGACCTCAACCCTGACCCAGGGTCTAAATTTCAAGTTTCAAGGATTTCTAGATGTTGGCGTTTGGAAAGTTTATTTTCCCGCTTCTGGGTCGGCTGTTTCAGGCTCTGAAGTAGCGACTCTTAAAAGATATTTAATATAGGTCCAATTCTAGGGGTATGAGGATAATTGGAATTTAATTCTCCTATATCATCCCCTCTAGAAGCTTGTGCCCTAGACTTGTATATAAGGAAGCCTTCTCCTCTCATTTTTGATCATCTATTTTAGGAGGCATCTACTTGGGGACAAATACATTATCGTCTACTTTCAAGCATCCATTGTTCTAGATGCTCTCAAGCTTACAAGTGTTCAATCAAGGTTTTCAAGTCTTCTTCCCAAGCATTCAAGTTCTCCATTGAAGATCAAGGATTCAATCCTTTGAAGGGATTTAGTTTAAGCATTCAAGATTCATCATTCAAACCCTAGATCTATCCATCATGGTGGTGTGATCTTCCTTCAAGATCCTTTGTGCATCCTCAAGATTCATTCATTTTTCCTTCAAGGTGGATTCCAAGCATACAATCATGGAGGTTTTGATTTACATTTGTGATTTTTAATGTTGAGTCTAAGCATTCATATCAATATACTTGTTTATATTTGAAATACAATTACATATCTATTGAATATCATAGCTTCGTTGTTAGATCTACTTCTACTACTTGCTAGCATTCTCCATTTCAATTTTGATTTCAAGGTTGATTCCTAAATCAGGGTTTGACTAAGGAAAACCCCTCCCCCAACAAACAAAAACATTTTTCTTGCAGGTACAAGTATGAAACAATGAATTATAGAGAAGATTTGGATACCCTTTCAACAAACTTTCAGGATCCACAAACAGAATTTCCATCAGAGCAGTATAGGTCAAGGTCGACATAAAGGGGTCAAGGTTGACCTTGCTTTGAAAAGAAAAAGATTTGTGCATTTTCTCTGTCTCTATGTTTCTGTTCCATATCCAGCTGCAAAATTTCCAGAAACTCAATACACATACTAGAAAATAGGTATTTCCAGATCTGCTATGTTATGAGGTATGTATGTCATTTCATTATTCTTTGCAAACATTTCCAGATTTACATTTCCTTATCTTTACAATTAAATGTATGTGGTTAATAGCGGGATAGGGTCTCTTTTATGTGCAAACCCCCATTGTTCTAAACCCTATCTATATTTCCCCCTTTACATTTTGGTGAACCCGACATAGACAACTCTTTCTTTTTGGTGTTAGATGCTTTGCCCCTCTTCCTTAAGACTAGATTTTGCATACATATTAGATTAGTTTTCTTTTATGCTCTTGTATTTTAAAATACAAAAAATCTACATACTCATAAAAATACAAAAACATTTACATTTTTCATGCTTGTAGTGTTACTTAGTGTTCAACATGTATGATTTTTGTTTTGAATACTTTGATGAGTCTTTTATTGCAAAAGAGGATAGATCCCCTAATGCGGTATATGGTAGTGAGGGTGAAAATTGTTCAAATAGGATCTCCATTGATCCTATTCCTATTTCATCCTCCTCTATAACCTCTTCAATTGACCTTTACCATAGGGTGTATGCATGGTTACCTTCATTTTCAACTATTTGCAACATTGATGCACCTAGAATCTTATATCCTAAACCTTTGTAGATGGTAAAAGGATGTTCTCAAATAACAATTAAGGGTAAACTTAGAGATCCTTTGGATTTCTTTGATAACACAGATTCTATTTCTTCTACTTATCGCACATAGAATAACCCTCAGTGTACTATTCTAGTTTCTTTACCTCCTTCTCAACCTATGTTTCCTCAAGCACCTAGGTTGCCATCTTCCTTTAAGGAGTATGACTTAGTTGAACAATTATGTGCTACTGTCGCTAAGATATCTTTATGGGAATTGCTTCAAACTTCTCTGACATTTCATGAGGCATTGCAAAAGGTTTTATCTACCCTTCCTGCTTCACCTCCTAACCAAGAGAATATTAATTCCTTTTTGGAGTGCATTCATACTATGCATTCTGTACCTCCTATTGTGTCTACCGATGATGATTTACCTTCTGTTGAGGTGCAGAATCAATATGATGCTCTTATGGTTGTTGTTTCTATTAATCAGAGTATCATTCATAGAAAATTAATTAACAATGGATTTGGGATTAATGTTTGTAGCATGGATATTCTTAAGGAAATTAAGGCTGATCTTACAACTATTCAACCTGACAATGTCCCTATTCGTGGATTTGATAATATTGCAAAGAGAACTTTGGGCATTATTCAACTACCTGTTAAAATTGGTCTGGTTATTCTCAATACACCTATTCATGTTATGCCTGGACCTCTCAATTATGATGATGTTTATGAGAGTATCATACATTTCATTATGTTTGTCACTCTTCATGTTTCACTTGCTTATGCTATTATGAGATTGACTAATACTAGCCTTCCTACTTTCAAAACTTTCATTAAGAATTTGTGTGGTAGACTTATTGCTCTTTTGGATTATGTGAAGAATTTGGTAGATGATACCCCAGTTCCTAATCCTAATCTTATCCTTCCTAATCCAAATCCTACTATTCCCACTCCTATTTATCCATCGTCAATCCCTAGTTCTTCCCACACTTATGATGGGGCTTAAACTATGGTTCATGATGCAAATGTGCAAGAATTCTTTGATTTACCATTCCCTTCTTATCTGACCCATGATGATATTAAAGGGAAGAGAAAATAATCTTCTTCTAAACCTATCATTCCACCTTACACAACATTTTCTCATGATCACTATAAACAATCACCTCCTCTAGAATCTTTACATGATATGTACACTACCAGATACAATATGGTGACTAAACAAGGTTATAAGGGTTTAGGGCTTGGTGTTAATGAGCATGGTATTAAATATATGGTTCATCTATCCCCTAAACAAGATAGGCATGGTCTAGGCTTTCCGCTATCTCAATTTAAGGTAGTTGATTTTGATCATCACCCTCCTCTTCATGTTCTTCTTCCAACACCTTCCTTAGATTACCCTGACACCCCTCAAGATGTGGCTAATAAGGTGTATGTTTAATTAATAATTTCTAAGAAATAAATATTTAAACCTATGCCGAAAGATGCTCTCTTCAAGTACAAATTTCCTTTTCATTATAGTAATACACATTTACTTGCTGATTGTGTGCATTTCAAGATGTATGTTAGAGAAAGATCTGCTTTAGGAATTATATCTCACTCTCGTGCGGTATTACAATTTCTTTATAATTTCCAGCCTGGGAATACCCCTCATTCTTATATAATATATATCTTTCCCTATCTTGTCTCTTTACTGGGGGCAAGAGGAATTTCTTCCATTTTTCTAGGATCCATTATGCTCTTAGCATGTATTTTGTTTTGAGCTTAATTGGTTATTCTTTCTATATTCTATCCCTATGGTTTTTTATTATGATATGGTACATCCTTCCTTTTCTCATAATCATCCATAACTCTCTTCTAGTATTCATGATATCTTTTCTAAGACACTTGTTTTGCAAAGATATCTCTTTGTTCAAGCATATCTTGATTTTATTGGTATATCCCTTGCTTTCATCCCTGGGGGGCAAGGTTTTTCATTCTTTCTCTCTGTCTAAGGATCTAATTTCCTTAGCTTAGTGGCATTTGTTTATTGTACAACATTATTTTTTTATACTGACTTATGTTTTGGATATGGATACCCTTTTATGCAAGGGGTGATTGTCCTAGGTCATCACCTCTTCTTTATTTTGCAAATTATGTTCTTTATAAACTCTTTCCTTTGCTTTGGTTTAGAGTTTGCTTCCTTCATTCCAAGATTCCTCTTCCTCTTGATCCCAGGGGGCTTGATGATTAAATCTGTGATCCCTCTTTGCTTTTCTTTGAAAGATGATATTTTATCCAAAGCACTCCTCTACAGTGGGGATCTTGTTGATAAGATCTCTTCCTCTTTGAGGATCCTTTTTCCATAAGTGACATATCCTTTTCATGATTATCTATGCTTTTAGATGTAAGGGTCAATACTCTTCGCTAAGAATATAGTGTACATTATTGCTAACAAGATATCTCCTTACTTTGTGAAGTAGGTATCCTCCTTCTCTTCCTTATCCTGTCTATTAGGTAGCCATGATAAGGAGGGGGTCATATATAGGACCTCCCTTATACTATAGTTTACATTTTACAACATGCTATATCCTTGGAAGGTAATGCACATAAGTTGCTAAATCCTGAAGAGATACACATTTTTATTTCTGCTAAATCCTTGAAATGTTATGCACATAAGTTTCTAAATCTTGAAGAGACACAAATTTTTTCTATTTTTGCTAAATCCTTAGAAGGTAACACACATAAGTTGCTAAATCCTGAAGAGACACATTTTTCAATTTCAAATATGCTAAATCCTTGGAAGGTAACGCACATAAGTTGCTAAATCCTGAAGAGACACACATTTTATATTTCATAGTGATACACAAATGTGGATCTATGGGTATTCCAAAAACCATCAGAAGATGCATTACAAATACTAAGTAAAATTTATGGGTGAACTATTAGGTTTGGATACCTATTGGGATATCCCTCCTTGGTGATTCATGGTAAGGTGGGCATCTTACTGGGTGAGGTAATCACTCTCTCGTTTCTCTCTTTCACTTTCATGCTAGTAGGATTAGATAATGAAGCTATGTTATTTATAGTGTTTCTCTTATCTCTCTTATGTAGTCATTTATGATTTTATGATAGCTTTCCAAATATGATATTAGTATAGGAAGCACTTCTTAGCAAGGTTTCCTTTGTTAGTTGATTTGGGTTAATTTTTGTACTAACCCATTTTTTTGTTTCTTTTAGCTTTGTCTTTGCTTTCTTTTTGTGTTCTCTTTGTTTTTGTTCCCTTGTGCATGTATGTTGAGTTATAATCCTTGGCCTGGGGGCTCATGTCCTTGACTAAGTGATGTTCTACCTCATTGTGATCCACCAAAGTCTTTCTTCTAAATTTACCACGAGAATGTTCGATTTCCATACTCTTGCTAAAGTGGGGGCTAAATGTATCATTGGAAAATTGAAGCACTTTCATTTAGGACTGGTTTAGCCCTCCGAGTAAGTGGTTTGGGGTCATGTCAAATTCCTTGAATGAGTCTTTGACTTGGATATGATTTTTCCCCCTGTCCTACCCTATTTTCCACTTCTCTCCTACCTGTTTATGGTATCCTGCTCTGAGATTTTGATATTCTTGACCTCAGGGTCAAAGTTGACCTTCTGGGTCAAGGTCGACCTCGACCTTGACCCAAGATCTAAATTTCAAGTTTCAAGGATTTTTGGATGTTGGGGTTTGGAAAGTTTATTTTCCCGCTTCTGGGTCGGCTATTTTGGGCTTCGAAGTAGCGACTCTTAAAAGATATTTAATATAGGTCCACTTCTAGGGGTATGAGGCTAATTGGAATTTAATTCTTCTATGTTGGCCCCTCTAGAAGCTTGTGCCCTAGACTTGTATATAAGGAATTCTTCTCCTCTCATTTTGGATCATCTATTTTAGGATGCATCTACTTGGGGAAAAATGCATTATCGTCTACTTTCAAGCATCCATTGTTCTACATGCTCTCAAGTTTCCAAGTGTTCAATCAAGGTTTTCAAGTCTTCTTCCCAAGCATTCAAGATTCATCATTCAAACCCTAGATCTATCCATCATGGTGGTGTGATCTTCCTTCAAGATCCTTTGTGGTTCCTCAAGATTCATTCATTCTTCCTTCAAGGTGGATTCCAAGCATACAATCATGGAGGTTTTGATTTACATTTGTAATTTTTAATGTTGAGTCTAAGCATTCATATCAATATACTTGTTCACATTTGAAATACAATTACATATCTATTGAATATCATAGCTTCGTTGTTATATCTACTTCTACTACTTGCTAGCATTCTTTATTTCAATTTTTATTTCAAGGTTAACTCCTAAATTGGGGTTTGACTAAGGAAAACCCCTCTCCCAACAAACAAAACCATTTTTCTTGCAGGTACATGTTTGAAACATCGAATTATAGAGCAGATTTGGATACCCTTTTCGGCACACTTTCGGGATTCGCGAACAAAATTTCTGTTGGAGCAGTAAAGGTCAAGGTCGACATAAAAGGGGTCAAGGTCAACCTGTATTTGGGTCAAGGTCAAACTTTCTCACAAAAGAAAAAGATTTCTGGGTTTTCTCTGTCTCTGTGTTTCTATTCCATATCCGGTTGCAAAATTTCCAGAAACTCAGTACAGATACCAGAAAATAGTTATTTCCAGATCTTCTATGTTATGAGGTATGTATGTCATTTCATTATTCTTTGCAAACATTTCCAGATTTACATTTCCTTATCATTACAATTAAATGTATGTGGTTAATAGCGGGATATGGTCTCTTTTATGTGCAAACCCCCATTGTTCTAAACCCTATCTAAATTTCCCCCTTTACAATAATATAATAAATATAATATATAATATATAATATTATATGTTACAATATTATTAACATATAAAATTATACATTATAATATATTATATTATAATGTATATTATATATTATACTATACAGATTAAATAATACATACCATATATTATGTTATATATATTGTAATATACATTATAAATTATATGCTAAACTATCACACTTAAATATTGTACTATTTTTTGAAGATATATCATTGTAACATAGAATGTATAATATAATATTATATGTATAATATTGTAACCTATAATATATAATATTATATGCTACAATATTTTTTTTTGGATCGGTAAATACAAATTTTATATTGATAATTTTCCAAATTACAAAAGATTTCAGCAAAGGCTGTAATGATCTTCTTGAGTACAAAAAACACCAAAAAACCATCTGTCGACACCTAGATCAACATAAACGCTGCTACCCAAAAAATTATTTTTGCCGGTTCCCATCATGCACCTTGTGCTTACAAAAATCTAACCAGTACATCTTCTTGGTATTCAAAGAAAAAAACAAACACAAAAAACTTCTGCACCTTCCTACTGGAACCATCCATGCACTTCCTCACAGGAGAAATTCGGTATGGTTCTGGACCCTGTCACCTCTACATCTCCAGCCAACTCCTTCTTTTGTAGTTGAAAACGTGGTTGAGGCCTACTTGAGCTGTCCACAAGTGTTGTTGATTTCACCAGGGTGACTTTGTATCTCTTTTCTTTTGCTGGTTTGCCCTGTGCTCGACGCTCCTCCAACTTCTCCAGGAAGTCATGTATCACTACCTAGCCACGTATGACCTCCGAGAGCCACACCTCCATGGGATACAATGAACTCCACACCACCAGTGGCTGAACCACTCCTGGTCTGCCACCAATCAAACACCATGGAGCATGCATCATCCTGAAACCCACTCCCAACACTGCACAGTTCACAATTCCCTCCATGCCACGCGACCACTTGGGTTCCAGGCATTGCTTCACCACAGAGAGGGTTTATATCTTCATATTCCCTACCATGAGTCCCAAGGAAAGGAAGAGAGAAGATATTTCCAAGTTAGTCCGTGACCTAGCTTCAAAATTGAAAAACTCTTCCCTGAAAATTGTTGACACCGCTTGCAGAAACTCTGGGTCGTCAAACCTAAACATGTTGCCGAGCCTTTGTGTAGTAATCTCATCCTTGAAAGTAGGGAGGTAGTTCATAGAATCAAGAGATAAGTTGGCCTCCAGTGATACTAGTGCCTCCCACCAAGATTGTGAAAGAAACTCAACCTCCCTTCACAAATAAAACTTCTTCTTAGCTCTTGGCTTTCACTACTATTGTTGGGACAAATTGATCCCAACTTTCCCACTTGTAAAGAGGAGCATTCCTCAGATAACGTCCCTGAGAAGACTGTCACATTTAATGGTCTTCATACTGAGAAATCATGTGGGCGTCTTAAAATGTCTAGAGGCCTTGTGCGAGAGGGGAGGGTAGTACAGAGTGTTCATTGTGGCATGTTGCCAAATATGCCATTTCATCAAATCAGCCTCATGCAAAACCGAGCATAGCCACCTGTCTATTTGTGATGCCTTTCCTCGAGCATGTTGTTGAAGCCACTTGGGCTCATTCACATTTGGGAGATCAAAGTACACACAGATCTCCTTGTGATCTCTGCCCACGCCCCTATAATCATAAAAGCTAGTGTTTTTAAAGTCCTGAGACAACTCTGGTTGCGTCATCTATTCCCATTCAATGTCAAAATTACTAAAATCTTCCATTAATTCTTTATTTTTGTTACTTGGTCTCCTTACTCCTATATTTGAGAGTAAATCTACCAAATCATTGGCTTCTCGAAGTACGTGGGCAATCTAGACCTTCGGGATCCCACTAAGTAAGGCTCGTATACTGCGAATGTAGAGGTTTAGATGCCATGTATCCATTTCACCTTTTTTGATCCCGTTGATGACCAACAAAGAATCCCCTTCTAAGATTAATTTCTGCACCCGAAGGGTTCTCGCCATGCGGACTGCTCCTAGTGCAAATTGGCATTCCGCTGCATTGTTGGTACCATCTAGCAAGCGTGAAGCACCCAAAGCCACAATGTCTCCATGCTCGGTTCTTGCCACATAGCCTGCTCCAGAAGGGCCTGGATTTCCCTTTGATACAGCGTCAAAGTTGACTTTGATCCAACTCTGAGGGGGTGGGAGCTATTTGGGTTTGATTGGATTTCCAACAGTAGGTTTAACCCTACAAAGCCCCTGAACGGGCCTTATATGCTACAATATTATTAACATATAATATTATACATTATAATATATTATACTATAGAGATTAAATAATATATACTATATATTATGCTATATATATTATAATATACATTATAAATTATATCCTAAACTCTCACACTTAGATATTGTACTATTTTTTCAAGCCTTTTTCTCGTGATAACGAAAGACTATGGAGAAAAATAATCAGGAACTGAGAGTTAAAAAATGGGTGAGAAATAATCCATTCAATCCTCTTGTATCAGTATGGCCGCAAGGACAACCATTATATGTTTTGCCAGCTCAGTGATAAAACTCTCTTGAAGTAAATATTTATTACCATTATAAGTTATCATGTGGGTATCCGATATGTGTGATATCCCCTCTCCCTCTCCCTCTCCCCTTCTATATCTAGATCTCTCTCTCTCTCTCTATATATATATATATTATAATATATAATAATATATATTATATTATTGTAATATATATATATTATATATATATATATATATAATCATATATATTATATTATAATACATTATATGTATAATAATAATAATATTTATTTTTTAATATTATATATTCATTAGTATCAGATATTAGGTACGTATCTAATATCTGATAAAGAGAGAATCAAAATGGAATGTGTACACCTAGAAATGAAATAGAGATTATAGAGCTCCAGATCTCACAACCACTTGTAACTATCTAAGGTCCTGGAACTATAACCTGTTGTCCCTAGAAATTTCAATGATTTTTTGAGGGTGCAGTATGACTCAAACATTCTGCACCCTAGTGTAGAAAATTTGAAATGTTATGCACCTGGTACTTTTTCTTCATGTTTGAATCTAAAGATACAACTTCTTGAGCTGTAACTACACATAGAAAAATAAGGAAGAAGGTTGAAAATAGGGGTTTTCCTTAGTTAAACCTCGGTTTAGGAATCTACCTTAAAATGCAATGAAAAATTAAAGTATGCAGACTTATAGTAGTGATTAGATCGGATAAATGAAGTATCTCATATACCTTTGAAATGTGGATGCATCTTTGAATGCAATCAAATATGTTTATGCAATAGATTTTGACTCAACATAAAAAACAAAGGGAAATCATAAAAAGACAAAACCTTGTGTGATGGATGTTGAAATTTGCCAACGCTAAAATGAGGAGAAGAAAGAGAAGAAGATAGGAAGGTTGATGACTCCTCCTTTGATAGAAAATACTTTACTTGAACACCAATGGGGAAAGAAGCTAGATCTATGGAGAAGATCACCTTGAAAGATTGAGAGGAAGGATTGATTCTATGACTATGATGACCCTTGTATCTTGATGTAGCTTGCTTGCACTTGAATTGCCCTCAATTGCATTGAATTGCTTAATGAAGATCTTCTATAGCTTTGATTCTACAAGTCTTCATTTCATGAGATAGATTCAAATTGGGGTTTCACCTTGCAATTGATTTCCCTTCTTTCAAATGAAGTGGAAATCCTGCTTTTATAGAAAATCAGAGAGATTCAGCCGCGGGGCCCAATTGTAGATTGGGAATACCTCCAAAATGCTAACTTGGGGTCCCAATCCAAATTTGGGCCCAAAATCTAAGGTACATAATGCCTAAAATGTTCTGCACCTGGGTGCACAATGATCCAGGCATTGTGAACCCTAGGAAAAAAGCCCAAATTGAGACAGGGGCTCCCAAGTAGGCTTAGGGTATAACCCTTAAGATAACAACTAGTTCTAGGGCTAGGAGATAATAAAAATACCGCTGATAGTGTAATAGGACCTAGGTGATGAAATGAATTAAGTGATTGGATGAGAAATAGAGGAATACACCTAGAAATAAGGGTGAACCTTGATTTTAAGCAAGATAGAGTTGAGAGAGAGGAGAAAGAGGACCCAAATTTTAATTTAAGTGTCCACATAAGGTCTTATTATAAAAAATATACTAAAATGAGTGCCAAATGGTCCTTGAATTATACACTAATCAAGTGATTTTTTAAGGATGGTACATATAGGTATCAAATATCAAATACCTATATGATATTAGAATCTTGGATTTTATTAGGTGTTTTCTTTGTCTAGGTGTACTGGCACCCAGGCCTACTAAAAAGTAAACACAAATTTTTGCATTTTTGGGCAAATAAAAAATGCATTTTTTTCACATCGCCAATTTTTGGCCCCCTATGATCTTGCACATACCCAGACATGGATGATGGTTGGGAATTACATGGAACACTTGTGGGAGGAATGATAGGATTAGGAATACTTCCAAGACTAACATGTGTAAGATAAATGTTTAGAAAAATGTGGTCATGAGAGGTGTAGTGTATGTAGGAACACTAGGTAAAGAAGTAGGAATAGGAATAGAAGTCTCAACACTAGTGTTAGGTTGAGAGAGTCCAAGATCTTGAGCATAATCTTTAATAGGTTTAACATTGTTATGAATAAGATGAGAAATAGTATGCAACAAATCAACACCATTCTCATCATTGTAAATCAACTCCCTCAAACCTTCTACTAAGGAGATGACTTCCCTATTAGAATGTTCTTGACCTAATCATTTCTCAATTTTTTCAAAATCACGGGAAAGTCTTTGCACTTTTGTAGGATACACTCTTAAGTTCTCATCTTCATCATGAGAAGAGTGGGAAGATGGATTCTCAATAATAGTTTAAATGTCATTAGTAGGCATAGTGGTATCATCAACTTTCTTAGGAAACATAGAGGACTTGGAATCAAAACAACCCATAAGTCTACAACTTCTTCTAACCAAAATGCTATAGGTAGGACTTAATGTTATGACACTTGTGCATAAGGAAATAAAGAGATATATGTCTAAAGAATGTAAAGACTGGAAAATGCAAACACTCATCAAGTTTATGCCATATAAATGTATTTACGATAGGTATAAAACATAATTGCACATAAAACCTAATGAATAACACATCTAACCATTAAATAAAAAGTGAAAATGTAATGTGTCAGGTTCACCAAAATGTACAATATGAAAATAGAAGAGGGTGATGGATCCTATTTTCTACCGTACATTAGGAAGGAAAGATAACCCAATAGGATTAAAAGGATCCAAGAACTAAATGGTATTGAGATTACTTCACTAATATGGATTCTTAGGGAGATATGAGAAGTAAGATGCAATGGAGGAAATTCTTGACTTTTTGTGCACACACTAACAGTAGATAGAAAACTCTGTACAAGTATCAAAAATAGAAACTAGAAGATGCCACTGGCTCAATAGTTTAATTTGATTTTGTCCTAGAGGGAAGAGTTCAACTGGGATTTCCTATTCCCAAGAACAGGTTTGCTGGGGCATTTTTCCCCTATACTTTTGACTGAACTCAGTTGTAGACTATCCATGAGAGTCTAAACTTTCTAAATCTGAGCTGGTGCGAATGCCACTTGTTCTTACACATAAAAATGTGGAAAATGTTGTGTAGAAAGGAATTTTCCTTGGTCAAACCCTGGTTGAGGAATAAAATTTGAAATATAAATGAAATTGCATGAAAGAAAATCTTGTAAATGTAAAGTAAATATTAGATCTACTTTGTAAATGCATATACCTTCATAAACAAATTTTGAGATCACAATGTCTATGAATATGCTTGTATGTTTCTTGAATGTAGTTTGATATAGTCTTTTAATCTTGGAATGTAGAAAAGAATCAAGGATGCCCTTCACAAATGCATAGATCCACAAATACTCCTCACAGATCTTCAATGTTGTTATGCTTGATTGACCCTTGGCTTGAAGAATGAAAATAAATGAAAAAAGAATCTCCTTTCTCTATTGAGGTCTCCTCTGCTTGGAAATCATGGGAGAGAAGCTTGCTGTACAATGGAGAAGATTTATTTCTAGTATGCCGTGAATGCTTTAAAACTTTCTTGAGAACGCTTGGATGCAAAATTATGGCAGAGCACTTGAATTCTTGATTATTTGATGTCCAAATGAGGAGAGTTAGGTTTCTTTTATACCTGTCACAAAATTTCAGATCTCAAAACTTGAAGGAGGTCGATAGGAACTTGGAAATCCCGCTAAACCAATGAGACAGGCTCTCGATTCAAATTTTGGGAAAAAAACAAGGAAGATGTCAGCCTGGGTGACCTCTTCCTACTCAAGGATGATGAAATTTAATTTGGGATTTGGGAAGGTGGAAAGAAAGATGAAAATGTAGGTGGTGTATGGATGGATCAAGCATAACGAACATAAAATCTAGAGAACAACAAAATGGGGCCTAATTGATCATTTAATCAAAGGTACTTAAAATTTAGGATGATACATTTTTAATGGAGTTTATCATATTATGTGCATTTCATTCCTAATTTTTTCATTCTCTCCTTGATTAGAGTAGGTATTTTATTTGATATTTAGATATGGTGGTTGATTTTGATAATTTCTTTGTTGGTTGTTGTTATGCCAAATTCTTATGTCTATAAGTATGATTTGTAGGTGGTCATGAATTGGAATATGATCTTTAACTTTCAAATCCATAAAAAATAAAAGAAAAACTCCAAGGTGTATGCTGTTTGGATAGGTCTCCTTTGATAAGTAGGATTAAACTCCATTTCGATGGGGAAACTAAGGGAAGCCTTATGACAAGTGGAAGTTGGGGAGTGTTAAGAGATGATAGAGCTAGGTTTATTTTAGTGGTGGTACTTCCCTTGGGTACTCAAAAAAACCACTATGATGAAGCTACAGTTTTTTATAATCGACTTAGATTAGCTCATTCTTAGGGATATTAAATGTTTGGTCTGAAGGGGATTTTCTTAACATTAATGAATTCCTTAAATAGACGCAAAGTCATACTTGGATGATTGGCACTCCTATTAGGGATTCCCTTATCTTGATCAATATCTCTCAGGAGATCACCATAATTCATATATTATGCGAGGGGAATAAGGTCACATATGTGTTTTAAAATATAGGATTTATCTTCCACCTAATTAAAAGAAATGAGACAAGTATGACACTCCTCCCATTGAGGCTCAAAGCATTAACAACTATAAATTCTTGTAGGGATATTAAGTGACCTAATTTAATTCTTATGATGGATAGAAGATACATCACACACTTTCTAGATGCTTCTATATTATTCTTCTTCCATTCTTATAGGTGATGGTTAAATAGTTGCATTTACAATTTCCTTGTTTTTTTTTACTTGTACATTCACTTTTATATAAAGGCATTTGTTATGAGCGAGGAAAGGACTTGGGTTTAGCCCATGTCCTGAGATGGAGTCTAAAAAATAATCAACTGTTGAAAGTGGTCAAGGAAGGGGCTTTAGTATCATATATGGAAAAGTTTCATGAACACAACAAAAATTTACCAAATTGTTTCTCAAAGAATGGAAGAATAGGACCCTATCTATGTATTGTAGGGAGATGGTGCTACTAAAGATGTGATTTCTAAGAAAAATGACCTTTTGGCTTAAGGGAGAAATTTTTTTAGAGATAGAAAGGTTGTTGATGAAGCTATTAATCAGTTCTTTAAGAGGAAGGAGAGAAGTAAGTTGGTTAAGCTATAATTTAGGGGTTATGATAAAATCTCCATCAAGCCAATAAAGGTAGAGGTCACAAAGGTAATCATGAGGTGTATTACTCTTGATTCCACTACAATTTATGAGGTGTATTTCACTTTTTTGAATCATATTTGTCATAAAGTTATTAGTTTCTTTCCTTAATTTTCTATTGGCTTCTATGGACTATGCCATTAAGAAGAAGTCTAAAAATTGAAAGCTCACAGTGTTGCAGAAAGGGTTGATTGTACTTATTATGGAGTTTATGAAATCTCAATCTCCTAAGACTGACTCAAAGGGAGATGTTAGTTTGAGAAATAAAAAAAGCCCTTTGTTGACCATAAATTGGATATGAGTTCTATATGAAGGGGGATGATAATGAGATGTGTGTGGAAGAGTCTGTGATGTGCATTCTTTTATGGAGATGTATTCTTAGGCCCCTTTAGAGGAGGAAGATAATACCAAGAAAATGAAGAGTACTGGTAAAAAAAAATCCTTAAGAAGAAATACATAATGCAGGCATGTTGTTTTGAGGGCTCTCAAATTAATGATGAAGATGAGGGAGATAAAATAAAATCTATGAGTGCACAAAGTTATCAAGGTAAAGACTAGGGGAAAGGTGGAAAAAGAAAGAGAGAAAGGTAAATTGAAGGAGAAGGTTGTAGATAAAAGGATTAGTAATAACCCTATGCCAAATATCGGTTGTGGCATGTACGATTAGAATTTAAATTCCACCCTTTATTTGTTAGAGGATTTCACCTATCTTCATGCAATTAGGGAGGAGATTTTTGATGTTCTTGGTTTAACCAAAGAAGTTGTTACATGTTAATTCAAATTGAATAGGTGGGGTTTTCCTAGAAATTAATAAAATTAATGTCAAGCTTAGAGCTTTGTAAGAAAAGTTCGATTGTAGGTGATGTTTGAATGAGGAAAGAGATAGATACACTTATGGTGATAGGGAGATGAAGTCCAAGATGGAAGAAATGGCTAAGGTTATTCTACGCATGAAAAATGATTATGAGAAAAGATAATGGGTTTGGAGGAAGATCCTTAACATTAATTAGAAATTAGAATATGGGTAAAATTAAGCATTACACCATTCAAAATAGTATAGATGACATTTATATCTTAATTCATAAGTTAAAGGAGCCTAAAAGAGGAGCATGTTGCTGAGTTTTCCTCTACTAGAAAAATAATGAGAATCAGGGTAATAAGGATAAGGATTTATGACAAGTAATGTAGAGTCAGCTACTGGGCATGGTCAATTTGCATAAGAACTTCTACAAGCAAGAGTTAGGAGTGGAAAAAACCTTGAAGAAGATGCAGTAGGTATTTTTGCTATATCTTTTGCTTATGGTTGTTTTGTCTCTTTTTGTTGGCTGTCACAGGTGGCTATGTTATTTGTTTTGGTAGTAAAAAATGCTTGTAGGCATGGGAGAGAATATCAAGGGACAAAGCATCAACAAGGAGTGCCAATTTGCAAGACCAAAAATGAGCTCCATACTTTGCAATCATGAACACAAAATCAAAAGGCATGTTTTTTGCCTTTAAATCTGCTAATGGTATCTAGAGGTTTGGCATCTTCCTAAATCAATTAATTTTGCCAAATATAAGAATAGACAAAGATTATACCGTGGCTAAGTGATTGGTCAAATCAAATGTTTTTTTTTTTGAAAATGACCTTCCAAGATTACCCAATGGAATTGAAAGGCACATACTCATAGATTTGAACAGGGGTTAGAAGAAGCTTGCCATTCTAGCTAAGTACCAAGATCGATTGACAGAGGTAGGCCATATACAAAATCTAACTGAATCCTTTTAGGGACTTTTCCCTCCAAAGCCCTCACAATCCATCTAGCAATTAAGAAATACCATAATGATCCCCAAACCTCCTTTATTTATCTATCTTTCAATATAGTGTGGCTAGGATGTGTAAGATAAGCCTTTCGAATTCCACTGCTTGGATCACAAAAAATTCTAGTAAGTTTTGTTAGCTAATTGTAGCAAACAAGAAGGTAAATAAAAATTGTTATCTAGTAGAATTTTCTTTACTTGGATTCGACTAGAAATAGATAAAAAAATATTAGTTTATTTTAAGAATTTGTTTTTTATTTTGTCAAAAACTAAAACACATGTCTTTGAGAGACACATCAACATTAAAGCGAATGCAAAAGTATCTAATGGTGGCATTTTTCATTACTCTCCATTTGTTTAGAAACAATTCATCTATAGATATGATAGAAGGAGAGTGTGATGAGTTATAATATATTCAATCTTATGCATAATCAATGTGTATTTTGAAATGATATAATTAAGGTCTAATGTATCAATATTTTTACCCTATTTGTTGAGTTTCAGATTAAAATAAGTGTGAATTGAGAGAAACAACATTGTTTGGTAGAGAGAAGTTATAGATAAATCTACTCGTCTTCACTTGATGGAATAAATATCCAAGAACATCATACGCTAGACCAAAGAGAAAAGGAACAAGGATGAAACTTTGGTAGATGGATTTTTGAAAGAGAAATTTGGGGAAAATGGAGCAATTGACATTTAGTGAAGCATTAGCATCCATGAATAGCATTTTGATTTGATCACATATTTCAGGGTCAATCCCTAGACACTGCATCATGCTAAGAATAATGAATGATCACCTTCTCATGATGTACAATTTTTTTTTTGTATATAAGACTTTTTTTTGATCGGTATTGTATATAAGACTTTTATTTGTGAAAATATATTTCTTTAATCCCTTTTATCACAAATTTATTGATTGATTCCTTCAAAATTAATTACAATTAAAATTATTTAGTGATTAAAAGCATAAAACTTATTAACAATGATAAACTAGTGCAATAAAAATACAAAATATAAAAATCATTCTTCAATATGTAAAAATCAAATAAACTATAATCTGTACAAGTTTGATTTTTTTTTAAAATAAAATATTTTATTTTTTTATTATATTAATTTAAATATATAACATATTAAATAGTAAAGTTAGGAATAAACAAGATCACCCCAAATTCAGATGGGCCAAAAACTAAATAAAAAAAGAACAATAAAATATTTAAATGTAAAATAATTATACATTTAAGAACTTCCCTTGTCCAAACAATGTTAAAGATCTCCATGTCTGTGGAGAAGTGTATGCACCAACTTTCCTCAAGGGTGGTAAAGACGTGTCTGAAGCATGCAAGCCGACATAACACGTCGATGTGAAATCAATTGATGTGGCTTTACAGAAACCAGCCAACATATTGACACCTTAAAATCTTTAGGAAGAAAGATGTTTGCTTCAATGTAGGCTATGTTTCAGTATAGAGGCTCCAACAACTGGTATGCTATCATTTCATTATATGAGTTGATTTCTGCATTGTTCTTCCTCGCACTTTTCATCATTTTGGAACAGGATAACAATAATCATACCAAGTATTTTATGATTTGAATGAGTTTGTTGCCTGCTACTAGTTTTTGAGGCTTAGATTTTTGTCATGGCTGGGATCACTAGGCCTCTGATTTTCCCATTCTCATTAAGGAATTCAATATTCAGAAGTATAGACAAGCAAAGTGTCCTTCACCCCATGAAATACTCCATACAACGTTTTGGGCCTCAAGATAATCACTTTCCATTCTCCAGATTGACAAAGCCATTTTCATTTTCAACCTCTTGGATTCATGATTGTTGTGGCGATCAAGTTCTGATACCAGTTTAGTACCTTATCCATCATATTTCTGTTGTGTTTCAATATATTACTTGGATTTCACCTAGAAGGAATGATGTTTTGTTTCTGGTATTTGATTTATTAGCAACAATGCACTATTTCAGCTGCTATTCTATTTAGCCTATATCAAATACAACATTGGAAAGTAATAGATTTTGCATATCAGTTGTTCATTGTGTATGGATACTCTGTACCCCATATCAAAAGGTGTTTTGAAGAGTAGTATAAGTTATAATGGACATTAGTGGTTTTCCAGTTCAGCTAAATGAATTGGTGTTTATAACTTCTATCGGCTACATGAAATATGGTTTTGGGCTGATTTAGGTTATGATGGGCAATGGTTTTTTTTGGTAGCTCATGTAGATGAATCCATGTCTATACTTACTTTCAAACCTTAAATTCTAGGTTAATAATAACATACATGGGTCTTAGGAAGTAATTAAGATATAATTCAAGAATTCCATTTCTGGGATTCATCTAGATGATTTGGTGTCTATGTTTTCAATAGGTAAAATGGTTTTGGGAAGTTGTTAGTTATAATGGGTATTGATGTTTTTGCAGAAGAGTGGTAGAGTTAATATAAGAAAGTTTATGTCCATGGCTGGAGGCTCATCATCCCAAATGGAGAAGCAGT
>MU227476.1:0-11021 GCA_018584345.1 Thuja plicata | reverse complement strand
TTTTGAACTTTTAGTCAAGAAGAATGTGAATGATCAAGGAGAATGTAAATTGAGGAGCTTGAGTTTGTGAGCATTAAAATATGTATCAAGTTTTTGCTTTGAGGTTATTTTGTTTGTAGAATCCTTATTCTTTTAGATATGTCTAGATGATTGTTTTTTAATTAGATAAACATTTTCGATAAGAGAAATGAAGTAGAAGAGGGTTTGAACATTAAGAAATCTAAGTTCCTAACAAGCTATAAAGAAGTCTCTAACAAGAAGTCTAATTCTCTAACAAGCTATAAAGAAATACGTTTTTAAAGAAGAAACAAGTTTTAATAGTAATATAAAAGAAGTCTCTAACAAGCAATAAAGAAACAAGCTTAGCTTTAAAGAAGTCTCTAACAAGCAATAATGCCAAGCAGCTTTTTAGTATTAATGGAAAAACACACTTTAAAAGTAAAGAAGCAATAAAGAAACAACCTTTAATAAAAAAAAAAGTAATAATGAAACAAGTTATCAAATAGTTTCTAACAAGCAATAAAGAAACAAGCTAAACAAGCTATCAAAGAAGTCTCTTACAAGAAAGAATGCCAAGCCTTTTAGTATTAAAGGAGAAACACATTTTAAAATTAAACCTCTAACAAAAAGTCTAATTCTCTAACAAGCTTTAGTATCAAACAAAGTCTCTAAGAAATAAGCTTTAAAATCTAATTCTCTAACAAGCTTTAGTATCAAACAAAGTCTCTTAAGAAATAAGCTTTAAAATCAAATTTAAAGGAAATTTTTTAAAGGAGGTCTCTAACAAGAAATAAAGAAATAGAGAAAAAAAGAAAGTTTTGATATTAATAGCAAAGAAGTCTCTATGTATTTTAAATATTTTTTGAAATTTTGAAATCAATAGTTTTTAAAAATAAAAATGGAAACAAGTTTTGATATTAATATTAATAGCAAAGAAGTCTCTATGTATTTTAAATATTTTTTGAAATTTTGAAATCAATAATTTTTAAAAATAAACACCATTTTTAAAGAGTGATAGTACAAGGGATAAGATTATGATTCTTTCATGTTTAGGTGGATAAGATTATGATTCTTTCATGTTTAGGTTTGTAACATTTGCATTTTGTTGAATACTTTCTTTTATCAAATTTTGAAATTGAACTAATTATAATTTAGATATAGTTGTATGAAGTCATGCATAAATTGTTATGTGTGTATCAAAGTTCTTTTTTTTTAATTTGGGAGCAAGTTCATTTCTTTTTTTGGTACATACATTTTTTTTTTGGAATAAGGGTATCAAAATTCATTTTTTTTTTTGACACAAGGGTATCTACTAACTATGTAGATACATTTTTAGAAAATTTTAAATTAATTTATTATTTTTCTGCATTGTGTAGAATAGAGAAGTTAATGTTAAAAGTGAAAAATCTATGTTCATCGAAACTTTAAAAAATCACTTTAAAATTAGAATATATTAAATTAGTTGTTGGAAAACTCACTCATTTTAAGGACTACTATCCCGCTACATGGTTTGTCAATATTGAGGGAAATAAAAAGGTCTATTCTGGAGAAAAAGGTCTATTCTAGAGAACCATCTAAATTTGCAACAAATGGAGAAAAAGGTCTATTCTAGAGAACCATCTAAATCTGCAACAAATGCCTTCATTTGAACCCCCTTTATTTCACCGAACAACATTTTTGATGAATAGAGGCCTTTACTATTAATAAGTATAACAAAGTACAGTATTCACAAAAAAAGCTCGGGGGATAAAAAATCACCCCGCAAAGTCATTCGGCATCAAGCCAGAACAAAACAACTATTTATAAAAAAACATTATAAGAAGAGCCCTCAAGCTGCGAGAGCAGTAGCAGAGGAGGGCAGAGGATCTTTATTTGGTGGATTGCCCCACACATTGGGTCCAGGGGTCTAGTCGGGCAGCGACCACCCATCTTCAGTTTCTTTCTCCATCTCTCCTTCTTCTCGCCTGGGAGAAATTGCAAGGGCCAGGTGGGGGATTTTATCAGAAGGGGCGGGAGGCTAAATAGGAATAGTGGCCGAAGGTCGAGCAGCAGTAGAGGCAAGCACAGGAGGCCATCCGTAAGCCAAGGCCCTCCTACTAGGAGGAGAGGCAGAGCGGTGACGCCAAGAGCGTGGTGTTCTGGAACGCTTCGCAGAGGCACTCCTGCTATAATGCTGACCCCAGGGTGGCGTGTGATCTGCAGAGAGAGAATCTGGCGGCACCCTGGCAACAGTACACGGGGCATTACCCCAATGTTGCAGTAACTCCTGTAAGTGGGCAACCTTGAGGGCCACCTTATCAGCTTGAACTTGAATCTGCATCATGACATTGTTACATAAACATGCCTTAGCATAGAGAGAAACATTGATATCCAAAAATCTGTGAGAAAAAATAACAGCATTGCGGTCTTTCCATAAGGAAAACAAAATCTCCATTCTGAAAGCATGCCAAATCTGGGTAAACTGGGCATTCTGGGAGAGTCACCAAGCAAAGCCATGTGCCAAGAGAAAGGCTTAGGCCGAAAAAGGCATAAAAAAATTGTGAATCCAATTCCAGTAGTTCTGGGCCCGACCACAGAACCATAAAATATGCATAATGGTTTTAGAATGCCCACAAAAAGGGCATTTAGGATCAAGAACACCTAAGTGCCAAAGCCGAGCTCCTAAGGGTAACCCTTGGTAGAGCAGACACCAAGCAAAGTGAGCAATTTTGGGTTCAGTGATAGCATCCCAAATAGTGCGGAAACGCCAGCTCCAAGTGCTCTGAGAGGAAGAGAGATGCCAACGATGATTGAGAGACTCAACCATCAGGAAATTAGGCACCAACCACGAGTATCCAAGTTTGGGCTTATAGTTGGTAAATGGTGTATCTGGGTACCATTTCCAATCTTTCCAACAAGGTTTAATTGACTGAATGCCAAGTTTTTGCAGGAGGTGCGGCGGAATAGCAGAAAAAAGCAAATCAAAAGTCTGACGATCTGGGTGAGTGAGCCGAAACTGAACCCAGAAATCATCCCAAGAGCGGAGACTCATGGTGGCTCTAGAAAACAAATCCTTGGGCGTTTGAATGCCTCATTTGTAAAAACGGAGAGCACTAATCCCCTGAATTTTGGCCAAAGAAAACCCTTGTTGGGCAAAGAGCGGGGACCACCAAATATTCTGCTGATTGAATGAAAGCCCATCATGGAATCCATTACCGACCCAGCGAAGCTAGGGTTTAACTGCCTCCTAGGCACGCCAAATACTTTTGGCAACAAAAGTACCTTGGATTCGAACAGGATGTTTCATAACCAAGAGGGTTTGAAAGCCAATTCCTTTCCAATCCGGCTTGTGCAACGGGTACCCAGAAGAAATACAATGGCGAAGTAAAACTTTCCAGGCCTCGTTGCCAGTGAGGCAACACAAAATCCACTTCGCACAAAGGGCTAAGCCCTGCTTCTGGGTATCAAGTAAGCCAAGCCCACCAAAGGCCCTGGGGAGACAACAAAATTCCCAGGCAACTTTGTGAAAGCCATGGTGATCTGCACTAGAGGCCCAAAGAAAATCCCGCAACAACTTCTCAAGCTTCTTGTACGAGGCCTTGGAAGGAGCCCAACAGGAGGAATAGTAAACATGATTAGTAGCCAAGACCTTAGAGCAGATCTAAAATTTACCAGCGAGCGAGAGCGGCTTGGTAATCCAATAGGTAAGCTTCTTTTCAATTTTAGCTAAAACAACATTCCATAATTCAGTAGAAGTAGCTTGAAAAGAAAAGGGTATACCAAGAAACTGAAATATTTCCCCATGCTGGATCCTGGACCAACCAAACTGGGAAAACCAGGGTGGATCATGATGGGAAGACTGTCTCTAGCACAAGGTTTTATGCCACTGAATGGCAGAGCCTGAAGCCAAACAGAAAGTGTCTAAACACTGCAAGGCTGCCTTGATATTCTCTTCATCCTCAACAAGAGTGAGAAAGGAATCATCAACAAAATGGCCATTAACCAACTATTGAGTGGAGTTGGGTAAAGCAATCCCATGAACTCGGCCCAAAGAAATAGAATGAGCTAATAAATAGCCAAAACCTTCGGTTGCAAGAACATATAAGGTAGGAGCAAGATGACATCCTTTCCAAATGGATTTGAAAAGCCCAAAGGTGGAAGATTGTCTGCTATTAATGGTGATGCAAGCGAAGGCATCTTGAAAAAAAATCTGCATAGATTGAAGAAATTTGGGGCCAAAACCCAAAGCGTGAAGCATAGCAAGAATAAAAGGCCATTCAATACGATCATAAGCTTTAGCAAAATCAATTTTGAGAAAAAGAGCTTTTTGTTGAGACTTTCAAGCCCATTTCATACCTTCCCAAACAACTATGATATTATCAATTATATATCTTGATTGAATAAAGCTAGTTTGCTCTGACCTAACAATTTGAGGGAGGATGTGGAAAATCTTAATAGCCAAAGCCTTAGCAATGATCTTGTAAGAGACATTAAGCAGGGTAATAGGCCGCCAATTGCAAATGTCCTTAGGATCCCTAGCTTTGGGGATAAATTTAATGTTGCCTTTATTGATAATATCTCCCAGAGATTGGGAGTGATAAGCTTCAAGATAAACCTGATGAAGATCGGGACCAATGACATCCCAGAGAGTTTTATAAAACTCACAGGGAAACCCATCACAACCTGGAGCTTTATCGTCAGCCATGGCAAAGACAACTTCCCTGAGATCTTGAAGGGTAAGAAGATGATCACAGAAAGCACACTGGGATGGTGAAACACATTGAGGCACCACAGTAATGTAATCTGCACGAGCTTGGTTGCTAGCAGGTGAAGATCCCTGAGTGGCAAAGACCTATTCATAATGACGAACAAAGGCTTGCAAGATATCAGGAAGCTCTGTGAGGAGGGACTACCCCTCTTGGATCCTGGTTATACCCACATTGGTTTTTCGTGCATGGAGACTGGAAAAAAATTCTTTAGAGGCATGTTCTCTGACTTTTAACCAGTGCAGTCAGGCCTTGATCTGAGCACCTCTGGTAGAATAGCTATCTACAACTTGTTTCTGCTGACGCAACTGAGCAAGTTGAACTTGCAAGGTCTGATTGAATGGATCAAGGGCTAAGGCCTCCGTGGCAACACAAAGAGCTTTGGTGTTAGCCTCATAGGATCGACGGTGGTAAATGAAAAGATGTTGACCATAAATGCACTAAAAGCGAGCCGTACAATGGATGTCATCATTCCACCATTGAATCCAGCCAGAAAAATGTGGAGGTCTAGACTCAAGGTTCCAAACCCAATGAATGTGGGCCATCGTGGAAGCATGATTGAGAATGGAAGTATTAAAGAAGAACTGAGTGGTGGGAGGATGTGCCTTAGATGTCTTCCATTCAATAATGAATTGAATAGGGAAGTGATCTGACAAGGTCACATCAACAAGAGGAGTAACCGACAAGGCTTGTTTTTCAGAAAAAGAGAAAAAAGACTGTGCCATAATCATAGAACGATCAAGCCATTTGTGAATTCTGTCAGAGGAGGATCTAAAATTAGACCACGTGTGCCAAACACCATCAGTTTAGCGGTGGCCAAGATTGGGATAAAAAAGGCCCAATTTATTACGCATGTAATACCAGGCTTCCCGTTCACCAAATGTCCACCAGAATGGCAGAATGCCATCCTTGTCAGAAGCCACTTAAACCATATTGAAGTTGCCACAGAAGAGCCAAGTTGCAGGTGGCAGAGAATCTGCAAGCCAATGCCACATGTGAGATCTCTCAACAACATCATTGGGAGCATAAACATTAACTATGCCAAAAGAATGATTCATTTCAACATTTCATTTGAACCCCGAACGACATTTCATTTGAACCCTTAACTAACTCAATTAGATTTTAAAAACTATATTGCAAGATTAATTCACATTTTTTTTCCTAAAGGAAGGTAGATGGAGGATATATTTTTGGAGTGAAATTTTTGAGACCTTATTTTCAAAAGAATTCACATTTTTTGTCCTAAAGGAAGGTAGATGGAGGAAATATTTTTGGAGTGAAATTTTTGAGACCTTATTTTCAAAAGAATGAGATTGGGAAATAATGAAAATGAGATTGTGAAATAAAGTATTCACTTGCATAGGCACAAAGATTAAAAAAATTTATGGGAAATAAAGTTTTCACTAAGATTAAAAGAATGAGATGGGAAATAAAGTTTTCACTTGCAAAGGCACAAAAGGAAATAAAGTTTTCACTTGTAAAGGCACAAAATATTATGTGAAGTAGGTGAAGTAGGTACAAAGGCATTATGTGAAGTAGGTGAAGTAGGTACAAAGACACAAAAGATTATGTGAAGTAGGTACTTGCAAAGGCACAAAGATTATGTGAAGTAGATCTCTCTCTCTCTCTCTCTGAGACTTGAGACTCCCTTCTCTAGGTCCTCACTCTATATACCCTTATCACTCCCTCTCTTCAATTATCTTTCTAAATTATTTTCTTGTAGATGTGATTTTTGTGTGTAGAGTAGGCTCAAAGTAAGCAGACAAGGAGGAGAAACTCCCACCCGTATGTTTTGACCATTGGAGGGTCTGAAATCAAGCCCCTTTAAGTAGGATAATGACACCTTAAAATATCATAAAATTAAGCTAAACACAAGCCCAACAAACTAGAGGTAGATTCTCCCCCCATCCATATGTTTTGACCATTGAAGGGTTTGAAATCAAGCCCCTTTAAGTAGGATAATGACACCTTAAAATATCATCAAATTAAGCTAAACACAAGCCCAACAAACTAGAGATAGATCATAAAGTTGCAATTTATTTAAGTAGGATAATGACACCTTAAAATATCATCAAATTAAGCTAAACACACTAGAGGTAGATCATAAAGTTGCAATTTTGTGGCTAGTGCAAGCATAATCAAACATTTTCAATGTACTAGTGTAAGCATAATCAAACATTTTTAAAGTACAAAAGGATAGAAGACTAAAATGAAGCCTAAATGACTATAATTTAGGATGCTATATTTAGCCACCACTTTAGCACATGTTCAAAGTAAAAAAGATAGAAGACCAAAATGACTATATAATTTAGGATGCTATATTTAGCCACCACTTTAGTACATGTATGAACTTGCATTCAGGCTCTCAATAAAGTAGAAAGTAGCATTAAAATATTTTATCAAGGTACTAAAGAAGCACCTATCCCCATGGAATTATGACCTTTTCAATATAATACCAAAATAAAAGGAAAAAACATGAAGAGAAGGGAGAGAATTACTATGCTGGCCTAGTAAGGTTATGTTTACTATGAGTCATTTAGAGAAGTGATGCCTAGTAAGGTTATGCTTACTATGAGTCATTTAGAGAATTGATGCCTAGTACTTGGTTATGCTTACTATGAGTCATTTAGAGAATCGATGTGAACGATTAAAGTTTTCCTAAATCTTTCTTTATCCCTCTCTCTCTCTCTCTCTAGGTCATCTCTTTGTATCCTTCTCTAGGTCCTCTCTCTACCATTCACTAGGTCCTTTCTATATATACCCTTATCTCTCCCTCTCTGTATCCTTCTCTAAAAATGATGGAACACACTAGAGGTAGATCATAAAGTTGCAATTTTGTGGCTAGTGCAAGCATAATCAAACATTTTCAAAAGTACTAGTGTAAGCATAATCAAACATTTTCAAAGTACAAAAGGATAGAAGACCAAAATGAAGCCTAAATGACTATATAATTTAGGATGCTATATTTAGCCACCACTTTAGCACATGTTCAAAGTAAAAAAGGATAAAAGACCAAAATGACTATATAATTTAGGATGCTATATTTAGCCACCACTTTAGTCCATGTATGAACTTGCATTCAGGTTCTCAATAAAGTAGAAAGTAGAATTAAAATATTTTATCAAGGTACTAAAGAAGCACTGAGCCCCATGGAATTATGACCTTTTCAATATAATACCAAAATAAAAGGAAAAAACATGAAGAGAAGGGAGAGAATTACTATGATGGCCTAGTAAGGTTATGCTTACTATGAGTCATTTAGAGAATCGATGCGAAATATTAAAGTTCTCCTAAATCTTTCTTTATCCTTCTCTAGGTCCTCTATCTTTCTAGAGATCCTCCTCTCTCTTTCTCTCTCTCAAATTGAAGTCCTTCTACTAGGTCCTTTCTCTCTAGATCTCTCTCTTGAGACTTGAGGATTTTAAGATCTCACCTCTCTCTATAATTCTCTAGGCACCCTCTCTCTAGAGATCCCTACATCTAGGTAGAATATCTCTCTCTCTCTCTCTAGGCCATCTCTTTGTATCCTTCTCGAGGTCCTCACTCTACCATTTGCTAGGTCCTTTCTATATATACCCTTATCTCTCCCTCTCTGTATCCTTCTCTAAAAATGATAGAGTTGGAATAAAAACCCCCATCTCTTCATATTTTATATATCATTATCAAGTGCAAGAATTTTGACAATCAAGCTATCAAGTTTTTAAGCAAGCAAGAGAAATTGGATTCAAGATTTGAAGGAAAGCCCCAAGATCAAGATCTTCAATCCTAGATCAAGATCTCCAAGTCTTCAATCCTTCAAGATCATTGAACTCAAAGGAAATCTTCACCAATTGATGCAAGTCTCTCTCTCTCTCTCTCTCTCTCTCTCTCTCTCTCTCTCTTGTTAGTAATAACTAAGAGGGGGGGGGGGTGAATCAGTGGCCTCAAAAATTTATCCTTTAAACATTAACAAACCAATCAAATAAACCTTAGATTATTAATTCCCTACAAGATGTATGCCATGAAATACTTATAATGATTATCTGTCTGTCAATTTTCCTTGTTTGTCCTTATTCTCCTTGATTACCGATAAGCAGTATAACTATTTACCAAAACTCAGTAAATATGCAGAGTATACCGATCAACACAGTGTTAACTATGTTAGATACAAAACAATAAAGAGATGAATCATACACACATAACACATGAATTTTTAACGTGGAAACCCTATTAAGGGAAAAACCACTGGGACTGGTACGCCAAATTTTCACTCTTCCGAAGTGAGCCCTATTAGGAGCCAACCTTGTTAAAGGTTATAAACACACTGTTAAGTGCGACTTTGTTGGAGGATTTTATACATAGAGGTTGTCACTTAGTATTGGGCATCTATTGCTACCATCCTTAAATCAACCTCCTTCTTAGACTATCAATAGGTATCAGAAAAATCCAATGCTACTTTCATGAATCAACCTTTTTGGCACTCCTTGGGATGTACCTCAATATATAGAATACTGTTAAGTCCTTCTCTGTTAAGAGACTTGATGCTTCAATGGTTAAACTGAAACACTATGACCTGTTTCTAATGCAACTTGGAATTGAAGATTTTCAGATCTATTTAAGTACATTACCTCTATGATCAATGTATCAATTCAATTATTTGTGCTCCACACTTTCTGCTCTATGATGTTGTGCTTCACTGTTCGTCGGTGTCTGCAAAATTCTTTAGCTCTCCTTCAGCTTGATTGATCAGGACTATATGAAGTAATTCTTCATCAGTTTCTCTTCAGCATCCTCTTTTCATTCACTTCCCTTAATCCCCTTTCTGTGAATGTGATCATTCGAAAATGAATTAAGCTTGTCTCTTATATAGACATGATATTCATCATTTCTTGATTCTTGATTCTTGGTGTGAAAAACAATTGAGCCAATTTGATTTAAAGCATAACTCCTGATTTATCTCGTAGTTATCTTCTTGCCAACTGTACAAATATTCTTTAAATCAATTACTTAACTTTAGTCGAATAAAAAAAATAAAATAACGAGTTAAGTCTATCTTTAGCTCTTGCCAGCTAGATATTTTTTCATTTTTTGAACTCTCTGTTCTGTTGGTCAATTCTTTAGTTAGTTGTCGGTGACAACTAACAGTTCCGTCGACATGAATCTAGTTAGCTTCAGGATCTCCATCCGTCGGGCATCATTAGATTTTTACTCGTTGGGCAACTCTATTTTCAGCTTGTCGGACATCCAGTGGTTTTGCTTCGTTAGGCAACACTGTCTTCTACTCGTCAGGTATCACTGTGACTTTTCTTCTTTGCCTTTACCGATGGTGTGCACTCCATTGGTGTTATCTATCACTTAGTGAATACTTGACATTTATGCATTGCTGAAAGCATAACCATTGTTCTATAGATTCTTTGAAGTCTTTGGCATTATGTACATGACCGTACATATGATATCAAGTTGACATCAATGACAATACAAACCATTAACTTATTTAATGCCTTGCATTATCTTCAAATTAACATTATAAAACAATCAATCAGTTACATGTCATCAATCTCTCCCTTTGGCATTGATGGCAACATACTATATTATCACACTATACTATTTCTAATACAATATGAAATACAATCGTTGAGATTCATCAAACTACCAATCTTTCATTTTTGTCAATTGATAAAATGTTTGAACTCCAGTAAGCTCTGTATTAGCTTAGATTTGATCTTTACAGCTCTTCATCTTCTGATGTGTTGTGTCCTCTTCTTGTATCAATTTCTCTCTTTTGACTATTCTCTCTTTTGTGATGTCTTTTTCTCTTGTCAACAACTAATCTTTCCATACAACTTTCTCTCCCTTAGGATATGATCTCTCCCTATTGGAGTAATCTGATAATGGATAATCTCTCTTCCTTTTTATTCTAAGAATGTGATAATATGGATAATCTCTCTCTCTTTGACAAAAATGCCAAACAAATATTTTACAAATATTTGACATTCATGTCAAACAATCTTTTATTTTTCTATCCATACTATATTCCTTGAATTTCCCTTATCCATCAGCAATACAAAAATATGCACTCGTGCTTGGTTTTGATATATACCTGTCTGTATATAGATGTATCTTTAAAGTTAATCTTTTTGCTTGCATCAACATGATTGATATTATGAGATTATGTAGGCTGATGCAACCTTCAGTCATATTACTGACTGGTAGACAAGGGTTTGACCCCTAGTCTCTTTCTCAAGTACTCAAATGTATCCTTGGGCAGTGGCTTGGTGAAGATATCAGCTAATTGTT
>MU227475.1:4559616-4593186 GCA_018584345.1 Thuja plicata | reverse complement strand
ATGTGTATATATATATACATATATATACATACATATATATACATACATATATATATATGTGTATATATATATATATATCTGTGTGTGTGTGTGTGCGTATATATATATGTATGTATATGTATATATATTTGTATATGTATATATATATGTATACACACACACACACACACACACACACACATATATATGATGTAATACAAATCAAAACACACTTCTACTTTTGTAAATACTTCAATGGCTTTGTTCAATCTGCTTCAAAGGTACCTTTATCCCTACAGATTATATCTTTTCTTCTCTATACAATATACTAGAGGCTCTCAATATTCATATACTCTAATAATAATAATTAATTTCTGCATATTCTAATTGTCTTTCTCTAGACACACCATACCATTCCTTCAAAACATTATTCAATTTGACATTTTTCTATTATGGATAGACTCCTACACAGAGATGAATAACTTTTGAACCAGATAAAAATTGTCAATCGCTCTGGTGAGGCTGGCCACAATTAGACTATCACCAACATACTTGAATCTTAGCAAGATCCAATGGTTAGTTTGGAAGATACAACCCCAGCACTGAGACTGTGTTTTTTTAGAGACACATCTTTCATTCTTCTTTCGACATTGAATAGACAATAGAATCAACTTAATACTATCTTCCATTAATATTGTTGAATCAAACTAACCAATATTTGTAACCTACTCATTATCAATATTTGAAACGAGCACACTATAGAGTAACGGTTCTTGAAACCATTTCCAATACATTCTGGAATGATCACCAAACTTTTTAAAAGCATTTCTCTATCACATAAAACCATTTCTTGCCATCCCAAATCTGGACTATCATACAAACCGTCATATAACCAGAAGTGACAACTTAACATTCTCTTGGTGATAGCACAAAACCTGGTTCCATAAACTACTAAATTCTTTCAATAAAAACCCAAAAAAAAGGAACATAGTAATCGGAAATCAACAATGCAATCTTGAAACCAATATGCATTAACAACTTGAAAAACATATCAACCGTGCAAGATAGAGAGAACTGATGACATCTAACTAATTGAATGTTTAAGGATGTTAAGTTGATGATCATGCAAGGCATTAAATTAGTTAATGTGTTGTAGTGTCATTGATGTCAACTTGATATAATCTATATGATCATGGAAATACTGCCAAAGACTTTAAAGAATAGATGAATCAAGACTATGCTATCAGTAGTGCATATAAGTCAAGTATTCACTAAGTGACTGTATACACCGACGGAGTGCATGCCAATGGTCAGAGTAAAAGAAAAGAGTCACAGTGTTACCCGACAATAAAATGATTAGCATTACCGATGAGCAAAGTCACAATGTTGCCCAACAAGAAAAACACAGAGTAACCCAACAGAAAGAATTACAGTGTTGTCCGACGAAAAATACAAGGATGGAGATCCTAATATAAACTAAAGTCGCACTGATGGAACAGTCAGTTAACATCGATGACTAATTGAAGTGTTGACCGACAGAACAAAGAGTTTAGAAAATGACAAAATTCTTAGCTATCAAGAGCTGTAAATAGACTTAACAGATACTTATCATTTTTTTAATCATCCAAATAAATCTAGAGATAAGTAATTGATTTAAAGCTGATTTGTCCAGTTGGCAAAAAAATCTCTTCGAGATAAAACATAAGTTTGTTTTAAATCTATTGGTGAGAATTGTGGATCACACCAAGAATCGAGAAAGTAAAGAAAAGGTAAATCATGTCTATATAGAGACAGACCCAATTCATTTGAAATGGGTGTGTGGGGTGAAAAAGAGAAGAGGAAAGATGCTAAAGAAAATCTAAAGGAGAAGAAAGTCTTCATTCAATCCTGATCAATCAAGCTAATGAAAGAGCTAGATTTTGCAGACATCGACGGATAGTTATACAGCATCATAGAGAAGAATAGTGTGGAGCAAAGGTATAGAATTAATTATATTGATTAGAGAGGTAATGCACTTACAATAGATCTGAAAATCTACAATTGAGTTGTATGTATGAATAGATCATTAATGTTTCAGTTTAACCATTGAAGCATCAAGTCTTTTAACCAAGTAGGACCTAAAAGTATTTTACAATTGAGATACATCCCAAGGAGTATCAAAAAGTTTGATCATGAAAGTAGCATTGGATATGCCCGATTCCTATAGACAGGCCAAGTGAGTGTTTGATCAAGGATGGTAATATTAGATGCCAGATACTAGGTGACAAACTATGTTTTAAATCCTCTAACAAGGTCACACCTAGCAGTGTGTTTGTAACCCTTAACAAGGTTGGCTCATAACAGGGCTCACTCCAGAAGAGTGAAAATTTGGGATACTAGTCCCAGTGGTTTTTCCCTTTACAGGGTTTCCACGTTAAAAATCCATGTGTTATGTGTTTATGTTTCATTACTTTACTGTTTCAAATTTCACATATGTAATTCTTGATTGATCGGTATTCTCTGCATATTTACTGTGTTTTGGTAAATAGTTGGCTACTTATCAGTAATCATACAGAAGAAAGATTAACAAAGCAATCCGACAAGTAGAAAATTGATATAAGTATTTCAAGGCATTCATCTTGTAGGATAGAAGATAACTAGAGACATAATTTGTGGTTATAAGTTTTAAGGGTCGATTAAGGATTAATTTTTGAGGCCACTGATTCACCCCCCTCTCAGTTATTACTAACAAGAATGACACGATGGAAATTGAAAACACTATTTTATTGAGGCTGATACAATGAAAACTTCAAATGAATACATAATATTAATGGCTCTTTGGCTCACGGCTAGAGAGCCCAATTCTTTCTCCACTCTCTTTTTCACTAGCTCTCGTAATCTCCTCTCTATCCCCCCTTCGGTTACATTCTTGTCTGTTTTTAATGAGATTCTAGGGTAGTTACTCTTTAATGAGATTCTACGGTAGTTATAAAACCATCCTCCTACCCATGATTCTACCCACTACAAATGACAAATAATCCATTTTTAAATACATTACAATGCAATATTAAGCAATTAGACCATTTCTTGACATGGTTCCATGAAACCTCAATGACTTAACCAAAAAAATATTATGAAACTTGTCATAATGCTTAAGGGTCAACATGCCTCTACACCATACTCCTGTATTTGAAACATCTCCAAGTCCCTTTGGAAATGTCCAACTATTGGTTCCTCTTTGTCTGCGATCCTTTGTGATGATGCCTATGCTACTCCCTCTATGGATTTCAACTGTGAATCCTCTCAATGGAGTGCATACTGGTTGCTATCCACCACTCTTCATGCTTCTTCACACAACCTCCAAATTGCCATCTTAACCACACAAGATTCTGGAAGATGCTCTACCACCCTCTCTTGGTGGTTTCTCTCTTTGCACCTTCTACCCAACTTCATCTTTGTGGAGACAATATCAAGACCTCTGCTGAGATCTTCACACAAGGACATCTTTGTCCCCCTACAACTTCGATGGATCAATGTGCAACCAGTTATAGCTCTATCCACCAAAACACTAGAACTTTCGATGGCTCTAATACCACTTGATGTAATACAAATCAAAACACACTTCTACTTCTGTAAATATTTCAATGGCTTTATTCAATCTGCTTCGAAGATACCTTTATCTCTGCAGATTATATCTCTTCTTCTCTATACACATATACTAGAGGCTCTCAATCTTCATATACTCCAATAATAATAATGAATTTCTGCATCTTCTAATTGTCTTTCTCTAGACACACCATACTGGTTCCTTCAAAACATAACTCAATTTGACATTCATTCTATTCTGGATAGACTCTTACACAAAGATGAATAAATTTTGAACCGGATAAAAACTCCTCAATTGTGCTAGTGAGGCTGGCCGTAATTAGACTATCACCAACATACTTGAATCTTGGCAAGATCCAATTCATAGTTTGGAAGATAGAACACCCGCACTGAGACAATGTTTTTTCAGAGACACATCTTTCATTCTTCTTTCGACATTCAATAGACAATAGCATCAAATTAATACAATCCTCCATTAATATTATTGAATCAAACTAACAAATATTTGCAACCTACTCATTATCAATATTTGAAACCAACACACTAATAGAGTAACGGTTGTTGAAACCATTTCCAATACATTCAGGAATGATCACCAGACTTTTTAAAAGAATTTCTCTATCACATAAAACCATTTCTTTCCATCCCAAATCTGGATTGTCATACAAACTAGAATATAACCAAAAGTGGCAATTTAGCATTCTCTTGATGATAGCGCAAAACCCAATTCCATAAAAAACTAAATTCTTTCATTAAAAACCCAAAAACAAGGAACATAGTAACCGACAATCAACCATGCAAGATAGAGAGAATGACATGATGGAAATTGAAAATAATATTTTATTGAGGCCGATACAATGAAAACTTCAAATGCATACATGATATTAATGGCTCTCTGGCTATAGGCCAGAGAGCCCAATTCTTTATCCCCTCTCGTTTTCACTAGCTCTTATAATCTCCTCTCTATCTCCCCTTCGGTTACATTCTTGTCTGTTTTTAATGAGATTCTAGGGTAGTTACTCTTTAATGAGATTCTATGGTAGTTATAAAACCATCCTCCTACCCATGATTCTACCCACTACAAATGACAAATAATCCATTTTTAAATACATTACAATGCAATATTAAGCAATAAGACCATTTCTTGACATGGTTCCATGAAACCTAAATGACTTAACCAAAAAAATATTAGTGGTCTTTCTAGATATGGCATGCTAAAAACACTACAACTCCATAATGTTGAAAATGAAACACTTCTGGTTGTCTTCATAAAAATATGTAATTAAATCAAGGAACTTTTCTGCTACACCACTGAACTTGGTGGAAATGTATAGTATGGAGGAGTTTTTAAGTACTTAAATATAAGGCTGCAATGTTTGGTAAATCAGTGTCAATAGTGTATGGGAAATTAGTGTCTATGTTGGATAATGTTGAATGTTGTATCCATGGTATGTTCCTTTTATTGTGGAGAAGCACCCACATCATTTTGTAAGACAACATTGAGAATAAATACAATAAATATGGAATTTCTAGTCAAGTTAGTTTTACACTACTTTGTTGAGTGTTTTGCAAGAATAAAATATTGAAAATAATTATAATGAATATTCTATTATTTCTATTTGAAAACATTGAATGTTAAAAATAATATTTAAAAAATATTAAAAATAAATTATTTATTTTTAATACATTTGTTCATATTGTCTCTAGAGAGACAATAGTTGAGAATTAAAAACATATTGTCTTTCTAGAGACAATAGATACTACTATATAAATATTGTCTCTAGAAAGACAAAAGCAAAAGTGTCTCTAAAGGGACAAATATAATTCTGTTTTGTATTGTCTTTAAGAGACAATAATTAAAGACACTAGTTGAGACAATACACAACTTTTTATCCATCTCAAATTAAGACGATTAACTCAAAAATTGTCTTTAAACCCCTTCTATGTTGTAGTGATGTAATAAATAAACCAAAGTATTATATTTTTTCCCTCCCAAAGACTCAAGCCATTACTGAACTGTTATTGACAAGCTTTCATATTGCAGGTGAGTCCCTCCATTTATAACCTCGCCCATTCATAAGTGTAATCAAACACATTTATCTCCAATTCAAAAACCCAAAACAGTAACGCTTGTATCACATCACATTAAAAAAACAAAGGAAAAACACACTAGTTATGTTCTCTTCTACATCCAACTTTGATTATTCTCAGTTGGAACCCGAGTTGAAAGCCAACAACAGATTTCACTCTTTCAAATCCACCAAACATTCCTATGCAATTCCCAACAATAAAAAACAATACACGAAAGGTAATAGCCCCTCTCGTCTCAGACGCTTACATCACACCTGGTGTCCTGCACCAGAGGAACTTGATCGCCATTACAGCAGCCAGCTGTACACTCCATAAGAGCAAAACAATTAACATTCAGATGATAATGTCCAGAAGTCCACGTACCCACCTTCCACCGGATCTTCCCCCCGATCCTCATATTCACAGAAAGAACTCCGTTCTGCCGGTCGCCTCTCAAATGCTCTGCAACAACCGGGGCCAACGGAATGGCGCTCCCGTTGAGAACAGCGGGGATAATTCTGGCATCGTTGTGCCCCTGATAGAACGGTGTCAACAGGCTGTAGGGGGTGATCTGCTGGTACATGTAGTTGGCGGAGGCACTGATCCGGTCATAGTAGGCGCCGATCCGGTCATTCGGGTTGCGCGAAATGATAGTGAATTGTAAGGAAGAGGTGAGCGTGCCATCGTCTGCGACGTTCCACTGGTGGATAACGGCGTCCCGCACAGAGAAACGTGGCTTCTGCGGATGGAGGGCTAAGTATATGACCAGGATAACGAAGAGAAGCAGTGCGATGAAAAACAAGAGGCCTTTGCATAGCCTACGCTTGCACTTATCCTCAGGAAAGCGTAGACGATGCTCAGGATTTTGGGCTGATGCAAATAGCAGGTCCTATACATTTTGTATTTTCAGTGCTTTGTTACAGACTAAATCTGAGTTTAAGAAACAGAGAAAGAGTATGAGATCTATGTGGGTTGCGCAGGCCTGACGGAGTTGTTATAGTGGGGAAGGGAGAAATTTTCTACAATTAGTCCTACTTTACGAATGGTCTGAGAAATTTCGCTAGCGTAATGAAGGGAACACACTGTTCACGATTTTTTCGTTGTGGGGCAGTGCTTTGACGACTAGGTTTCAAGTTGAATTTGACCCGAGAAAATCGCCTTTTCGTCGAGGGGATTAAGTGTTACAGTTGAAGCGTATAAATGCTTATTGAAACTTCATATTTACTTGATTAGAATAGTCAAATACTAAATTTGGTCAACAGAAATAGTATAAAAAATTATTTTCTATCTAGGACATAACTGTTTGACTAGTAAATAAGTTGACCGGTAAACAAGGTGTTATTTAAATTAAATCATAAGAAATAAATGACCTTTTAGCTTTAATTCATTTTTTTCTAAATAAGGTGGTAGAAACCACTTAATATATTATATTAATATTAAAATTTGATACACTGGTTCGAAAGGAACTCGCGGAGAAAAGAATCATGAAGAAAAACTTCGTTCATAGCCCCATATCATCAAAAATAGAAAAGAAAAACCCCTAGTAGCCAAAGTCAAATACAAAGACATCCCACCTATATATTGGAGATTACAATCTTTACAAGTTTAGCCAAGAAAAGCCTGAGAAGTCTTAACCGCTATACCCACCCAAGAAGAATAGCTCTTTACAAATATATCCACCATTACAAAAATTGCCCAAAGGCTAGAAGATAGAATGAGCAGAGATCTCTAAAATGAAAGAGTGCCTCCGTATGAGAAACTGTCGTAGATAATCGAGGCCAAAATCCACAAAAATCAAAACTATGGGACCAATGCCACCTTTAATCCTTCATGAGATCCTGTGCGGAGCTAACCAAACCCAAATGGAGATCCAAATCGGCAAAAACCTAAGCATTACTGGAACCAACACCAGGATCAGAAGTAGAGGTTTGTTGACGTTGAGGATCCGGGGTAACAAGAGGAGCTCTTGTATTAAAGTCGAGAAGATCCAATAAAGCAAACAAAAAGACTTGATGTTGTTGACCACATGAGGACTCAAATGATGCCCATTAAGTTGCAACGCTGACCTGACAAACCAAAAAATATGTCATTCGAATGCCTTCTTCATACTTACATAAATCGAGAACACTGATTGATTATTGAGAAAAGCATGATGGTGAAAATGATTACCCACCAATGTTGCACCATTCCACAAATCATATTTCTGCAATGCCTTGACCAACTTCTGAGGACCCAGAAACTCTATTTTAACAAATTTGTTAGCAATAATTTCAAGATGGAACGTAGATTACAACAGATCAAAGGAGTTAGATGAGAGAGAGAGAGAGAGAGAGAGAGAGAGAGAGAGAGAGAGAGAGAGAGAGATGGAAAGATCATACATTTTTCTTATGGGAATAAAACATCTTCAGCAACAATTTTCCTGATAGCCCTCTGAATATGGATGCGATCACATAAAAACATAACTGCCAAGCAATCATCATTAATATGTTTGAGAAACAATTGCTCCCAATCTTCCACCACAAGTAGAATCCTATAGTTATGAGGATAGAGTTTCATGTGAATAGAACTATATACAGAGTAGCCTTCCATCAAAGGACCCAAGGCAAACAAGTGGGAAGATTGACAAGCCATTTACCATAAATAAGCAACCACAAAGTTTAACAGAACCAGAAAAGGAAAACCTTGCAGAAAGAAAGAAAATCCCATCAAGTTCAAAATGGAGAGGAGGGCATAACACACAAGGCGGGACAAATAGAATTCTACATATGGTAGAACATAGGAATGAAAAGGTCACACATGTCCAAGTACCAAAACATAATACCGTCCAATCTACTCAATCTCCACATGATCCAAAATCGTAGTTGAAAAAATGAAAAAAATAAATGTGAGGATGGAATAAAACCAGAATTAAAGAGAATGACTCCCAAAAATGTACATAAAAAACCTAAAGGTTATCTGAATGATATGAGAGGCAACACGAGGGAATGTCAGTGGAGGCAGAAAACCATGCTTCGCCACAGATATAGATATCCCCTTATTGTCAATGAAATGCAAGCATAATGATATTTTGTACTTACATATGGTCTCATATATGTATATAAATAGCTGCACATACACATATACAAACAGCATAATTAATACACCATAATGCTAGCAAAACAATGTACGTAATTATAAATTAAAAAATACATACATATGTGGAGGAGCATGATAGAAAAAAGCATTGTTAAGTACTCGTTTCTTGAATAATATTCTAAAGAGAAGGATATCTATGATAATCAGATGAGAGAGAATCAATTTCCACTTTAGATGAGCTCAAATTTACCAACCAGTCTGCCAATTCATTACCTTCTCGATAAACATGAGAGATGATAACTTTCTCAAAAGAATCAATTATAAGCCAAATCTGATCCAGAATAGAGCTAAGCCTCCAATTAACTATCGATCAAGTTTTACAAGTATTAATGATAAGAGTAGACTCACCTTCAATATGGATGCAGGAAATTTCTAGACATTTTGCCAAAAGTAGTCCTTCAAGCAAAGCACGAGCCTCAGCCATATTACTAGCCCCCGGTGGAATATATAGAGCCTTCAAAGAGAGAATCTGACCATAGTGGTTTCACAAACATACCGCAATCCCTGACTCAGCAGGATTACCTTTAGACGAGCCATCAAAATTTAACTTGCAAAATTCCAGATCAGGAGGGTGCCATTTAATATTTTTCCTATCCATAATAGGTTTTATGATTCTTGGGAAAACTGGAGAAGAGGGAAAGTGCACCAATTTCCAATTTGAAATTACAAAGCTATCCCAAGACATAAAATTAGACTTAAAGTGAGATTGCACATGAGAATTAACTTGCTCCAAAATGCATTTTTCAATTTGTGAGCATACATGTGACACATCTAAAGAAATTTTCCTAAAGATTTTTTTGTTTGTTTCCCACCAGATAGACCAAATAACAAAGAAAGGAATAGTAATCCAAAGACAAGCAAATAAAGATGAAGAGTACAAAATTGGCCACAACTGGAATAGATCCCATAATGAAGATGGAAGGGGAAAAAAGTTTGAGAGTTTAGAAATAACAAAGGACCAACATTGTGCAGCAAAATCACATTGGACAAAGAGATGATCAACATTCTCAACACACTTACCATAGAGAATGCAAGAAAAGGGAAGGACAATCTATAGAAAGGACAACCTATCACGAGTGAGAATCCTGTATTGGAGAGCAAGCCAAGAAAACACACCTACCTTAGGAAGAAATAAATTGTTCCAACAAAAGAAGAAAGCACGATGGTGCAGAGATTGATTACTAATTTGTTGAATAGTCGTGTATCCTTCTTTAACTGATTACTTCCCAGACTTGGATGGACACCATAATAACCTATCTTTACCCTGAGATAGATAAACCACTCTAGACCCAAGAATTGAATTGAAAGTTGAAATCTGATACGAGGAAAGAGGAAGGGAGGAGGGGTCCTTCCAGTTTAATTCATTATTTTTTACCATTAATCTATACAACAAAGGAATGTTGTGTTTATTTATTAGCATGGTAAAAATTTGGTCATTATATATCTCTTTTACATCTTTAATTCCTTGGGATATAATTTTTTAAAAGTTAGGTAATACAATGAATCTACATGTTTATCTATAAGTTATTTAGATTAATATGACATATGCATAAAGATGAACAAAAAATTGTGCATAACTTATTTTGGGTGCATCAAAGAAAAGATGCAAGTGTGTTATAATGCATAAATGTCTAGGCTTAATAGTGACTAGAATTCGATCACTACAAGGCTATAATTATAGCACAATATAACACACACAATTTAGGGGCGATAAAATAAAAAAATAGAGGTCAACAATCCTAATTCTCTCTAATACCTAAACATACGAATACATTTGCAAATTGTACAAGCGGATTCAATGCAATATTATTTCATCCTAATGTTTATGAGCTAAAGGAGGCAAGAGGTCTATGTTTTTAGCAATTTAAATTAAAACAAATTTATTTAATAATAATTTAGTTCAATATTTTAAATTTTAGAAATTGAAAATCCTTCAACATTCTTAAAGCCTAAATCACAAAATCATGTGTATAACAGAAATCAACATAAAAGGAAATCACCACCTAACCCTCTCAAAACTCCTACATCCATTCATTATGATCATCACATAGAATAATCACACCTATTAGGTCAAGTTAAAACTGACAAAAAAAAAAATTATTACTTAGTATATTAAAAAATTTAATGCAACAACCTAATTTTGGAGAGCCCTAGCGACATATTTAGAATCTATAATTTTACATATAGATTTCATTAATTACTATATTAACATATGATCAAATTATAAGGAGAACGCACAACAATTTTATTCTATAAAATTATTATTTATGTGAAAGAGAAATAAAATCTAATTTGTGTATATTATCCATTGATTCATGAATCAATGTACATTTGTATAGAAATTGGAAGATATTTTTTATTTATTGGTGTATGTACTAGAGAATAAGCTATATTCTAAAGATAGGCAGTGGACGTAGTAGCAATTGTTTATTTTTCTACCATTTTTGTATCATCTTCTATTTAATTTATTAAATGTATTTTGTTGTATACTTTATATAGCTTGTTCCTAGTAATTTAAGTTACAAATTAAGTTTTATTCACTCTCAGGTGAACTAGCCCCATCCATAGTGTTCCCCATATTAACTATTTGCTTCAAATATAAAAATTTACCTAATTTTAATGTTATGTCTTTAATCAGCCCCTTATCTTTTTCCTTTAAGTCATTTGTATTCTACACATGAATTTTAAAACTTTAAGTCATCTTACCACTTAACCTTTAATAGGTCCCTCTAGTGGCCCTTATGCCTAGTTCTTTGTCACTTTCCATTAGTTTGCAATAGAATTATGGTCTAAAAAGGATTTGGAAACAAACTTGTAGCATAACCCCCATGTGCCCCTGATTAGTCTCATAGAAGCACTTTGTATACTAACAGTATTATTCCAAATATGCATTTTTAACATCCCTTGTGTTTCCATCTAATGGATTTTGAAAGACTGTGAGGCTCATTTATACCATTTATTCTATTGTTGTGGACTTGTGGAATGATACAACCTATCATCATAATTGAAGGTTTCCACGTCCATTGATCAGAGATAGTGGATTTGAGTCAAGCCATGGAAAGACAAAAACTTCTACCATTATTGATGTTATGATAGACTGTACAACATGCCTTAAGAGGTGTTCTCTCTAGTGAACCCCAAATATGACATGTAAAATGATGTTGACCAAGAAATTTCTCATTGTCATAATTTATTGCAAAATATTCAATGGAGGTCAAATCAATCTCAAATATTGATCTCTCTAGCATTGATTAAGATTGACAACCCTCTTTCAAATTTGTAGAGAGCAACTACTTTCTAATGCCTAGTTCATGGGAGCAAGTAGTAATGATCAAAGTGATTGTTTTCAACCTACTTTCCCTATGTTTTTCCTCAATAAATACTACTTTGGGATCATTTAGTCATTTCAATAATAAGTTTGTTGAAGATTGCGAGGAAATTCAAGATGAGTGAGATTTCTTTGTGACATACTAGGGTTTTGAGTATAGAAACTAGTAGGTAAAAAATTCTTGACTCTAATTGAATTTGTTCTATTATCTATCTATTTAGAGTGTTGAACACACTCACATACTAAGAGGGGGGTTGAATCAACATAAACTAATACATAACCATTCATTAAATTTTAAACCATTGCATCAGATATGCTAAAGTAAATATTTATAAAATAATATGCATCACACAAGAACAAAAAGATTTTAACATGGAAAACCCAAGGAGAGAAAAACAATGATGATGATCAAATCACAATACATGAAAGAAGCTCTTAGAATGTATGTTTTAGGCTCACTTTGAAGGAAGCTTGAACTAATCCCTAAATGGACATTTAGGATAAGAAATATTGCCTTAGGGAAATATAAAATAGACTAAAAAATTGAAGATTAATTCTCTAGGGAAAGGTACAATAAGATTATATTAAAAAAATGTGAGATTTTGCAGAAGAAGCATCCAATAAATGTTGATAGTACATTCCTCTTTGTATCCTAAAAATTTTGTCACATTATTTTCACACACTTCATAACCACTAATCTATTTTCACATAAACTCTCACATATCAATAAATGAATTATTCTTCCTTATATATCCTCTACAACATTCCATTTAAAAATTAGTCAGGTCAACTCAAATAGGACCTAAAACATTAAATGTGTAACAAAATATAAGTTTGCCTCAAACGCATTTAAAATCATCACAATGTCTAGTTTTTTAAGAGTACTATCAGAAGACCGCAATAGCGATAATATGAGTAGTTATCATGGGTCGATAAAGCCTATAAAACAACTATTATCATAAAATAGAGATGATATTTCAGATGTAGAAGACCAAAAAGCATTGAGACCTTACTATGACAATCAAAATAAAGTTAAGGAGGTACAATCATAGTTGTAAGAACAAGTGCAGCGAGGATTAAAAGATTTTAAAACAATATTTTATAACATAGTTAAAGTTCAAAGTGCATCCATATGGAAAAAGGGACAACATATTTCAATGATAAACAATGAAATCCATGCTTGGAAAGTGAGATATACAAAGACAAGGTCCAAGAAATACCATGGATCATAATTATCATAAAAGTAGTTACAAATAGAAAACATGAAAATATATATGACTGTTATATAGCAATAGAGGATCTAGGCGTGGTTTGAATGCAATGATATTCCAAGAGGATACGTACCTGGAAGCATTCAAGGACCCTAAAAAGGGACAATGCTTTAGAAAATGAAGATACAGAAATGTTCATTTCATGATAGAAAGTGCAATTAAATAGTAAGGATAATAATAGTGCATCAGAATCAATGATCATTCCTTGTATAATATAAGCCACATTAGCAAGAAGATGCAGATCCACAAAAATTGAAAAGCGTACGAAGGCAACCAAATAAGATGAAGGAACTAATTATTTCACAGTAGAATAGTTCCATAAGGGAAGTCTAAATACATTCATTAAATATCATGAAAGCTCATACATATAAAAATGAGCATGCTTACCCAAACTTGACATATCATCAAAATGATAAGACACATGATAATCAACAACGTAAAGGGATAGTCACAATTGTAATGATTTTCCATACATCATGAAATAAGGCCAATGATCAATATCATGACTGGAAAAATTTACAATGCCAAGCACAATATAATGATTTAATAATAATAGTCCCTTTAAAAAGAGTTCAACGGGTAATTATGTCAAGTCATCTCTTATTCTTTTCAGGATATTGACTATTTTTTAGCATTTGTTCATTTGTATTAAAGATCATTGGTTGCTGCAAGACTATATTTTGAGTTCCAAAGTGACAAGGACCCCATATTGTATAATGGAAAGATCAGATGCCAAATACCAATAGAAAGGGCTTAATATATATAAACACAAAACATAGATACATCTAGCCAATAGCTCTAATGGTAATAAATATAGTGAATTTGCAAAAATTAGAATAGTGATCATGCAAAAGATGGATAAAAAATGTATAAATGTTGCCATAACATATAGAGAAATACATAAAAACTCTCCATGATGCCCAAATGGAAGTTAGGGGTTCAAGAGTACACAATGAAAAGAAGCTATGGTTACAAAATAGATAGAGCTTGATTCAGTTGAATATAAGCAAATATCAGGTATATAAATGAGCCAGTTATTTTGAATAAATGCAATGTTGAGCATAAAGTATACGCGATGTTATTTTTTAATGAGCCTAATTATTTATTTATTTTTGGAAAAAATGTCTAAAAATCTATTGTACCTATTGGAATTGGTTTCTATTAGTGTTGTTGGCATTCATGTTTTGTCACTGATGTCAACATATGTTTCTATTGGGACAGAGTAGATTGGTTATTATTGTTGCTTAGCTAGCTGACAGAAGTGTATGGGTATGGTACGATTTATTCAAAGCATGTGAAGATGGGGATGTGTACAGGGATGTGTTGTGATCTTATGTCTAAGACCTCTTGGATTATTTTTAGAGATTGAGAAAGTTATATTTTTTTTAGTGAAGACTGGGTATGAGATAGTGGCTGTGAACTATGACAGAGTTAGTCTCTGAGTTTTGAGGATAACTTGCGTGTGATATCGATTCATGTTATGTGACCATGGGGAATGGAAAAATACATGTTGAGGAATTTTTTTTATGATTCTTGGGTTGAAATACTCTTGGTGATGTTAGTTGTGGCATGTGTTCAAGAGAAGACCTAGATTTGGGGCCGACTTCAGAGATGGAGTGTGTACTATGGATTGCAAGCATGGATTACAGATCTTGGATTATATTTCATGATTTGTAACTGATGTTTACTTGTTATAGGTACCAGGTGTATTCTTAGCAAGCATTTATGTATTTATTTGTGCATTGGGGAAGTCTTAATTGGCTGACCTAATTGCTTATTGTAATCATGTATAAACGAAAGTTGTTTTATTTTGTAGAAAGTGTGGAGCAGTGAAGTGCAGAAGCTGTGAGCATGTTTGTGCAAAGTTTTCTATATGTAGAGAAGAGGTTGTGATTAAAATACTGCATTGGAACTGATCAAGCAAAGATAGATGTTATCAGACATTTCATTGGATTGTATATTTCATATACACTTGTATTTTGGAAAATAAGTCTTGAAGGTGGATTTAACCTTCTTTAGGTGGTGAACCTACTGTTACTCTTGAATCCTAACATGATCTATACTCTAAGAGGGACTATCTACTATAATGCATTAATAAGATCCTAATAGAGATAAATATTTTAACAGGGATACTATAATCTCATTACACTATCTGTGGGTGCTATTTCCGATTGGGATTTTACCTTTAACAAGGTTTCCTCGAGAACAAAGGATTGTGTTATGGCGTTTCATTTACTATGTTATCATTTGGATTAAAGTTTTGGTTTATAATGTTTAATTTTTAATAGTTTGTCTCACAACTAATTCACTCCCCCTCTTAGTTGTGTTGGTGGAATATTATTCCTAACAATTGGTATCAGAGCTTCTGGTCCTTAGAGAGACAACTTAACAACTTGAGGTGATCTCTAAAATGACATACTATAGGAAGGCTAGTCCAAACTTTGATATTTAAAACTTTGACAGTTGGAAGAACAAGATGAGAACTCATTTTCTATGTCTGCGAATTGACTACTAGATGATTACAAAGAAATATGATCCGATCAAGATGGAAGATGAACTCGATAAAGCTACTGATAAGAAAATAAGTTATTTTATTATAACATAGTTGGAAGAGAAGCACTAATTAGTGCACTCTCTAAAGGTGACTTCACAGAGGTTAAAGATTTGGATTCTTCACATAAAACTTGGTCAAGATTGGAAGCACTATATGAAGGAGATAAGTTTACTAAGTAGGTGAAGTTTCAGAACTGGAAGACAAGGATGGAGAATCTGAAAATGAAAGATGATGAGAATATTCGAGCATATATACAGAGAATTATTGAGGTTTATATTGGCATTAAAAACTCCAGAGGAACATACAATGAAGAAGAAGTGATCTCAAAAATTCTTAGATCTTTGATACCTATTTACAAAACTAACGTGAAAGATATAGAAGATATCATACCTTTGACGGTGAACTTCAATAGAGAGATGCTGATTGAAAAATTAACTACTTTTGAGGCCATAGAGATGGGAGTTACATTACCTAAGGTTGAGATAGCATTCAAGGTGGCAGTGCATAGTAATAAAAATACTTTATCAAGGATTTCAAACACCAGTAGAAGTGACTTGCGAGAAGAGCTTGGTGAATAGGTTGATGATTGGGAAAAGATATAGGAAGAAGACATGAAGTTAGATGAAATTGTGGCCCTAATCTCTAGAAGAGAAATGAGGGGTAAGGGTAAGTTTGAAGGAAAGTTACCTCTAAAATGTTTTTCATGAAATAAGATAGGTAATTTGCGTTTATATGTCCCACAAGTGTTTCTAAACATAAATATAAGTTTTGTAGACCTTAGTACTCTAAGGACAAGGAATGTTACTATGCTAGTGAAGGTGTTTGTGATGATGATGCTATTGATTATGATGAGATTGGATTTATTGTTGTCAAGGATGATGAACCTATTGATAGTGGTTATTCACACCATATGACTGGTGATAGAAAAAATTGTTAAGCTAACCAAATATGATAGTGGTGTTATGAGATTTGGTGACAACACTCCTAAGTTTATCATTGGAGTTGGATCTATTTCTTTGGATGGAAAGACTAATACTGACAATATGTTACTTGTTAATGGACTTAAGCATAATTTTTTTAATGGTTGGATAGCTGGTCGACAAAGGTTATCATTTAAATTTCATTGATGGTAAATATTTTATCGAGAGTAGGTCTGGAGAATTGATCACATCTGGTACTAAGTCAAGAGGTAATGTATTTGAATTGAATACATCTGAGGCTTCTTGTTTTTTTGTGAAGGTTGATGACCGTTGGTTATGGCATAGAAGATTTTGTCATGTAAATTTTGATAATATTGTGAAGGAAAGTATGGCTAATATTGTTAGAGACCTACCGAAGATTGTGAAACCATATAACACCATGTGTAGAGAATGTGTAATGGGGAAACAAACTAGAAGCAATTTTAAAAGAAAATCTTACTCAGTGAAAGGAAAGTTGGATCTGGTGCATACAGATCTCTGTGGTCCTAAAAGAATGAGATCTTACTATGGTGAAAGGTATTTCATACTTTTATTGATGACTTTTCTAGGATGATATGGGTTCCATATCTTAGAGAGAAATCTAAGGATTTTGAAAAAGTTGAGATATTCAAAGAAAAAGTTGAAAATGAATCAGGTTTAAAGATAAAATGTTTAAGATTAGATAGAGGTGGAGAGTTTACTACGAAAGTTTTCAATACCTACTGTGAAGAGCATGGAATATACAGACAAACATCTGCTCCTAGGACACCACAATAGAATGAGATAGAAGAGGAAAGAAATGAAACAATATTAGATGTTGTAAGAACTATGTTGTTGGAAGGAAATGTAACACAAGTTAATTGTAGAAAAGTTGTTGGTACTACTGTTTATACTTTGAACATAATTAAGATAAGAGAAGGTGCAAGTAAGACTCCTTATGAATTATGGTTTAATCATACTCCTACTGTAAAATATTTTAGAATATTTGGTAGTAATTTTTATATCAAAAGAGATGATGAGATAGGTAAGTTTGATGTTATAAGTGATGAAGGAATCTTCCCTGGTTATTCCACTAAGAGAAAATCTTATAAATGTTTTAATATGAGATTGGAGAAGATGATTGAAAGTGATAATGTGAGGATGGATGAAAAGTTCCCGATTCAAGAAAGAATATATGATTGTAACCAAAATACAGATAAAAAGGAGGTTACTGCAGATCAAGAAGAACCTTTTGAGATTGATCATGAGATTAACATATGTCAAGATGAATCAAATGATTATATTGAAATTCCTTAGACTCTGAGGTATGTTGAGAAAAACCATCCTGAAAATCAAATTATTTACAATGCAAATAAAGGCATGATGACAAGATCGAGATTAAGAGATGAAATTTGTTTAATTTATCAAGTTATACCAAAAAATAATGATGAGGTATGTAGAGATGAATCTTGGACTAAGGCTATGTAGGAAGAATTGGAACAGATAAAGAAAAATAACACTTGGGAACTGGTTTGTAGACCTAAAGATAAGAATGTTATAGGAACTAAGTGAGGTTTAAGAAAAAAGATGAATGAAGAAGGAATGGTTGTAATAAATAAGGCAAGAGTATTGTGTAAAGGCTACTCGCAACAAGAAGGCATAGATTTTGAAGAAACATTTTCTCTTGTTGCTAGGCTTGAGGCTATAAGATTATTTCTTTCTTATATTGCACACAAAGACTTCAAAGTATATCGGATGGATGTGAAATCTGCATTTCTGAATAGAGATCTAGATGAGGAAGTATATATTGAACAACCTGATGGATTTCGTCTAATAGATGATGAGGATATTGTTTGCAAGTTGAAGAAGGTTATGTATGGACTAAAACAAGAACTTAGAGCATGGTATGCTAGATTGGACATGTATCTACTATGTCTCAGTTTCATAAAAGGTAATGTAGGCAGTAATTTGTAGTTAAGAACTAGTGAAGATGAAATTTTAATAGTTAAATTTTTTGTAGATGATATAATTTTTGGAGGGAATGATGAAATGAGTAAAATTTTCTCTAAGGAAATGGAAAATGAATTTTAGATGTCAGTGATTGGTGAGATGAAATTTTTCCTTGGGTTGCAAATCAATTATAACAAGAATGATATTTTTATTTCTCAAACTAGATATCTTAAGGAAATGTTGAAAAAGTTTGGAATGAAAGATTGTAAACCTGTTTGAACAAATATGGTTACTGTTCACAAGCTTAGTACTACTGATCAATCTCAGAGTGTTTTTGGACAAAGTACAGATCTATGATTGGAGGCCTACAATATCTAACTCACACTAGACCAGATATTGCTAATGCAACTAGAATTGTAGCAAGACATCAAGCATATCCTAAAGAGACACAACTTGTTGTTGTAAAATGAATATTTATATATTTGAAAGGAACATTGAAATATGGTTTATGGTATAAAAAACTAATGATTTTGTTTTGCATGCTTATACTGATGTTGATTGGGCAGGAAATGTTGATGACATAAAGAGTACAAGTGGTGGTGCATTATTTCTTGGGAAAAGATTGGTTTCTAGGTTAAGTAAAAATGACTATATAGCTCAGTCTACTGCTAAACCAAAGTATATTGTTGCTGCTATAAATTGCACACAAAATGTTTGGATTAATCAAATGTTGAGGGACATTGGGATAAATTTTGATGATCTAGTGGTTATCCATTGTGATAACACTAGCACAGTGATTCTATAAAAAATATATTTATGCATTGAAAAACTAACCATATTTCCCCTAAGTATCATTTCTTTAGAGAAAATGTTGCAGAGAAGGAGATTAGATTGGAGTATATCAACACAAAGGAACAAATAGCAGATATATTTACAAAACCTTTGCCAAAGGATTCCTTTGAGTATCTCATAGGTGTACTTGGCATGAGAGCCCCTCCTTGGGAGAACTAAATTGATACATGAATGCACCAGTCCAATGGATTTCAGATCTATATCATTTTCTGGACTTGATGTATGGATCTACTCCTCAAGGGGAGTGATCGCAGGAACAATATAGAACACATTTGGGTGATTCTACACCTGGTTGTTGCAAGCATGAAGATTTGAAAAAAGCTACATCTTGTAGAGGAAATATGGTCAAAATTAGTGTAATGACACCCTTTTCCATTGTTGTTAAATGGGGAAAGATTCAATGTCAAAATCCCTATATTTTAGGGAGAGCTGTGTTGAGGATATTGAGAAGATTGTATTTTGAGAGGGTACTTTTGGGTTGATAGATTTTCTCCTATGTTTCCATCAATGAAAAAGGGGGATGGGATTGTTTGAATTGGTTTCTATTGTTGTGGTTGGCATTCATGTTTTGTCACTGATGTCAACATATGTTTCTATTGGGATAGGACACAGTCATTATTACTATTTCTTAGTTGAATGAAAGAAGCGTACGGGTACTATACGGTTTAGTCAGAGAATGGAAAGATGGGGATGTGTAAAAGGATTTGTTGTCATATTATTTCTAATATTTCTTGGCTTGATATTGTAGATGGAGTAAGTTATAGTTAGTTTAGTGAAGACTGGGTACTGGATAGTGAGACTAAACTATGATAGAGCTAGTCTCTGACTTTTGAGGATAACTTGTGTGCGATATCGATTCATGTTATGCGATCTTGGATAATTACAAAAGACATATTGAGGAATGTTTTTTATTATTCTTGGGTTGTCAAACTCTTGGTGACGTCAGTTGTGGTATCTGTTCTAGAGAAGACCTATTTCGGGTGGAGATCAGAGCCAGAGTGTGTATTATGGATTACGAGCATGGATTATGGATCTTGGATTATATTTGATGAGTTGTAATTGATGTTTACTTGTTATAGGTATCGTGTGTATCTTAGCAATGGGTTATGCAATTATTTATGTATTGGGGAAGTCTTAATTGGCTGACCTAATTGCTTATTGTAAACCTGTATAAAAGAAAGTTGTTTTCTTTTATGGAAAGTGTGGAATACTGAAGTGTAGAAGATGTGAGCTTGTTTTTGTGAAATCTACTGGATGTATAGAATAGGTTGTGATTAAAATACTTCATTAGAACTAATTAAGCAAAGATAGTTGCTATCAAACAGTTCATTGGATTGTATATTTCATATACACTTGTATTTTGGATAGTAAGTCCTAGAGGTGGATTTAACCTTCTTTAGACAATGAGCTTGGGAAGTCAGCCTATTGTTAGTCTTCACTCCTAGCATGGTATGTCCTCTAGTAGGGAATATGTATTGTAATATATTAATAAGCTCTTAAGAGGGCTAAATACTTTAACAGGGATACGATACTCTTAGTACACTATTTGTGGGTGCTAATTCCCATCGAGGTTTTACCTTTAATAGGGTTTCCTCAACAACAAAGGATTGTGTTATGGTTTTGAATTTACTATGTTATTATTTGGATTAAATTTTTGGTTTATAGTGTTTAATAATCTGTCTCACAACTAATTCACCCCGCCCCTCTCTTATTTGTTGGTGGAGTTTTATTCCCAACAATACCTATATAGACAAATCATGAAATGGTAGGAAGAATCCAACGTATCCTAATGCAAAGATCTCATCAGTGTTTTTTTTTCTTTTCTTCAATTGCTTAGATTTTGACAAATTGACATATAGTTTTTTTCTTTTTTGGTCATTTTGAACATTATAGCGAGGTTAAATATAACTGAAAATGAATTGCAATATTTTTCAAGTTTGTATGTCTAAAATTTTAGATTGGCATTTAGAAAATTTAGATATCTCATACTATGTTCGAGTTATTTGTTCAACACCACAAGACCATAAATCTCCAACAAAAAAGAAACATGTCACAAAGAGAGATCAAGATAGATACATTTTATCAACAACCTAAGAATTGTATTGATGCAAAAAATATTAATAATACAAATGTATACAATGAATCCTTCTAAAAAGGATAAAGTAATCCCAGATGCAAACCTTAGAGGAAGATTAAAAGATAGCTTGACTAGTATCCACATCATAATGATTGATGCAACATGTGCTAAATAAAGCTCAATCTATTAAAAGATAAAAAGAACCTAATTTTAGCTTAAGTTCATAAAGTAATAAATGACCTAATTATACATCTAATTAGATAATGCCCTAATTAATTCAATAGAATATAATCATTAATTTATTTGTTTATATCATTATATTATAATATTAAGCCTCATATTGAATTAGACTTATAAAAAATATAAATGGTTTTCATTTACATATAATGAATATGGTCAAATTATTTATAAAATTTTGAAAATCAACCAAAATCATGTGTTATAGGGATGGGAAACCCAAAGTTTACAAAGCAGAGAAATTTTTGTTTAAGAACAACAGAAATGAACAACAACAAAACAAGAGGGGGAACGAAGACACCCCTTAGCCAAAAAAACCTAGATTAAACATCTAAAAAAGACACACCAAAAAGAAACCACCTACTACCAACCTTTAAGACCCCGGAGGGTTTCATCCATCTTTACATCCAAATCTGTAATCTTAGTCACACTAGCTTTAAGCTCCAGAATATCCTTGCTGCACGAGGAGATCTGGTTCATCTTATCTCTTGTTCTTGAACTAGGACCTTTACCCTTGATAGCAGTGGGCTAAATAGTAATAGGATTCTCCAGCATGTTAACTAAAAGACAATGATTTTTAGCAAAGGCCTTCATACCCTCCTTGGAGGGCTCGAGCATATTATCCAGTATTTTTTCCAGGCATTCAGTTCTAGATAACAACATAAAACGACACAAACTTCCTTAGAATTATCATTGTCTTTACCTCTATTATACACCATGTTCTTCAGGATTTGGAGATTGGTTTTTAGTTCATTGTTCTACTCTTTGAGCTTCTTAATTTCCTGCTAGGTCCAATTGTCATTCCTGAAAGAGTAAAGGGCTTTAGCTTTAGCCGTGTGTAAAAACCCAATAGTAAAATCCTCCTTCTAAGACAAGTCATCTATAGCCATAAACAACTCTCTCTTAGTAGTGTCCATGTTGTTCTCACTCTTCCTTTCCTCTTCTTTCGCAAACTCTTTAGCCATGTAAAGGATTTCATAATTTGTTCCCTTAAGCCTATCCTCAATGAGCAGTTTCTCTTCGTAAATATCCACATTTTCCTTAATATTCAAAGGATGGAAATGGGGTTTCTCCATATTAGTATCAGACTCCTTCACCACATTATCCATGTCAGAATTCCCCATACCATGCATGGGGTTGAGCTTCTTGTCTCCCTCAGCCACAATATTCTTCTCCCTATTAAGCTGATTGGTCCCATCAAGGTCAATAACAATGTTTTAGTGATCACTCTGATTGGGCTCAATATCCATATCTGTGTTCATGTTCTCTGAATCTAAATTTTTGGTTAGGATTTGTAACCTCCTCTTGCTGAGAATCTGTATCAAAACTTTCAAAATTCCCTTCATCAAAATCCCCTGAAGTCAAGGTATCCATACCACCAACCAAAAACTCAGCGTTTTTACCAATATCCATGGAAAATTTCAAATTTTTATTCCCAGAAGGAACACCATTTGAATCCTCCTTAGAGCTTATCAAATAATTCACCAGCTCATATTTATTGGTCCTCAGAGACAAGGATGGGGTTTCCACATTCATATCCACACACTTCACATTTTTAACCCTCTTCAAAGAATCATTAGCCTTACCCAGATGAGGGCTAATAATATTCCATTTTTTCCTAGGGCTTTTACCCACATTAACAGAGATATTATCTCTCATAAGCTCAAAAATCAACAAAATGAGACCCTCATGAAGAACAAATTTACTTGGGTCCTCCCTATTCTCAACCAAACTATGATACAAAGAATTATACAGGTAAAAAGGCCAAGAAATAATGATTTTATGATGAATATAGTTTAAAAGCATAAAATTATTAGACTACACCCTCGTAAAATTCCCTTCAAAAGTAATATATTCCATTAAAACCGCAAGGATTTTACTCCACACCTCCTTGATAGTATTCACGACATAGAAACCTTTCTTTTTAACAATTTATTTTTTCTCTACCACAGACTTAGGGAATTTATTAGCCACCATTTTACACACTTTCCTATTACTATAAAAGTTAATGCCAGATAAGGGTAAACCAGTTACCTTAGCAATAAGCTCCACATCGAGATCAATGTTTCTCCCATCAATAGTCACAGAGTCACTCCTCTAGCGAGAAATGGAATTTTGGGTAATGCCTTTGTTGAACCCTTGCAATTTATTCAGGTAGGATGAAAGATGGCCCTTACTAAGCTTTCTCCAAATAGCAAGGTCCTATTTCCACTTTAACCAGTTCACAGGCTCTTCTATGTTCAAGTCACCAGCCATCGCAGTCTCTTTCACAGGAATATTGTTCATCTAATAATACAGAAAAGCCAAAATCTAGATTTTGGGAAAGAAGAAGAAAATCACCGAGAAAGCATGTTGAGAGAACTTGCAATTATGATGCATCACCTCTCTACAACAGCCACCATAAGTAATGAAGGGTGTATCCCTCTGCAATATTTCCATCATTATTATAAAATCTTCCCTCTTTACTATTAGTCTTGTCAAAATTAATAAGACTAATATCCTCCACATTTAGGTTCGATATATTATGCCAAGTCATACGAGATTCTAGAGCAACCCCTTTATTAGAAAACACACCAACAAATTTATTAGACTCACAAAAGGTATGGGAGATATGAGAATGATTAAAGGACCCCACAATACCTTTAGCTTTATTAATTGCATTCTCTATAGACCATGAAACTTTGGACTTTCCTTTTAAAGAAGTTTATAACATTTAGTGAGTCACCTTCCAACCATACATTCAGATAGTTGGATAGAGAGTACAAGGCCACAAGAGCCTCAACCATATGATTTTATTGAGATCAAATGGTAACAACAATGACCACAATGAATTTACTTCTGCAATCCCGAATGACGCCACCACAACCAACTTTACCCATTTTACCTTTTGCAGCATTGTCAAAGTTAATTTTAACCCAACCCTGGGGGGGGTTAACTAGTGGCAATTGTCCCAAATATGTTTCTTTCTTTACAATGTTATGCTAAAATAAGCATATTCTTTTTTTCTCTTCTACATGATTTTCTCATTATATATTCTTTCGCATTAACTATTTTCATCTTGTTGTAAATTAGTTATAGTATTGTTTAATAACTAAAATAAACTTTAGTTTCTTTGTTTATAATGAGGACCTATGCTTAGTGTATTAAAATATCTAGTTTTCTTGTAAGCCTTCATACATTTTAATTCTTTATATTAAAAGGAAATAAATTAAGATGAACCTTTATGTGTTTACTCTCCATTCAGACCTACTAATGCAAGCTTGATTAAACATACAATTAATTTCTAATTAAATATTTACTGTCCCCCTTCATAAATACCATTGCATATCACCACTAATCTAATTTTAATGTCAAGAGATGATGAACTTGAGATCTTGGGGATTCCTTTATCTTTCTTTGAAGAGAATATATATTAACTTAATAACACCAAATGTTATCCCTAGGTCTATTTTTAATTTAACAAAATGGACCACTAAACCTTGTGTCATTAATTTACACTATTGATATGTTTAACATTTTTGATTCCCTCATTAAAGTTGTGTACTAATCTGCAATACTCACGAAAGAAGAACATTTCATGCATATTATAATGAATCATAAAGGAGGTAGGAAAAGATATGTAATTTGATGAATCTGAATTCATACAATATGTTTGCACTAGTCATTTTGTATCTACAGAAGCGTTAATTGAAGACTTATAAAAAAAATCAAAATATTTATTAGTGAGGGACTCATTATGTTAAAATAAAAAATATATAATATGCAACATTACAATATATATATGGAGGTAATTAGTGCAAAAACCTTATAAGAAAAAAATATATAAGACAGACTTAATGGTGAGTTAATAAATAATAATTAATTTATTTTCAAGAAGAAATAAACTTTCTTAAAATGTAAGGTACATCTACAACCTAGCCTAAATTGGTATTCACTTATAAGAATAGATAAATGGATTTAACTTGTTAGTTTTAGATGCAAGATATTGGATATTTATAATTTTCATTTGTAGTTAATTAAGGAAGTGTTGGGTTTTGATTATTTAGAGGAAATCATTAGTTGTATGGTCAATATATACACATTGCTTTTATGATTACTTTAGAAATCCTAGATTTGTTAAAAGACAGATCTAGAGAAACTTTAAGTTTATTTTGGATTATGCAGTTGTCAACTTTAGTTTGCATTTTTTTGTGTAGGAATGGAATTGTGTGGTCTATTTTTTTCATCCTTCAAAGAATTTTGTGATTGAATGTGGCTGAGAGGGTTTCAGTTCATAATTTTATTTCCTCCAATATAGTACGTCCCTTTAAAATTTTATCTCTATATTAACATAGTTAATGTCTAGACACAACATATTCTATTGAGGATGTTAGGTATGTATGGTTTGGTAGGATCATAAAATGTAAGAGTTAGACTTCTAATAGAACAAGTTGACAAGAATTACTCATACATTAATATTTACATCTATACATTTATAACTGATTCTAATATATCTTATATTATAATTTCTAAATAATTATTTTTGTGAACATAATTATTTAATTGCAATTCAAGACTAATTGTTTCTAATTACAATTTGAGACTACTTGTTTTACTAGTAAATAAGTTGTTATTTACAGTAAATGATAAAAGTTAATGGCTTTTCAGTTCTAATTCTTTAAATATGTACAATAAAGAGATTTTGGTGAAAGTTTTGTTTATTTATTTGCATCCTGAAATCTTCGTCATTATATATTTCTTTCATATCTTTAATTTCTTGGAACACAACATTAAATTAGGCAAGATAATGGATGCACATGCTTATCTATAAGTTATTTATATTAATATGACATATACATAGAGATGGACAAAAAATTGACCATAGCTATCGTTTGGTCTACCAAGCTATAGTCAGAGCACATTATAATAGACTCATAATTGAAGGGAGATAAAAATAAAACAAAGAACACAATGCGCTACCAATTTATAATTTATTTCTTTAGACTAAAATAATGAGTACTAGTGAAAATTTGTATAAAACATTGTTTGATTTAAAAAAAATGAAAATTAATACAAATTTGAATCTACTTAAATAAAATACTAAAAATAAAATTAAACAATACTAAAAATGTTAATGCTAAAATTTTAACTCTTATATTAAAAGTTACAAATAAATGCAAGCATAAAAGTTAAAAATAAACTAAATTTTTTTGAAAATGTAAAAAATAAATTCTTAAAGTTTAAGATTTATAATAAAATAAACAAATATTCATATTTTATATTTTAGTTGTAATTATAAAATATGTTTCTATAATTAAAATTAATTTTTTTGTTAAGTTAATGCTAAAAAATATTATAAAATAAAATAAAATAGCTATTAAAAAATATTTCTATATTGTATTGCATAAATAAAATAAAAAATTCCTCCAAATTAAATTCATTTGAAGTAAAATTTTAAACATTAAATAAATATATGAAAAGATTTAAATGTTTAAATTTTAAAGTAAAAAATAAAATGTAGTATATTGAAAAATTAGTACTTTTGTATTCCTAACATTTAATTATTGTAATCATTGGTTAAATCAATTTAGAAAGTAGAATTGAATGACTACAATAGTATGATGACTTTGAAGGAACTATACTTTGAAGGAACTAAAAAATAAAGGTCAGAGTTCTCAGTTTGCTCTAACACCTAAACATGATATAAATTGTAGGAATAGATCAATGCAAGTCTTTGAATTAAAGAAGATAAGATATCTATATTCTAATTTATTCCATAATTACTTTAATTCGATATTTTAAATTTTTACAAATTGAAAATCCTTCAAAATTATACTTCAATTTATTCAAATAGAACAATGCAAATACAAGATGATTCATTGCAAGTCTATGAATTAAAGAAAATAAGATATCTATGTTCTAATTTATTCAATAATTATTTCAATTCAATATTATGAATTTTGGCCAAATTAATACCCCTCACAAAATCATAAAGAATATTAAACCAAAGAAAATCACAACCTATCGGTGTCAAAACTCTTACATCATTCCTCATTCCTTATGATTATCACAAAGAACCATCACACTTATGAGGTCAAGTTTAAAATAACTAAAAAGACTTCAAACATTAGTTGCTACGTTAAAAAATATGAATATAAAGAGTTAACATTAGGGCAAGATACTTCCATTAAGATTTTTGATCTTTTTGCTATTTCACAAGACATTGTGATGGAACACCAGTTGTGATTGTTAGATGGACACTGTTGATCGCGGATGATTATCTTGGATTGTGTATTAAATGAGAGTAACGTGTCTAGTAATTGACGAAGTACAATGAAAACTGACAGGCCTAACTTATCTTCTGGAAAGCCTAGACGAATGCCCAGGAATTCAGACTGACGCTTTCCGCAGCTTCTATACATTTTGTGATTTCCGTGCTTTGTTACAGACCAAATCTGAGTTCAAGGTACAAAGAAAGAGTACGAATTCTCAATGGCTTGCGCAGGCCTGACAGAGTAGTTATAGTGGGGAAGGGAGTTACAAAGTCTGCAATTTGCCTGACTTTTCGAATGGTCTGAGAAATTTCGTTAGCGTAACGAAAGGAACACATTATTGACGATTTCTTCATTGTGGCCCGCTGCTTAGACTACCGACTAGCTTTCATGTTGAATTTGACCCGAGAAAATCGACTTTCCTTCGAGGGTTGTAAAGTACCATAGTTGAGGTTTATAAAGACTTGTATTTTCATATTTTTGTCGATTGGAAGAGTCAAATGTAAAATTTGGCCAATAAAATATATTTTAAATATTTACTTCATTTTAAGACAAATCGTTTGATTAGTAAACAACATTATCATTTATCATAAATATAACAGCGAAATATTGGTGAAGGGTTTAAAAACTTAGTCATTCTATATCCTTCACATAGCTTTAAATTCTTGAAATACAATATTTTTTTAAAGATGGACCATGTAATAAATGCACATTCTTATCTATAAGTTATTTAGATCATGGTACATGAATAAAGCTGCATGAAAAACTATTCACAATTACCTTTTTGTGCATCAATATCTCGGCTTAATAGTGACTAATTCTAGGTCAATCAGTGTCAAGATATAATCAGAGATACTATAACACGCATATTTTAGTGGTGTTAAAAAAAAAAAACTAGAGGTTGAGCTCATTTAAATGGAATCATACTTCTCTCAACACCTAAAGACAATTGAGGAATAGTATTCGTATCTTTGCAAATTGTACAAGTGGATTCAAAGTAACATGATTTACCTGAATCAACTATGAGTCAAACGAGGTAAGATGTCCATCTTTCTAGCAGTTCAAATAATAAAAATCTCTTTAATACTTTAAATTTTAGCAATTGAAAATACTTCAACATTCCTAAATGGGTGATCCCATAATAGATGGTAACATTTTTGTCCACAAACAAAAAATGAAGATGCCAAAAAATTTATTAGCAACACCCTTCATTCAAATATGGGTGTTTAAGAGCAAGGCCCCATGCAGCTGCTAAGCTTATCTAAGCTTGATCCGGTGGATATTTTCAGTGAAAATTGAAGTGTCTCATTTCTCTCTAGAATCTACACCATCAGAAAGATCTCTGCGTCCTGATTCCAATGCAACTTGAACGGACAAAAACGGAGTCCGGATGCAGAAGTTACGCTCGGTCAAAGTTCTGGTCAACAAGGAGACCGAAGGGCTAGATAAGAGGCGAAATTAGACCATCTCAAAAGTGGTCAACAATGGATTTCAAATCAAAGATCTCGTCGAAAGCTTTCCAACGGCATTCGTTTTGTCAAAAATGGAGCTTGTATGAAGAAGTTATGGCCATTTGAATTTTGGAGGCAAAATGTAATAGTGATGACGTCATCATGATATCAGCAGCTCGTCCAATCAGATAATGACACGTGTCAAAGATGTGTGCAAATAAAATAGTGCCACATGGCGCCTCAAGCTCCTTCATGCGAATTTGGTTGTTTAAAAATTGTTTGAACCTTGAACCTCCCATTCCCACTTTTTCTCTTTGCCACTAGGCCATGCGAAATCCTTGGTATTTGTTTTGGCGCATTTTTTATTTGAATCTTTAAAACCGACCCTTCACACATGCTAAAGCACGCCCAACCGCTCCACTATGCACCCTTTTCGAGATATGGTTTAGCGGTTTTGGGATATGGTTTAGCACCAATCAATTTTTAATTGATGCGGAGAAGCCTTATTTTAGGCTTTGAAATTTGTTAAAATACCCCAAATTTAATATATGGTTAAAAATGAACCATATATTATTTGTTTATTGTTTTGGGGTTAGTTTTATTTGTAAAGCTTATAATTATAAAAGTCAAAATGGGTTATTTTGTTATTTAAAAATGGGGCTATGTAATTATTATGTTGGTTATATGGTTTTAAGCCATTTTTGGTCAAAATTATGTATAAAAGGAGGTGATTTTGTATTTGGAGGGGCATTCCAAGTTGGAGAATTATTGTAATTTATGGGGAGGAAAAATTTCAAATCCAAGTGGTGAAGTTTTGAATCAAAGGAATAGGAAGATTTTTCTAGGAGATTTTTGGAGCCATTTTCGTACTTCGGAGAATTGTTATGCTGCCGAAGTGCTTGAAGGAATGGTCTTGGTGCATTGTATTTGATTTTTTTGGAGATTAATCGGATCGGTCGTACTCTATTGGAGCTGACCCAGACACGTAGTCACGTTTGTGGTGAACTCCGTAATCAAACTCTGTTTGCACCTTCTTATCTTCTTCTCTCTCAATTCTGTTTCACCTTAAGTTTTGATGCATAATTTCATTTATGATAAATGAATTAAGTCTTCCGCTAAGTTGTTTTTTATTTAAGCATTCAATTCTGCAAATAGTCTAGATCCGTTTACAGATCAAGTGGTATCAGAGCTCAGTTGACTATTATTGCAGTTATTTGTTTTTTCTTTTTTTTTTTAATGCTAACGAGATCCAGGATTCAGAAAGGAGAAGGCAAGCTTGAAGAGTATAATCCTGAGATCGGGAAATGAAGGACTAATCCACCCTCACAGATGGAAAATATAGACAGTGGACAGAGTTCTGAAGACAAGAGTACCCAGAAGACTCTTCAAAATTTGCAAATGATGGTAGAAGTTTTATTACAGGAGAGAGAAGAAAGAATGCAAAGACGTGCAGCTCGTGAGAACAAAGGGAAAAGATCAAGAGGTGATCGTGAGCCTCCAAAGACACCCCAGACTCCCTCTTCTCCTTCTTCTTCATCTTCTCCTTCTTCTACTCATTCTCAGTCTTCTAATTTGTTTAAAGGTGGACATAAGCCTAGAATTAAATTGGATGTAAAATTTGACTTACCAAAGTATTGTGGTGAACTTAATACTGAAAAATTGGATGATTGGATTCAACAAGTAGAAGTCTACTGTAGAGTCCAAAACCTATTAGATGATGTTGATAGGATCCAATTAGCTACTCTTCAGTTAGGAGGTACAACTTTAACCTGGTGGGAGAGTAAGACTAAGGCAGAAGTTTCACAACATGGTAGAGTCAGTTTAACTTGGGCAGAGTTTGTTAATGCTCTTAAGAAGCAGTTTTATCCCCTAGGACATATGCAACAGTTAATGATGGACTGGTAAATGTTTAGGCAAGGGAAGGATCAAACTTTCCAAGAGAACACCCATGAATTTAGGAAAAGGGCTATTGCTTTGAATGTCCCTTTGTACACCCAGGACATTTTGTTGAAGTACATAGGAGGTCTTCATTCCTACCTTAGGCATTCTATTCTGGTTTTGAACCCTTGTAATTTGGACAAAGTGTCGGTTCAAGCTACACACTTAGAGTCAAGGGGTAAAGGATCTTTTATTGATAAGTTTGATAATGATGTAAAGAAATCTTCTAAGGTTGCAGAGACAGAGAAAGGAAAGAAGATAGCTATAGTCAAAAAGGATGAGAAACTTTCTTGCACACATTGTGACAAGAAGGGTCATGATGAAGAACATTGTTGGCAGTTGCATCCTGAACTGAAGCCTAAGTGGGCTCAGAGACGGAATCAGAAACAGAAAGGAAAGGAGAAAGCCGCAAATGTTGTTATGGATCTTGGTTCAGATTCAGATGATGAGACTAAGATAACAGCTATGGGTTTGAAAGGTAAAGCTCCTATTTCTGGTGTTTCTGTTGCTAGTTGTGCTTCTACTTCTACAGTAAATGATGTCTCTGAAGATAAGAAAAGGAATGAGTTGTTTCATTTAAGGGTTGTTGCTAAGAACACTAAAATTGATGCACTCATAGATAGTGGTTCTCAAGTGAACTTGATTTTTGAAAATATTGTAAGAAAATTGGGATTGAAAACTACATTACATAAGAAACCTTATCCACTAGGCTGGATTTGTGAAAATGATAAGTTGCAAGTAACAAGACAGTGCACCTTAAGATTCACAATCACTAGTAAGTTTGTGGATGAAGTACAGTTTGATGTGGTTCCACTGGATATCTGTGGGATAGTGCTTGGCAGCCCTTATCTTTATGACAGAAAAGCAATTTTCTACAGGGAGAAGAATCATTATCACTTGTTTAAAGATGGCATTTAGTATATTATACATTCTCACAGAATTAAGACTGATCGTTCTTTTCCAAACATAGGGCAGTTAAAAAGGGTAATTAATGCAAGTAAAGAGTTAACTCTTATATCTATCAGTACAGGTGGTTCTACACTTGAACTTGGAGTAGCTAACCAGGGTCAGATGTTGCAGGATGCACCCACAGTACAACATGAGGGAATGATGATTGAAAGCATTGATGGTTCCTTGGGTAAAATTATTTCTGTTGTAAAGGATCGATATGTTGTTGATTTATTCTCTTTCATTTCTGAATTATTGTTCAGCTTGATGCTAGTCAATGTTGGTTGGTTAGTGGTTACGACAGTTGATGTAGATGCTTATGGAAGTGATAGAATAATGTTTATGTTCAACAATATTGTTGCAGTTTTCATTATGCTTGTGAGTCGGATATACAGATGTACAAAGGATATAGGACAAGTGGGGAGGCCAAGTCCTCACTTACTGTAAGAGTAGATGTCACTTTTGGAGGTCCAAAAGGTCTTCAGTGGGGAGGCCTGATCCGGTGGATATTTTCAGTGAAAATTGAAGTGTCTCATTTCTCTCCACAATCTGCACCATCAGAAAGATCTCGGCGTCTTGATTCCAATGCAAATTGAACGGACAAAAACGGAGTCCTGATGCAGAAGTTACGCTCGGTCAAAGTTCTGGTCAACAGGCAGACCAAAGGGCTAGATAAGAGGTAAAATTAGACCATCTCAAAAGTGGTCAACAATGGGTTTCAAATCAAAGATCTCGTCGAGAGCTTTCCAACGGCGTTCATTTCGTCAAAAACGGAGCTCATATGAAGAAGTTATGGCCATTTGAATTTTGGAGGCAAAATGTAATAGTGATGATGTCATCATGATATCAGTAGCTAGTCCAATCAGATAATGACATGTGTCAAAGATGTGTGCAAATAAAATAGTGCCACATGGCGCCTCAAGCTCCTTCATGCGAATTTGGTTGTTTAAAAACTTGAACGGACAAAAACGGAGTCCTGATGCAGAAGTTACGCTCGGTCAAAGTT